>CM040238.1:63866533-64393456 GCA_022545495.1 Chrysanthemum lavandulifolium
TTACTTTAGCGAATATTGTATGGTGAAATTCCGACTCTTTTCGATCTTTGGATCCTAGGATTTTTGCGTGGATGGTGATGGAAATTGTGGCTATCAGTCGTTGTCGTAGGTCTTGGCCATCGGCAAGAAATGTGGCCGAGTCGAGCTCTTGCCGGGAAGAGTGACAATAACGAGGAAGTTCTGAGGAAATATGGGGTGATTCTTTTACATCTACACGTAACTCGATGAATTGGTTTAACGGTGCGACACCGGCGTTGTTGATGACTATGCGAAATGGGAGTGGTTATTGCTACACTCTTAACCGTCCTATTGTATGTATAACCAATTCACAATCTCTTTTGTGTCTTCCACGAGAGGTTCTCCGATTCGGTAAATATTGTCTCCGGTTGTGATTCTTCGTGTGGGGAGCGACCCGATGTGCTCACTTCGTTCTTGCGGTTCTTGATGAAAACTCACCACTCCGTATAATCACCCACAATGGAGATATTTTAGAAATGCCGGCGCGCCATGGGAACATGTGTTTACTCAACGACGGAGGATGTTTAGATATCGTGAAAAGCGATTATTGATTTATATTGTAAATGACAAAACATGTATAGGCGATTCGATTTATATTGTAAATGACAAAACATGTATGAGCGATTCTTGATTTATATTGTAAATGACAAAACATGTATAGACGATTATTGATTTATAGCAAACGACTCGTCATATTTTATTCTGATTTACGCTCCCCGCTCCGGTTCTTCCTCATCTTTTGTTACGTGAATCGGATGACATTGATGGAGGGACATTCATTGTGTCAACCACACACCCGCTCGTGTTGATCACGCGTGTCGGTACCGAGTGGAATACTCTATGAGAACATAGATGGCGTTAATAATCTTCGTGTGGAGTATATTTCGTTGTAATATTAGTAACATTTGTTGTTATCTTGTTTAATATTTTAATGTCTAATGTTTTATTGTTATTGTTTAATTAAATGGAAACAAATCTGCGATATAAAAAGCATTTCTGTGATTAAATCTGTTATACGTATTAAACACTACACAAATTAAATCGTTATCTGATATACCTAAATTAAACACTACACACACAATTTAAAAAAAAAAAAAAAAAAAAAAAAAATGACAACCGCCGTGCGGAAGGGGACTCACACCTACTTGAGGTGCTTGCCAGGAAAGCAGGGGTGCTGCGTGAGGCTTTGCCTTATGAAAACAATAAAATAAAAGTATAAGTCGTATTGTGTCTCGCTACTAGCTCAGATCCCCAAACCAACTTATCATATGGAGAAGATGTGCAAGTCAAACTATCATGCATGACGTAATTGATTGGAGTCGATCTAGAAAATAAAATCTTATAATTTTGGAACATTTTATCATAAAAATGATAACGTTACCGAAAAGCAACGACCTTGAAACCATGACGTATAGGCTATTTAGAAGGTAGACCGGTTAGGTTGATACTTGATATGCAAATATTTAAAAAACCTAATATTGTTCTACATTCAATTTCAAAAACTAGGAATGACAATTTTAATAACTTTGTATTTTAATGTAGTTTCTAAATCAAAAGGAGACTTTTTCATTTAATTATGACACTTAGTTTTCAAAAATCTTTACATCTTTACATTGTGTTCTTAAGTTTTGAGTGAAGGTAGGAAAAGAAAAAATAAAAATGAGAAAAGAAAAATAAGTGTTAGTTGATATATTTTGAGATAGAAAAGAAAAGAAAAGAAGCATAAATGTGTTTTTGAATTTGGAGAAAAAGAAAATAATGTGTTCAAATTACATATATACCCTTTTAGTTGTTAATGTCAAATATTTTAAAAGGGATTTATTAGTGTTAACACAACATATTCTTTCTTTTCCTCTCATTTTTGGGAAGAAGTTTTTTAACAAAACTTCCTCGCATCTTCCTTTCCACTTCCATTTCCTCTTTAAAAAAAACTCAAGAACACAAAAAATATTCCATTTCATTTCTCTTCCTCTCAAATTTTAACTCGAGAACACTATATTACACACCATAAACTTCTTTTTGCTATTGTGTTAATACATAGTTAAGTTGATTGATATAGTTCATAAGTTGATGAAAATGAATGATGAAAAAATGTTGATGTTATTGTTGAACAAGTTTCAAACAAAAATGGGTTTAATATTAGAGTGCTCTTGTCGATAATTCCTTTGCTCCATCATGTAGAAGACATATCCCTTTCAAACTAAAGAAAAACAATTTCATGTGCTCCTTGGCTTTGCGATGACTATCAATAAAGCTTAGGCGGACAATTCCATATGTAAGTGTCAATTTGTGGGACTTTGTTTCTCGCATGGTTAGCTTTATGTTACTTTGTCAGGGGATATCACTTAAAACTACGAAGGTATTAGTAAAGCTTGTCTAAGAGTTCGCCAAGAAGAGTCTACACCTCAAATGTCGTGTACCAAAAAGTTTTACATGGTGAATAACGTGCAATGTTAGTTATTTCATAATTGATATAATGTTTTCTTTTCAGTTTCACTAAGGTTTTTTTTTATCTTCACTACATTATAATGCATTTAGGCAATTCTTAAAAAATGAAGTCTTAAAAAAATAAGCTTATACACTTACTATAAGAGGAAGACTTAAAATTCAACACATCTCATTATTCAAAATTAAATGCAGACGTTTCCACTAAATTAAATACAGTTTTCAAATCATTTACAATCCATTATTAAAAATGTGTAACCGCTAAAAACCATTATTATCAGTAATGATCAGTGTTGTAAAAAGCGGGCTAGGCGGGCGTACACCGCCTCGATTTTAGGCAAATCGGCCAAACTAGACGGAAAAGTCAAAAGACAGTCAAACATCCGCCTAGGCAGGCTAGGCGATCAACAAAGTCAATGAAAAGTCAACATTTTTTTTGAAAGGCATTTTTTAACTAAAAATTAAGGCTTTTCTTTTTAATATATCTGACCCATATTTAATTTATCATAACATCTCAACACAAAAGAAAAAGCAGGGATTGTAAACACAAAGTTATGAGTTTTTTATATGAAATTCGAACCAAATTTGAACAAGATGGACAAGATGAGAATCCAACATCAATTTAATATTTATGTTTGAAGTATTTGAAGTAAAAAAAGAGCAAGGTTGGATCAAGTGGTTAACACCTTTGCCTCTGGAGACAGAGGTCGAGGTTCGATCTCGCCCGCAAGGTAGGAGGTCCTTTTCTACCTTTAATAGAGCAGGGCGAACTCTACCTTAGGTAGGGTATGACTGTCTACATCTTAACCTCCCCATACACCGTAGAAGGCGGATTGGGACCCATAACCGTGGAAGATGGTATTGGGAGTTACCTTACTTTTTTTTAAGTATTTGAAGTAATATGTTAACATTTGAAGTTTTAAGTACTTGAATTGTTATGTTTATTTGTCTATTTTGCAACGGACTATGTGAACTTTGAACTATTTGAAATTATAAATATTTTGTTATGTTATACTTATTATTTATAATATTTATATAAAAATTCAATCCGCTTAGCGGCGCCTAAAGTGCGCTAAGCAATTTCGCCTCAAGGTGGTCAACCGCCAACTAGCGCCTAGCGATTTTTGTAATATTGGTAATGATATTAAACATATAATCGCATCCACTATATAAATACACAAATCATTTCATATTTCTCTTACACACATCTAAAACATTAGTATTGATTATTAAACATATAACCGCATCCATCGCTAGTGTTATTTGATACATTTTAAAATTTTTTCTTTGAGTTGAATTATCATATGTTGTAATATTTTAAATTACATTTTGATTATTTACGTTTTATGAATAAACGTTACACGAAATACGTAACCACATTATCACAACTATAACTGTTTGGCGCTAGAAAATTCTGTTGCTATGCAGATGTACTTGCCTAGTACTACATATAAAGAGAAAACACATTTGTTTTAGGAGTGGCACACTTAATTTATTGATTGACACACTCTGTAGTACAAGCATATAAAGCAAAGTGTGAGTTTTATACAACTAATGAAGCATAAAGAGAGTGTCTCACACTTTTCATTTGCTTTTTTAATAAGCGCAAAAATTATATAAACACAAAACTAGCAATTTGGCGCTAGAAAATTACAAAGGAGTTTTCAACAACCATAATCTTGCCAACTTAACAAATTGGCGCGAAAATTCTACATTTTAACCAAGAAAAGAATATAACCACGAATATAATCGAACATGTCACTTTTCCTCATAGGTTGAGAAATAAAATGACACTATTCAAGCTTCCAAATATACCAACATGTAGTCGCAAGAATCACGTACATCCTCTCTGTTTTCAAGCTCTTGCCAAACCATCAATCCATGCTAACCAAGATGATACGAATTTAAGCGAGAAGAAGAAATTCCACACCATACACGAACTCTCCTCCGGACCTCAGATGTTATCTCACATAGGGAGAATAAATGATCTTTAGTCTCAGCTGCTTTCGAACATAACGGGCACAAAATAGAATCAATATCAAAGCTACGCCTCGATAAATTGAATCTATGAGGAAGACGATCCAAAGCGAGTCTCCACATAAACACGTTAATCCTCCTTGGAAGAAACTTGGACCATCTGGTGCGAGTGTTCAAAATCGGGAGACTTAATCGATCGATATGTTTACGTGTTTCCCCAACAGTAAATGTACCATTGTTACCTAGCATCCATTGCCATGAATCCTCATCCGAAGTTAACTGAACATGTTGAATCTCGGCCATTAAAGCAGTGAACCTATCTCCAATTCTTCCACCCTGAAACTCTCTTCTCCATTGCCAATTCCATCGATTATTAGACCAACGATCAGATACATAGCAATCTTCATTAGCATCTAGGCGGTATAACCTATTATATCTCTGACAAAGCGCACTATCCCCAAGCCAAACATCCTTCCAGAACCTCACCTTCGAGCCACATCCTAGTTTGATGCGGATAGAATTGTTCGGAATAACATTACTGTTATGTAAATCATGGATAGTAGAAACCACATTAGCCCAAGTACCATGCAAAAACGGCGAGCATTAATTAATCCCTCCTCTCCATGAATTGCTTTTATCGAGATACCCATAATGAGTTCGTTTCGTTCATAAACCTCCATCTCCACTTTTGAAGAAGAGCTAAGTTAAACGATTTTAAACTGCCGATTCCTAAACCTCCATGAGCCTTGGGAGCCAAAACGTGAGCCCATTTGATCCAAGCAGGTTTTTCCATTTTCACTATCTCCACCCCAAAAGAATGTAGCTCTTAGCTTCTCAAGTAATTTATTGACCGTCTCGGGAACTTTAAATATAGACATGTAATAAATACCGATACTTCCCAACACCGATTTGATTAAAGTTAACCGACCACCACTCGATAGTAAATTCGCCTTCAAGATGAGAGTTTATTTCTGAAACGATCCACCAAGGTATTCCAATTCGATACTTGATTCATATTCGCTCCAATTGGTAAACCTAAATACTTAAATGGAAGATAACCCGGAGAACATCCCGAGAAGCTGGCCATCGTAACAACTTCTTCCGCTAAAACTCCTACACCGTATACATTAGATTTTTGAATATTAATTTTGAGACATGATGCTATATAAAATACATTGAGAATCCGAATGATATTATCCATGTCTTCTCTACTCCATTCTGAGATTATGACTACGTCGTCAGCATAAAATAAGTGTGAGAGTTTGAAACATGTGATGCCTACATTTACACCTTTAATCAACCGAGACTGATGAGCATCTTTCAAAGCTACATGAAGACCCTCCATAACGAGAATAAATAAGAAAGGGGATAAAGGGTCCCCTTGTCTCAATCCTCTCTTAATAGAGAATTCTTTTGTAGGGCTACCATTAACAAGAATGGATGTCCTAGCCGATTGTAGACACGCCCTTATCCAGCCTCTCCATTTGTCACTAAAGCCAAAATGAATTAAAAGCGTAATCAAGATATGACCAACTCATCGAATCATAGGCTTTCTCGAAATCCACCTTGAAGATCGACAACTTCTTGTTTTTCTTTTATACCACTCAATTACCTCACTTAACATAAGAGGACCATCGAGAATTTGGCGCCCGAAATGAAAGTCGATTGTTCATAACTCACAATTTTATCGACAACTTTCGCTAGGCGTTTAGCAAGAAGTTTAGCTTAATTTTGTATTGTAAACCAATCACGATATGGGACGATAATCTTTAATAAGAAGAGGATTGTGTACCTTGGGAATTAATGTGATGAAAGTGAATTAGACCCAGGGCATTTGACCGAAGCAAGAAATGAGGACACGAACTCCATGACATCATCTTTCAAAAATCCCAATACGTTTTAAAAACAAGAACGAAAACCCGTCTGGACCGGAGCTTTACTACTCCCACAATCCCAAACCGCATTCTTTATTTCCTCCGAGATGTGTCTTTATCTAGTCAGAACCGATCCAAGTCGGAAAGGCGAGAGAAATTTGGAATATCAGTGAAAACGACATTAGATTCATGGTCTTGGAATTTATGTTTATAAAAATCGAAGAAAGCTTGTTTCACTTGAACAGGATCAGTGCACCATACACCTTCAATCAACACTCCTTTCACCATTTGTTGTCTTCTTCTTTGATTAATCAACCCATGAAAATATTTCGTATTTTCGTCCCCTTCAATATCCCATTGAGTATGAGCCTTTTGTGCAAGGTCCATCCCCGCAATACGATCAAAATCTTCACATTCTTGCATTAGTTTTAAACGTTCCTCCCTATCTAGATCCGTAGCAGCATTCGTATCCAATTTTTGATCTAATTCATTTACACGGTTTCTAATACCTTGATCATGCGATTGTTCCCTTTGTTTGGTGGCTTGAAACCATTCTTTGATCCTCACTTTCAACAACTTGAGTCTATCTTTAAACCGAGCTCCCTGTGGTAAGTGAAGATGTAGATGAGTGTGTTAAAGCTTCTTTCATCATAGTATCGAACTCGGGCGGATAAGCCACGAGTGAAAGAACTTGAACGGATAGGGACCATAGTCGGTTTTCTCAACATGAAGGATAATAGGATTATGATCCGATTTACCTCTTTCCAAAACGGTTGCCTTAAAATCAGGAATCTCATTTAAGATATCATTCGACATTAGGAATCGATCAAGCTTGCTCATCTTGGTACCCGACTTATTCATCCATGTATATCTTCTCCCACCCATCGGAACTTCAACTAGATTTGTCTCATCAATGAAAGAATTAAAACACTCAACATCAGAACGAGAAAATAAAGAGCCAAATCTCTCAGATTCGTTCCTTACTTCATTAAGATCACCAAATAACAAATACTTCCCAGAATGATTCAGAATAAAAGCACGTAAGGTATTCCACAATAACACTTTTTCTTGAGTATCTTGTGGACCATACACATTAATCATAAAGAAAGTATCATCCGAGCTCGTCCACTTACCTTCCACAATAAGGTAATGATCATCGCACCATATATTAGACTTAATAAACATAGCCGGATCCCAAATGGAAATAATTCCTCCCGATCTACCTCTAGCCAAGCTACACGCGTAATCGAAGAATAATTCCCCCACATACTCTTTAAACGAAATAGTTCAAGGCGAGTCATCTTTGATTCTTGAACCCAAGAAAATGCACATTTTGAATAACACAACTCCTTGACCCAATTTCTTTTATAACGTTTCTTAGTGCCTCTAATATTGATGGACAATATATTCATTGATCGCGATTAAACACACACGATCCATTAAGTAAGCGTTTAAGACTTTTTGACACCCTCGAACATCATATCCCAACAAGACTCCCAATGTCAATTATACGAGACATCTCATGAATCATAGAAATACCCCTAACACCTTTTTTCTATATTTGGCAAATGTCGAGAGCACTTACTAGTATTGGAGTATTCGTAGTTGTGTTGATCATGTGTATCCCGCTATGCTTCTTGAAACTCAAATCCGGTGGGCGACTAGGATCCGTCTCTACTTCATAACTTTTACCCTCTTGATCACCGTCTACGTGAGAGGCTTTTTCCTCAACCTCTTTCTCTTGTTGATTCTTCTCCACTCCATAGGTAACTTTTTCCTCAACCTCTATCTCTTGTTGTTTCTCCTCTGTACTTACTTCTACCTGATCTAGCCCAATTTCATTGACATTGTCATCACATAAAGACTCTTCTTCTTCTTCTATGGCATCACCTTTCTCCTCGTTATCACTAGCGGCTTCCTCTGACACGACATCGTCTTCAATTTGAATGCTCCAAGTAGCTATCTCATTGACACGTACCATATATTCTTCCCCATTAATAACCACCTGTACATTTTCAGAGATAGAAGTCTTTTGTTTTGTGGCTATACACACTCTACCAATGCCCAAAGATGAATCTTGATCAATTTCAAAGAACATGAATTTACCCACTACGTTTGCCACTCTTTTATAAGCGTTTGAACCCCATGCACATAATGGTAGTCCCGAAATCTCAATCCATATCATCCGTTCATCAATAACAAAATTTTGGGACACACTTTTTATTGAAGAAAACACATTGTTCATAGCCACGTTATTTCTAAATGCATTACATGAGGCCGCATCCTGAAATTGGATCCAAAGCCACAAGCCTCCAATATAATGCACTTTTATCTGAGTAAAACCTTCACTTCGACAAAGTCGATACACCGCATTCATTGTTCCTACTTCCCGGACTTTCACTAAAGCAACCTTCGTGGATTCTTCCACTTTGATCAAATCACTATCACTCATTGTAACATGCCTCGATTCACCTCGCGGTTGATCATAGGAATTCTATTATCTTTTCCATACAAATGAGGCAAAAGATTTAGCTCCAAATATGTTTGCGGATAAATTATTTACCTTAGGATCAATTGAGTCGGACCCTACTACGAGGGTGATTGGTATCTTACGCCTTTACGCGACCGAGTCTGTTGAATCTCGCAATCGCTGCGAAAAGATGGAAACTTTCAATCCATATGTTTGCTAGGCGTTTATAAACTCTTGATTCACAATTCCCAAGAATCGTACAAATCCAAATCGTTTTCCCATTTTTGAAGGCTTGATGCAATATAGGCATCCACTATTCTTCCATACGGTTCACACACCGCCACAATCGTTTAGCATCAACGTGATTAGGAAAGTTCGTAACATAGAATGACTTTGCAATTCTCCACGTCCTTTGAATAGGGATTATCAATAGGTTTCTTCGTTGATTATGACGTCCATTAAACACCCAAGTCCATTGGTCTTCCTTGATCGAATTAGAATTAGAAATCACCATACCCTCCCACCCACCCCGACGATAATGAAGATTTTTTCGGCTCCTATTAGTTAAAATTGAGTTAGGGAAATGATGGATTGGTGATTTAGAAAGAGGGTTTAGAAGGAATTAAAATTTAATGCATTGAAAGTGGGGTAATTATGGTGTAGCAGAAGGTGTTGTTGAAGAAGGTCATGGTATCCTTTTATAAACCTGTCATCATTATCGTGAGTAATAGTCTATAACTATTTACATGTGTTTGAGTTTCCTTAAAAACCAAAATGACATTTGTTCTAGACGGATTTCAGTGAGACATTGTTTTATTGTACGTAACAATTATTTGTTCATATCTTGTTATTAATGATGAACTTTTATACAAAATCAATTAACAGAAACAAGCATCGGCCCTTTTTCCATACAAGTAGAGTTAACATAATGTCATAATGATAAGTAGATTCGAAAAATAATGATAAGCGCTAATGCATCAATTAAATAATTGAATTTAGGAATTAACCTAATAATGTGCATATGCCATGTTTTTTAGTCTTGTTCACGTACATTATCTTACACGATGGTGTTAATAGGAACTCGAGTCCTCATTTCAAATTATAAGCTTAACCATTTATGATATAAGCGAGCATCTGTATCTAACAACAAAATTTTATAGCGACAAATCTTATAGTTGCAATATTAAAATTAAAATAAGGATCAAGATTGAGAAAGAGATTGGGAGCAAGAATGCAATAAAATTGTAATATACAAAAAAATGAATATAGATTATTAAAAGCTAGTTGGATCTGCATGACAAATGCACGATAAATATAGTTATATAATAAATATAGTAAATGAATTCTAACCCAACTCTCGCCATGATTCTCACCCGCTAGTGAATTCGTTTCACAACACTCCAAATGTATATGTGTTAGTTGTATGTGTTTGTTTGGGTTTTCGTATCTTTCCGTGACATCATTATTCGCGTATAAAAAGACATTTACAATCTCTTACCCAGTAAAACACTTTCCAAAAGTAAATGATTTTGACAAATAAAGTTTGTATTGATTAAAATAAATGTTAAAGTTATAAAAATTTGAATCAAAATAAAATAAACCTACTAAAATGTAAAAACTAAAACTCATAAAATATATCAAAATGGATGTTGAATTAAAGAGCACAAAATTTTAAAAATATGGTGAAATTAGATAATAAAAAATTAAGCGAATTAAAAGATATTTAAATTTAAAATAAAGGTGATTAATTAGTTAAAAGTAGCGTATGTCATTATTATCGCTCCTTATTTTAGTTTGTTAGAAGCTCATCCTTTTGTTATTTTTAGTTAGAGAAATACGTCATTAAATGATTGGGCTCCTTATCTTAATTTTTTGTGGGCCACAACTTAAATAATTTATATAGTAGTATAGATAAAACATCAATAAATAAAATAAAATAAAATAAATTGTAATATGATGTTAATATATAATAGAGTTTGTTGTTAAATTTTTAAAAATTATTACTCCGTAATTTTGTGATTAAATATAACGTCAACGACATTTAGCTCTGTTAAAATTCTTGCTAATTGTAAGACCAATGCTAATGGTTTTGCGTTCCTTAACCAATCGAAGCAACGACCAAGCGTCCTTCCCTTAGCACAACCGATCGATCGCGTTCTCCCCCAAAATTTGAAGTCGTTGTCAAGAACCAACCGAAACAATGAATTGTGTTTGTGTGTGAGTTTTATTTTATTTGAAATAAGGTTTTGGTTGTAGTTGCGGTCATCTTATTACTTATCGAGTAAACTACACCATTCGTCCTTGTGGTATCGTTGACCGTCGAGGATCGTCCTTTGCAAAGAAAAAAAAATGCACCGTTAGTCCTTAAGTGCGGCGTTACTCAGCGTTGGTCTCTCACCCTAGCTGGCGTGAGTAGCAGGCGTTAAGCCTATTTAAGTCGAGGGTATATTTGTCTTTTCCCACCCACACCCACAATCAAAATATCACCATCTTGATCGCGCATTGCCCGAACTATTAACGATCATAACATCCATATGATCGTGTTATACCTCGCATGATCCCGTAGCGTATCCGCATCCCCAACCACATCGACAAATAAACCGGGAAAATTATTATCGGTCCCATTAAAACAAGTACAAACAGCGACACCTTCAATCCATTCCAACATCCAACACACCACCCTCCTCCGCATCATTCACTTCCCTAATCGATCAAACGAAACCAACCCTCCATACTAGCATCGTGAATCCCGGACAAAGTATCGACGGCTGGTCTTATAATGTTTGTTCACGGCCATGCGTATCCGTCAACACACGAGCGGATAGCAGGAATTTTAACGTATAGGCGGGATGGGAGGATGTGGGATGTAGACGTCGAGCGATGGCGTCATGTCTATGAGTTGATTGCGAGGAGATTGTATGGATCGATTTGGAATAAGGAAGCGAGTTCGAGACTTTGAGATCGGTGTAGAGTGTGGAGCCCGAGTGAGGTGCATGTGTCGGTTGTTGAGCATGGCTCGATTGTTGATTTGGCCGTTCACGGTTGTTATGAGAATGAGAATGACCGAATTCACGGTGGTTATGTGATGGAGCATTTTGTTAAAGTTTTTGGGGGTGGGATTAGGGTTTTGTGTGTGTGAAAAGTTGCGAGTGTGTAAGTCGAGGGTGTGGGTGTGGGTGGGAAAAGACAAATATACCTCAACTTAAATAGAACTTGCTTGCCTTCTACTCGCGTCGATTAGGGTGAGGCCGCCGAGTAACGTTTACACTTGGGGACTAACGGTGCGATTTTTTTTGTTGAGGACGATCGGCGACGGTCGGCGTATCTGTGAGCGAATAGTGTAGTTTACTCTTACTTATTTATGATTTGTGTATAGTTTTGAAGAGAGTAAGGAATTGATGCTTACGTGGCTAGCATCAGTCTAAATAGTTACGTGTTCAAAGTTTTATACTTTTGAAATTTTGTCGTTAAGAAAAAGAATAGAAAAAAAGGCATGACTCGTGTATGAACAAACAACCAACGTCGTTTCCGCTAATTACGCGCACAATACTTTAAACCCATCTCTCACTCTCACACACTCTGTATTTATAACACACACAGTCACACACAGCTCATTAACACCCAGTGACACTCTTTAATCTCAGTAACTAAACCAAACCACATTTACTGACACTTTTCCGAACCTGCCACGAAAACCCCCAAATCTCAATATTAAATACACCCTTTACTGTACTTTACTTACAAAGCTGTCCACTTTTAATACTTTTTTTTTATATAATTTTTTAGTCTCTCAGTTAAAAAGCTACAGTATTATTAGTTGGGTATCTTGGAAACCAGTAAAGATTCCATTTTTATATAACAAAATCTTTAAAATCTTGTTTTTTAATGCTGGAGAGTTGATTTGGTGATGTAATTAGTAAGGCATTTGGGTTTTTTTTGGGTATAAAAAGGTGTGATTTTTGGTGTGTGAGTTGGGTTTTGTGTGATTAAGAAGTGTGTCAAGTGAAATTTTATAAAAGTTGGTTTTGACTTTTGAAAGGGTAAATCTTGATAATTTATAGCTAATTTATTTTGTAAAAGGTGTGATTTTGGAGTGGCATATGGGTTTTGAGTGATTAAGAAGTGTGAAGTGAAATTTTAAAAACTGGTTTTGAAAGTGTAAATCTTGGTAATTTTTTATATAAAAGGTGTGGTTTTGGTGTGTGAGATGGGTTTTAAGTGATTAAGAAGTGTGTCAAGTGAAATTTTATAAAAGTTGGGTTCGAAAGGGTAAACCTTGATAATTTATAACCCATTTAGGCTTTTTTCAAGAATTTTTTTGTAAAGGTGTGATTTTGGAGTGCCATATGGGTTTTGTGTGATTAAGTGTGTGAAGTGAAAAAATTTTGGGAGAAAAATGACATCTGAGGAGGTTGATAAAGAGGAATCAAGATCTTTGGCTTTGACTCCAACATGGTCTGTGGCTACAGTTTTGACTATTTTTGTTGTTGTTTCTTTGCTTGTTGAGAGATCAATTCATCGGTTAAGTAATGTAAGTGTTCTTTATCATGTTACTGATATTTTTTTGGGTGTTTTAGATTGTTTTTTTGCTCTGTTTATGCTTCTGATTTTTGTTTGGATATGCTTTTTGTGTAAAAAAATTGAAATAGTACTCAAAGAATATAAGAATTTGTTAGAAAATTTCAATCAAATTTAATTTGTTTGAAACTTTCATCTCAAATAAGCAATTTGAAATAAGCAGTTCTCTACCTGCTTAAACTGCTTATTTTGCCCAAAAATAAGCAGGAGCAGTTTGGGATGGCATGAATTTTGTTCTGCTTAAATAAGCAGATTAGCAGAAAAAAATAAGCAATCTACCACAATTTAGTTTATACAAGTCATGTGATCGAAAATCCAAACTAATTTGTGATATAGCGTGCGTGTATAGTTTCTAAGTTATTGTTGATGGAATTTCATATCTAAAATTTCGACTCTTTAGGCCTTTTTAGCACCATGCCACCATGATCAAGTTAAATCCATTATTTTGTTAATATGAAGTATTGAGATGATGCTTTATGATTAATCTAAGTGTGTGCAATATATATTTATTCATACAGGACATGCTGTGACTAAGGACATATGTGTATTGCATAGAATCTTGAAATGGCCATTTGCTTGGAATTTGTATTTACATTTGGGTTAACGATACAATCGGTTGTTTGGTCACTCAAATAGCAATATCATTAGATGATGATATCTGATGATTTTAAGTGTGTGCAATGAATTAATATTTATTCAATACATATATGACTATGGCATGACTGAATTCTTGTCAAATCCCCATGATGGCTAATTACATAGAATCTTGAGAAAGTCCTTTTGCTAGGAACTTGTATGTAAATTTAGGTTTGAATCTTACTTTATTTCTGAATTTTGTGATTTATACCTTGATTTGTTCTAAATGCCAGTGGTTGAAGAAAACAAATCGCAAGCCGTTGCTTGCTGCTGTGGAGAAAATGAAAGAAGGTATTTTGGTATTAGGAACCTATTTAAGATGTAAACTCATCAAATGATATTCACCATCCTCATCATCATGTTTTTGTTTGTGTGCAGAGTTGATGCTTCTTGGCTTCATATCACTCCTTCTTACAGCCACCTCTAGTATTATATCAAATATTTGTATCCCCTCAAAGTACTATGATAGCGCATTTGCTCCGTGTACCAGGGCTGACGTTGATGAAGAAATAGAGAGTACCGAGCGGAAACTGTTTATGAGTTTTATACGTCCTCATTCGGTTAGGAGGGTGTTGAATGTAATGAATCAGAACACATGTGAAAAGGTGAGTCATGTTGATGACAATCTCTACTTCATGTGTCATTTTCATAGATCATTTTCATAATGTATACTTATTTTAATGTACAGGATTACGAGCCTTTTGTATCATATGAAGGTCTTGAGCAACTGCACCGTTTCATTTTTGTCATGGCAATTACTCATGTATCTTACAGTTGCCTAACAATGCTTCTTGCTGTAGTGAAGGTTACATACTTATTTTGAACTTATTATTACATATATATATATTTTTGGTGCAAAGAGGTGAATTATATTAATTGATAAACAAGCAAATTACAAGAATTCTCTAATCTGGAAACATATCATGTTGATATCTTGTTAAATTCTTGTTTGCTTTGTAATCTCGCCAGATTCACAGTTGGAGGAGATGGGAGGCGAGGCTCAAGTGGATCGGCATGATGTGCTTACTGGTACCTATGTATATCTAATTGATTATAATTAAATAGCGTATAATATATCTAACTAATTATCATTCGTATGCAGAGATATCAAGAAACAAGATAATGCAGAGACAATCAACAATGGCTAAATTCCACACATCCAATCCTATGCTTAGAAATGGTTGTTTTACTTGGATGGTAAGTACAATGGTTCATATCGTGCATATGTATCATTTATGATTTGACATTAGAAAATAGCTTGTTTATGGGCGCATAACAAAAACAGAACTTAAGTATGTTTTTAAACTCTTGTAACATTTCAGCCATATTGCCAACGGCCCAAAGCAAACTATCTCTAGATAACGTTTGAAACTTTTTACTAGCAATGTATTTGCTTATATCAATCATTAGAAAGAATTGGTGACATTTGATTTTGGTGTACATTTTTTTACTGAGCTTTTCAGGTATTCAACTGTCGGTCTTAGAATATTATTAAGCTGTGCCTAGACAAATGTTACAAGTTTTTTGGAACAAAAGGAGTAATGATTATTTTACTACTATTTACAAATGAGAATTGACATGAAGTTGTGTTGCAGTGTACCTATGGTTCAGATGTTCTATTTTTGGTCTTATATATTTGTTTAAATTGTTTTACAGATATGCTTCTTTAGGCAATTTGGGCGTTCAGTTGTTCGTGCTGATTACCTTACACTGCGTAAAGCCTTCATCATGGTATGTATATGTGATTTATTAAAAACCGAAATATTTTACTATCCGTATGCTCAATTAGGTACATGCATACACAGTGATAAATATGTCTGCATAAGGTATTAGCATTTTAGGGATACCTTAAAATGAATATTCTACATCATAATATGTCCCTTTGAGATGCTACTTTCCCACTTTCCCTACGCATTTAAATATCATATAATCATTCAAATCAACTTATTGTGGTGTATATCGACAAATATCAACTTATTGTGATATGTATTGTAGGTGATTGAATCAAATTTGTTTTAAGTTGTACCTTTAAATTATTGTTCACAGTTCTTTGTTTCTCTTATTCCTGGCAGAACCACAACCTCACATCAAAATATGATTTTCACAGTTATATGATCCGTTCTATGGAGGAAGAATTTCAAAGAATAGTTGGAGTAAGGTAATGAATTTTCGTTTGTCTATTGCATAAATTAGCTTTATTTCTAATCTGTTGGTTGCTGAAAATTTTGTTTATTCGGTTTCTTACAGTGGCCCACTTTGGGGCTTTGTCGTGGCTTTTATGCTGTTTAATGTGAAAGGTACCGGATTTGAACTTATTATATTGCTCGAAATAAAAAATGACAGAATAACTATGTGTTAAACATGTGCTGGTTAAACTCAATCTTGATTAATCTTTGCACGTTTGTTGCAGGATCGAACCTTTACTTCTGGATTGCAATTATTCCAATTACTGTAAGTACTCATTTTAATTGTATCTTATAAAGTACATCCAGATGGAAATATACTGATGGTGTTGGTTTATGTTCAGCTTGTATTACTGGTGGGGACAAAATTACAACATGTTATTGCTACTTTGGCACTTGAGAGTGCTGGAATTACTGGGTATGTTGCTGAACCAAGGTTAAAGCCCCGAGATGAACTTTTTTGGTTTAAGAAGCCAGAGCTATTGCTGTCTTTAATCCATTTCATTCTTTTCCAGGTCAGCATCGCTTTTATGATCATTTATAGTTTGATGCTCTTTTTTTAGGTTAAACAATACTTTTTCTAACTTGTGACGAGCTTTTTATGCAGAACGCATTTGAGCTAGCTTCGTTCTTTTGGTTCTGGGTAATTTTTTTGACTCATTTTATATCAAAATTTAATTTTGAAACTTGGTTTATATCAACTTTATGTTGTTTTATTTCAGTGGCAATTCGGGTATAATTCTTGTTTTATCAAGAATCACACGCTCGTGTATATACGGCTGGTTTTGGGGTATGAATATGTTTCCATTAAGTTTGATCTATCTCTGTTCGTGTTGCTTAGATGTGGCAAGATGGGCGAGTTGGGTAATGAACCAAAACATGTTTTGTCACTTGGCGTTGAAACGGGGCATAAAAACAACATTATTACGATAAGTGGATGAGAAAATGAATCTTTTGAATAAAGCGATTAAGAAGGTTGTACGGATTAAAAATAAACTTTGCCCGTATTTCATATGTTTGACCCTTTCCAATTTAGCTAAAGAAAAACTCATTTGACCAGTTTGAGACTAAACACAAACCAAATTGCCAGTTTAGTATAAGCGGATTGAATTTGTGACACATCCTAACTATTCTTGTGTCTGCTTTCCATATTTAGGTTTATTGGCCAGTTTTTATGCAGTTATAGCACCCTACCGCTATATGCACTTGTTACACAGGTATGGTTTTCAACCAAAAGACAGAAAACTTGACAAATGAATATGAATATAAATATAAATATTAATACATAAATTCCTCTGACCTCTGTATTGTTTTGCAGATGGGTACAAATTACAAGGCTGCATTGATTCCACAGAGAATAAGAGACACCATCCATGGATGGGGAAAAGAAGCTAGAAGGAGGAGAAGAAGGTTAGGCATATATGGAGACGATTCAACGGTTCACACAGACACTAGCACTGTGATATCTGTTGAGGAATATGACCACCGTGAGCTTGATAGTCCACGAGCCGGGATGAGACCTGGCGAGGGTCTGGAAATCGAGTTACAACCACATACTGTCTTAATGACGGGTGATAATTCTCCATTTAGTGCTAATGAAAACTCAAGCCGGGCTGGTACACCTCTCCTTAGACCTTGTGCATCTGTGTCTACTTCAGCTTCACCAAGTTTTCTGCAAGAAATTGTCACGAGATCATCTTCAATGCCAGCTCGGCGAGAATGAAGATAAAGATTGATACTTTTTATACGAGATTTTTTTTCTTGTTAATATCTTCAGATAGGTGATTTATGATAATTTGTAGGAACGTAATTACATAACAATTTGTGATAAATTATGACGTAAATGTAGAATTACAATCCCTCTTTACATAAGAAAAGATACACAAGATTGAAACTTTCCTTTTGATCAACTATAAGGAAAGATGCAATCTTGTTGTGAAGTTTTAGCTCGCTGCAAATTTTTTAGGTATGAATGTACTCTTTAATTGTAATGTGGTTTTGTGCTAAAATATGATATAGCTACCGCATGAAAGGGTTGGAACATATGTATTACAACTAGGTAAGTCTATAATGTATGGATGGAAATTGGAGTATAATAAAAAAAATCCGCCGGCTCTTCTTTTAAATCCACAAATGAACTATGTCTATGGCTCTTCATTTAAATATGGAATCGGACGTCGATCGCAATTTGTTTAATAGTTTGAGTAAGAACTATGTCTTGCCGGTTCGACGTTCAAATCAATCAAAAACCTTGTTAACTGACTATATGTTTGCGGATTTTTACTCGTAGGAGGAACATGTTTTCTTGTTGTTTTTTCTAACTCGATCGTTCGCGGGTGTTTTTTTTAACCGTGGGCAATTTAATGCTATTTTACTTGGATTGAATACGTCAACCAACTTTCTTAAGACACTTCTTTTTCCAACCAATATTGTCACTTTGCAAAGATGTTGCCGGTGAAAGATCTAGCGTTCTCCAAAATATATCTATTAAATTCAAGGGAATACACTCACCTGCATATATATTCTTTTCTCTCAAATGTTGAAAATACGGACTTCAAAATATTAAATCAATCGGAGTAATTATATATCTGGACCAAGTCATGCTACAATGAGAGTTAAGGAATATAGTTGAAAACCAATCATTGATTAATCTCTTTCACCATTAAATCGAGAGCTTCATTTGAGATGAAACTCCGTAGCAAATTAAAGCATGGTATATTATGTTTATGGTAACGAGAAATTTCACTTTTCCCAAAAATTTCTTTGATTATCGTGAGTTGTGACTTTACGATCTTATCAAAACAACCAATAAATTTATCCAAAGTAATAATGTTATCATTGTCATGAGCTAACACGGAACAATCACAACATGGTGATAGTGTGAATGACGCGATGCACATTGAAGGGGTTGAAGAATGAAAAAGAAAAGTTATGAAAGGGTTAAAAGAAATGAAAACCCTTTATAGACTTAGGGTAGAAACCGGGTCAAGACATCTGCTATGAGTTATCACAAAAATGATACTGATATTGAAGACAAACATCATGAACCCAGTGATGCAATGCATAACCTTTCCACCTATTCAAGTTCCTCTCAAAAGGTTCTTGTTTCATTTCTCACGGAGATTACACACGTTATCTATCGACTTCTCACTCCGAGAATGTTGGTATTGAAGCAGTGTCGATCGCTCCGACCTCCGCTCACCAAAACCAAAACGCACTTAACCGAAGTCTAGAACCAACGAGATTGAATATAAAATCTCTTTATGACACAAATTTCAAATATATACACTTGTTGTTCACAAATAAGAACACAAGTTGTACGAGAGTCCTCACGATATCGTAGTAATCTTACCGTAACGTTCATAGTGGTAATCACGTAGTATTCCATGATTATTAAGCGAGAAAACCCACTAGTGTCAACATCAGACAACACTGAAAGTAGGTCTCCTAGTTAAATCCTTTATGGATTAAGCATGTTGTAACTAGTAATCTACGTGAACTAGAATGTTCTCTATGGTGGTAACTCTGTCCCAAACGGTCTATAATCGTGGAGTGATGATTTATGTATACTCCAGCGGCTCACTTGTATTATTGTAAGCTTCTTGAGGGCATCCAATTCAGGTAACGATAGGTGGGGTAATCTTTACGGATTATCTGACACTTATAGCCAGAAACCTTACCAAGGAAATTCCTTTCATGAATTGATTCCTGATGGCGTAGGTCTATACTTGGATTTATCCAATGTATTGATATGAGTCCTTAACAGGAGTTCGAAGGTTAATTCTACCCGACTAAGATGAATGGAATCAAGACATTCATCAATAAAACAATCACAATGGAACAAATCGTTGAAAAAGTTCCACAATGATCAATTAGCTGCCGTTATAATCTACTTTTCTATGACATGTAGCGATGAATGCAACCGCATACGATCACCATCATAAGCAACTCAATATCTTCAAACTCCACATACTCATACTCGAATGATCTATCCTCGAAGTTCAAGACATAGAATATCAAAACAAAGAGCTACATCAAATTCAAGAATGTCAAGAACATGTCAAAGTCAAGAGCAAAGATGAAGCGAGGAAAGTCATAAGAGTAAAGATCAAAGTTCAAAGACCTACAAGTATGAGTATGTTGGAGAAGACGAAACGACAAACACTTGAAGATGTTGATTGAAGGAGAGACAAGAGATCACAACCATGAACGGAACAAAGAAGTCTAGCAAGTTTATTACTTAAACAACGCGGCACTCTCCCATGTATATGTAACGATTTTACTCTCACTTTTGAGAGTGTGAGACCTTGTGCTAACTGTGTGAAATAACATAGTCTTCACCTTTCTCTCATTATTCTCTATAAACCCTCTCTCTCTCTCTCTCTCTCTCTCTCTCTCTCTCTCTCTCAAACTTTTATATTCTATTGTTTATGTGAATGATAACTTTTATGAGACGGACAATCTAAAGCTATGCTGTAAATACTTTTAAAAAACAAAACACGAAAGTAGAAAACCAACAAAAGCAAAATACAAAAATCTAAAATTTTCAAAAATACAAAAACTTTATAAAAAGAAAAATACAAAAATATTCTTCTATGACATGTCTCTCATGTAATTGATATTATTTACGTTTTTAGAAATGTCATTCTAAAATGATACATAAATGTAAATATGCTTGAGCGAGAGTTTCATTTATTCAAATAATATTTTCTAAAACACATTGTTTCTAAATTTCTATTGACTTATGAATAAATCGGTTCATAATTGAATTCATGAATGACTTGTGTATATACGATTGCAAAACTTGGTTTCTATTAAAGGAAAGTGTTGGTGAAACTAAAATTATATGTTGATCATTTAGTGCACTTATCCTAACAACGCGAAAATAACGCTTCTCGGGTCATGAAGCAACAATCAAAACAATCAAAGTTTTGTGCTCATGACAAATGGCTTATGATCAAATGTCATATTATAACCCGTTTTCAAAAACATACCCTCGATAAATCATTATTTCAAAAGGTCTCTATATTGAGGAGGAGTATAAAAGAAAATGTTCATAAATTCATGCAAATTTTTTCTTTGATGAGGTGTAATTTCATACGGCTTTTGGGGTCATTTAGCCTTTGAAATTGTACATATTTGATCATATATTGCCTAAATTACTTCTTATTTAGTTTTAGGTACTTGGGAGAGCATTTGCTGGAAAAGTACAAGTCTTGGGCTCAATTAAACGAAGAAAAATGATAATTCTAGCAACGTAACCGGCAACCGTGACGCCATCACCTCGGCGTGATGGGTCAATGTGTGGAGACCGCTTACTGGGGTGGCATCATAAGGCAGATGACGTCGTCACACCTATAAGGTGATGTCGTCACAACAAGCCGGTGGATAAAACGAAACCTTTATGGGAGGCGAGCTGATGACGTCACAACCATAATGTGACGCCCTCTCAACTTAAAATCTATAAATACAAACGCTTTGTTTTTATTATTGTATGTGCAACTTTGAAGGAACTTATTAGTCGAACCTAGTCGATTTCCATTAGTTTTGTAGGCCTTTTGGCCCTTTAAGACATCATGTATTATTAAGATAAGTAATTTTATCAATCATGTTTATGCGTAATTGTGTGATCTACTAATTTGCTTGTTTCTTTATTACTATGCAAGGCTAAGTTAATTAGTATTTACTTAGAATTGCATGAAACCTACTTATTAATTGGTTATTTATCGTCTCTTGTCAATGATGTGTACATTAGGAGTTGGAAAAGTGACTACGAACCATTTTGGGTAGCTTGAACATTCTCTAAAACATGTCTAAATAATGTTAATGTTTTAGGTTATTAATTAAGAAGGGTATTTATTGTGTGAATTAGTTATTGGGTGAGTTATTGAGATTCAGATAGGCGTCGCTCACTTAGGCTAATTCATAGAATTGAGACTGACAAACCAACAATAGGTAATAAGGAACACTGTTGCATTAGACAAGTAAGTGACATTTGGTAAACATAGCGAGAAAATTACTAGTGGGTAATGAGATTCTGGGTAAACACGTTTTTTCTCATATAAAAAGTTCACCACCAGTTTACTTTTCTTGTTATTTAGATTAATTGCATTTTTAGTTTAATTAGTAGTTTAAAATACAAACATCTCTAAAAACCCGGATTTTTACTTGCTTTCTAATAAAAACATAAAAAGACCAAAAATATTCTTCTCTTCACCCTTAGACTTATTTCATCATATACTTCGAACCTACCTCAATATTTTCCTAGAGAACGATCAATCCCTCGAGTCTTGCGTATACTACACTACAATGATTAGGTACTATGCTAGGAGGGTTGTAAAATGTGTGCTTGCAACCCGACACATCATTCTTCTCTCCACATGCTTTCCAAAAAACATATATTTTAATCAATTGGTATAAAAAATATCACGGGTATGCTATTTTTTAGGGAGAGAAAATGTGATCAATATGATTTTGACTCAAATGTGTGTGCTCTTTCCTCTGTGTGCTAAATCTTTCAAAGTATATATGCATATGTGTAGGGGAGTAGTTCTTAAATATGAAAATTTTCAAAGTCTTAATCAAAACATGATTTCTCACAAACAATTTGATTGATTTTTCAAAGGGTTTTATATCGAGATGAGTTACCTGACTTTCCTTTGTTCGCCTAAGTTACCAAACTTTTATTTTGTTCACTTAGGTTACTGAACTTTAGTTAAGCATTCAACCTTCATTTTTCAGTGTAATCAAAGTAACTCAAATGCATTTTTTTAGGTAAGTTAAGTAACCCAAATGCATTTTTTTAGGTAAGTTAAGTAACCTAAATGTCTCATTTTACAAATTCAGTAACCTGAATGTCAACTCCGTGTAGTCCAATACCATGTTTGCACAAAAAAAAAGTTTGGTAACTTAGGCGAATAAAGTTGGAAAGTTGGATAACCTTTCTGTCTATAAACCCTTTTTCAAAAATGGTTTTATGGCTACGATACATATATCAAACCAACCAAAAATCACCATGATGATCGAGGAGATATAAGGTGTTAAGATTAGGTTTTTATCTTATGCTCCAGCCAGAGCTGAAGGGACCTACCCAAGGACATTCCACTTGTTAGAAAGTGAATAATGTTGTCATTGATATGAGCTGTCACTGGAATAATCACAACAACGTGACAGTAAATAATGTTGTCATTGTCATGAGCTATCAGCAATCACAAAGATGATTATGATATTGAATACAAACTGTAACATATTGGATTTCACATACACATCAAACCATGTTTATATGGGGCGTAAACTTTAAGGATTTTAGAGAGAGAAAGTTTAGAGGTTTAGGGAACTTAGAGAGAGAAAGAAAAATCTTATTATGAGCTCCAACCCTACCTTGGGAGGTAGAGGGTATTTATAATACTTACACAAAAGCCACCCACGGGTTGTGGATCGAGGCATCTGATGGGTAAAGACCCGTCAGTCCTCCATGGTGTTACTTAACTAAATACTAACTAATCATTAAATAACTATGACTACGAGCTTTCTAACGATTACATATAAATGAGGTGTGAGACACTTTAACCACTAGATTTTCTAAATCCTAACAATCTCCCCAAGGAGGTCACCTCAAATTACATTGAATACAAACGGATATTACATTAAGATTGTTTTGGATTCCTTTTAAGCTCTTTGCTCAGAGCCTGTAGTCATTGATTCTTCATGTTTTGCATGTTTGATTAATCAAGTGGAGGTCTTTAAGCGATCCACATGATGATGAGTTTTGAGCCGACTTTGAGATCATCGACTTCTTAAATCTCGACTCTTCCTTTGTAGTGTTGACATTATGTGATGTTGTGACATTGGACCGACATGCTCACATTACGGATCATGATTTCTCCTCATCGAGTAGCGGAAGCTTTAGTTGATTCATGATATTTGCGTGATGTAGCGAAGCATGGGTGACAATATCGAGTCATTGATGCACTTATCATGATTTCTTTAGATATGAATGTGTTGTGTGAGCATGCGGCTATGGGTGACCTCTCCATTACGATCATTTGTAAGCGTTGGGTGTACTGCATACTGTGATTAGCAATAAAGCGCGCGAAAGTGTCTTTGATCACTTTCGTTGAATTGAGTACTGCCCACGGTTCCCGTTGATCGATACAAATCTTGCTGTGATCGGTATAATTCGAAGAATCTCCTTGTGGGGTTTCCGGTTGCTCTAGCCGTTCTCAAATCGGACGTCTCAAAGAAGACAACACGGAGTGAGTGAACGATGAATTTGAGATTCAGCGATTGATGAAAGAGATTTGAAAAAATCGTGTCTTGCACAATATAAAGTGTTTTTGCAATACAACGAAAGTTTTAAAGAAAATGGGTTATCAATCATAAACACCTTTTATTTTGAAATTTTAATACACGATCGATGTGCTAGAGAAAAATTTTAAGCACAATGGCCGGGTTTTCAAAGGTATTAAATCAATCCATTTCTGGACCAAGGTTGATTCAATAATGAATCGCCCCATTGTTTCAATCCGGTTGTCACAAGTTTGATCTATTGGATAGATCTCACATGCCACCTACAAGAGCTTATTTGATGTTGGCTCTAGAAGGCTTTCCATCTTCATTGTGAATGTGTTAGCATATCACTTAGATGTTACGGCAATACCACAAGGATAATCGTGGGACTCTTAAAATATATTCTCTCTTTCCACATTGTGTGAAATAGAGTCTTCATTAATGATGTCCCAATGAGATTTATTGATGATCTCGTGGCTCTAGACTCAATTGTGCACATTTGGTTCCTATGGGAGACTAGGGAGAGGTCTCCTTCTTCAATATCAACAATCTCTAGAGAAAGTCGATAGATAATGTAGGTTCCCGTGAGAATGAAACAAGTCCTTTTAAGAGGAACTTGAGTAGCTTTGGAAGTTGTAGTGCGATCGTCCTTTGGGTCCATGGCGTCTTGTCCTCAATACCGGTGTTACCTTAGTAACCACTAGTAGCATATGTATTGAACCCGGTTTACATCCTATGGTTGAATTAATGGAGGCTATTTCTTTTCATCCTTTTCACATTCAATTCTTTTCATTCTTCAACCCCTTGATTGCTTATCGAGACTTCATAACTAGAACCTTGTTGGGTTTATTCCGATACTAGCTCGGTCTCGATCCGCACTCTTCCCGTTTCTCACTTTTCTCCTTTTTTTTTTTTTTTTTTTTTCATCATACCTAAGGACTTCTACACTATCTAGTGGATTGTCCTGGGTAGATCCCTCCGACTCTGGCGGGATCGTGAGAGCAGATACCTAACCTAACCATCCTTATATCTTCATACATAAAGTAAATTTGGTGGGTCTTTTGGTATTGTTCTTACGCCATTGGAACCAATTGAAAACCATTTGAAAATCAATCCGGTACTTGTGATATATTATCAAAGCATTTTGTACCTGAATTATTTTTGATATTTTAGAAAAAGCTCCCCCTCAACATGTGCATCGTATATTTGAAATCGTTTTGGCACATGGAGGCAAGAGGAACATTTTCTAAAAATATCTACATCACTTTCCCGATCAAAATTAGTATTTTTCATACTTAGTTAAAGATATTTTTGGGAAGGATGTGGTTTTCAAAAAATTTCTCCTCCTCAATATGTGCATTGAGATTCGAAAGTGTTTTGCACATATTAGGGAAATCCTGCACTTTGAGACAAATCAATCACGTTTCAATCCTTTTTGGTTTGATATAGATGCTCCCCCTTAACATGTGCATGGAAAATTTGAAATCAAGCTCACATGCTTGGCTTTCGGCATAGAATGGGTTGCATACTTAGCACTAGGCATAGAATAAGGCATCACAGCTTTATCTTTCTCACATAAGGATTTAGGGCATATTGCTTTTAAACATTCTAACAGCTCCTGAAATCGTTTGGCACATGTAGGGAGGAGAGCTTGTTAATCACTTACAAGACCGTTTATCGAGTTATCAGTTTAAATCCAATTTAAATCACAATATTCTCCCCCGATCACAATTTTCAAATCCATTGAGATTTGTGATCTCTATTGATTTAAATTAATTTTGAGAACTTTGGAGGAGAATTGTGACTTGCTTTTGAAAAATATTTTAACTGATAAGAATAAGATTTTGAGACTTTAAACTCCAATGTTCAAGCATTCTTAAGTATCTTATGAAAGCATAACATTAGCCAAGGTGCGAACCAATTGTATAAGACATTGCAATTGTTTGACAAATAACCTTTTGATTTAATTGAAATCATTCTCCCCTCAATCAATGACATAAGTTGTTGATTGAGAGATAGAGATTTGACAAATGTCAAGTCGGATGATTTTCAACAATTGAGTCGAGTTATTTTACAAAGCTATTTAGTTTTCATTAGATAACAAATATTTTCGGAGAATTTATAGAAGGAAAATATTTGTGAAGGAAACTGTTGTCTTTTGGTGACAAACATTTGTATTTAGAATCGAGCATGAGATTTGAAAAATAAGATATAGGATGGCTATGTTCTTTCCTTTAAAAGCGGGTATAGTCTGAAATGACTATAAACCTTTTGTTTTCATTCTCTCGAACTTTTTTTTATGTACATTCGAACTTCATCTAAAGACCCGTGTCACTCTTTGAATGACAACACAAAGACCGTAGTTTAAATCGAATAATAGAAAGATGTATATATATATATATATATATATATATATATATATATATATATATATATATATATATATATATATTGAATAAATATTTACAAGAGATGGATGAAGAATAGCTTTTACTCCTCGTCTTCTGTTGAAGGCGTTTGAGTGTTTCGGTTGTAGACTCTTTAGACCAAGTGGTGGAAGGATAAACTCAAAACATTCTCTAGGAAGAGTTTGGTGAAGATGTCATTAAGCGATATTCATCCTCACAAAATATAGTTCCACCACACCGTTCTCCACTTGCTCCCCGATGAAATGATGTCGAATGTCGATATGCTTTGCTCTTGAATGTTAAATATTGTTGCATGAGAGAGCAATGCCACTCTTGTTATCACAATCTGAGAGGATTTTGTTGAATTCAAAGCCATAGTCGGATAATTGGGATCTCATCCATAGGATTTGAGCACAACAAGATGACATGGCTATGTGTCTGCCTCGTAGAGGATATAGAAGTACTCATTTATTTCTTTGAAGACCACTCACAAGCTTATCACCCAAAAGTGAGCACCTCCGGACGTGCCGGCGTGTATCTTGACACCTGCATGGTCGACATCTGCATAGGTCGTTAGTGACATCCGGTGTCCTTGGTACCAAAGTCCCATGTTGATGGTTCCTTGGAATCCGAAAGACCCGTTTAATCGCTTCAAGGTGCTTTTGGTAGGCTTAGCACGGTATCTAGCACACATGCATCTGTGAGCAGAATGTCGGTCTCTTGGCGAAGGTACATCGGGGACCCAATCATACTACGATATTTAGTTTGGTCAACCATGATCCACAGAGTGGTCCTCGTCCGGTTTAGTACGCTCCACCATGGGAGTGTCAGCGGTCACAAGAATTAAATCAAATTTCTTTAAAATTTCATTAGCATATTTAGATTGATTGATAAAAATGCTTAGGGACTTTGTGAAATTTGTAATCCCAAGAAAAATGACTCTTGTCCCATCATTGACATTTGAAATTTGGAGCCCATCTCCTTAGAAAACGATCACATTCATTGGGGTCGATCGAGGAAAAATAATATCATCAACATAGATTTGAGCGTGAATTAAGTGTTTGCTGACTTTCGGTGAACAATGTCGGATCAGCGCTCATTTCTTTGAATCCATTAGATAGAAGAAACCTTGATAGCGATCGTACCATGCCCTTGGAGCTTGCTTCAAATCGTAAATGGCCTTCTTCAAGCGATAGACATGATTTAGATGCTCGGATTCACAAAACCTTGATTGGATGGCGTATCGACTTCTTTAAGATCTCCGTTAAGAAAAGCGTCTTTACATCCATCGATAGACTACCATGTTCTTACTTGCGGCGTTAGCGGGAAGATTCGATTGCTTCGATACGTGCAAGCGGAGCAAATGATTCTTCAAAATCAATACCCTCCTCTTGGCGGTATCCTTTTGCAACCAATCAAGCCTTGTTCTTTAACACATTACCATGCTCATCAAGTTTTATTTTGAAGATCCACTTTAGAGCAATGATCATTGCCGATCATGAGCGGTACTAATTCCCATACATCTAGTCGATCGAACTCATGAATTTCTTCTTGCATGACATTGAACCAATTGTCTCCATTCATGGCGGTTTTAACGTCTTTTGGTTCGACCTTGGATAGTACGGAGTTGCGAAGCACTATAAGGCATCGGTTGCAAGTTGTTTACAGTGGATACAGGACGACGAAGGGTTTCCAATGATGTTGTCCAATGGATGGTCATGTGTCCATTTTCTAAGGTGTTCGTGTGGATGTTGTTGAGGCTGAAGTAGTAGAGTTTGGATCTCCTGATGAAGATGGTTACGAAGTTGGTTCAGAGCAAATATGTTCTCAAATGGAGCATCTTGGGAGTAGCAAAGGGTTATCTCCATCATAGGTGCGAAACATTTCCATGATGTACACTTGATGATTGAGGATTTGATGATGAGGATGAGTGATGCAAGTAAGCGCTTTTGACTCAATGACATAGAAAGCGAAGGGTTATCTCGTTGGTGGGTTAGAGGCGACCTCTGTTGATGGATTTGGTTGATCATTAGCAATAGGCTCATAGTGTTCATCAAACATTGGATCAAACAATTTCTTCAAAATCATCTTAGAAGGGGTACATATGGAGTTCTTGATGAGGATTTTGTACAAAGAAGAACTAATGGGACTACTTAATGAAGGTTGTGATGCGGGTCCGAACTTGATTGTCCTGGAGCCATTTGCCCAGACATCTCATCGAACGTGACATGAATAGTTTCCATGATATCTCGAGTTCTTTTGTTGTAGATTTGGTATCCCTTCTTGTTTAATGCATAACCCACAAACACTCCAATGTCCGCCTTAGCTTTTAATTTACCTAAATCTTGGCCGTCATTCGTTGGATAGCACAAAGCACCAAATACACGAAGGTAGGAGAGATCAGGTTTTCGTTTATGGACAAGTTCGTATGGGTTTTTCCATGAGTGGTGTGTATGAGGAGCGATTTTGGGTGTAGCAAGCGGTGGCAATGGCTTGACCCAAAGAAATATTGGAACCTTTGAGTAAATTATTGTTCTTGCGGCTTCAACAAGGGTGCGATTTAGTCTTTCAACTACACCGTTCGTTGAGGCGTCGTTGAACACTTCTTTGATGGTGATTCCAATGCTTTCATAAAATTGACTTAGGTCTTTGTTAACAAACTCGGTGCCATTGTGTAAAACCCTAAAATCTCAAATCGCGTAAAATGACAATTTTGCCCTCCAACTTAAAACTTTACCAACTCGGGAAATACGTTAACATCATTTAACAAGTTATATGATTAATAATACTTTCACATTATGAGAATAATAAACTTATGTTATACAATAAAGAACATGAATAATTAAAAGTCTAAGTAACTTTAAACCTTACATATTGTACACAACTAATCTAGACTTGAATAAGGACTAAATACATGATTGAATTGTTAATTTGGAAAGTTGAGAATTTATCTCTTGGACTCCTTGATGGCCGGCCATATTGAAGCTTATTTCACTCACCATATCAAAAATTTCCAATCACATTTATCACCTTATCACTTCATTTTAAACAACCAAGAAAACCCTAGCTTCCTTTCTCCATTTCTTAGTGGCGGCACCTTTTAAAAATTCACCATTTCATATGAAATTCTTCAAGCCAAGGTGTTCCTAGGAGACTCTTGATCGTGGGTAATCGTTTGGTGGACGTAGCATTGGTGTTTGGTTCGTTTTGGAGGCTTGGTCGTGGGTCTTGCAAGGTGTACGTGGGGTTGTGGAAACCAAGAGGAGACTTGGTTGGTTTTTGTGGTTGATTCTTATTGTTTGTTTCGTACACGCTACAAGGGTAACATCTCGTCATCTCGAATCTATTCCTTTTGTTTCTTTAATCCATTCGTGGCATACATGATGATCTAGGGCTTGTATACATTAAAATGGTAACATAAAATCATAACTATACATCACATGAAATAATGAACACATGAAATGATAAAACCATGAATCTTGATCTATAATTATTCGAATGATATATGACTTATGTTATGAATATGAAACTGATTTGGAGTCTTACATATGTCGAATTATATTTAATTTATAAAGGGGTTTAATGAGCTTTTGATTACATGTTTTCGTATATGATAAATGGACTTGTTAACGAATGATTACGAGGGTGTTTTTGATCTTCTCATGGGGCGTTCAAAATGGTTTTGGAGAAGGGTGGTACGAATTGATGTTTATATTGCATAAGGTGTCTTTTAAATCTTGTTCTAATCGAGCTAATATGGTTGAAAACGGATTCGTTAATCTTAAATCTAAAAACTAGGGTTTATAATGTGTTATGACGATTTGATATAATTAAAGGGTTGTTTTGTATATGGTAAAACTTGATGGATTAATATGTTATTATTCTAACTAAATGGACTAAATGAGTAAAATGGGTAAACTTACTATATTTACACTTTTAACCCTATACTTTGCAATATTGACATTTTAAACCCTAAACTTTTGTAACTTGTCATAAATGATCCTTAAAGCATTATAATACTCATTTTCTATTATAACTTGAGATAAGTAACTAAACTTACTAAATATGGAAACCTGCTAAATATGGAAACTTACTAAATATGGAAACCTGCTAAATATGGAAACCTGCTATTTTTAAAAAGTTACTAATTATGGAAATCGCTAATGCGGAAAGTTACTAAAATAGAAACACGCCTAAAATAGAAAGTTTCCTAAAATAGAAAGTTACTTAAAATGGAAAGATTACTAAAATGGAAACTTGCTAAAAATGGAAAGCCGTCTTAAAACAAGTGTTTGGATTCTTATAGAACGTTATCTAATTTATATAGGTTCGGGGGCGTGATTGATCTCCTTCCTTGATTTTACCTTCTTTGTTTGCTTGCTTGAATAAAGTGCGAGATATTCGACCTTTCTCTTAAGGTTTCTCGTGATCTCTTTGCATCTTTGATCTCTTACCATATTGATATTGAACCTTTGCTTTGCTATGTGAACCTTTGACATTGACCTTTGCTATTGAACCCTTGATATTGATCCTTTGCTATTGAAACCTTTGATTATTGAACCTTTGATATTGGACTCTTGATTTGATTTGTGAGCTGCTAATATTGGACCTTTGATATTGATTGAACTATATATATATTGTACACTTTGACTGTCGGTTGATACCGAGCCATTAACTAGGCATGGGGTTCCATGTCCGTGTCATTGATGCACCAATGGCATGACTCGGTGTCTTGAGTGATGTTGCACACCGTCCCATATTGTATTGATTATCGCGCTTTGGATATATTGTATGGCCACTATTTGTTTTGCAGGGGGTATGGATGCATCCTAGATTTGTATTTGTATTGTATTGATATATGGTTTGGTGATGTGGTTGGTGTGTGCAATACACCCCTCACATTTTGGGGTGATCACTCCATTGGCTACTCGAGGACTCCCTCATATTGGTTTGGTATTCGAGGTCGCCCTCCAGAATACAATGGTTACTACAGGATATATGATTTGATTTGGTTTGTTTTGTTGGCTCGTGGTGGAAAAGCGGCCTTCCTTTCTTTGTTTCTTTTGCCTACTCTATATTGCTTCATATCATTCATATCTTATTTAACTTGACCTTTGATTCTATTATTGCTTTTGTATTGTTATATCTCATTCACTTGGGCTTTTAAGCTCGGTAGCATTTCTTTTCTGCGGCGGGTTATTAAGCTAGGGTGGGGCTTATCTTGGGGATTGAGAGTAGGATGCTTTTGAGGATTTGCTTTAGTTATCCTAGACTTTGATTACCATTGTTATTTGATTTGGAGACTTAGACTTTGTATCGTTTCATTTCCTTTGGGACATCTTTTGGAACTTTTGTATTGATCAAGTCGTGTTGACTTGTTACTCTTTTGATTATTATTCTAAGACTTCCGCTTGCATGGTTTATGTGTATTGTTCTGATTTGACTCCATAAATGTGATACTTCTACCCTTATCGGGTTGGGGTGTTACAATTATGGTATCGAAGCCAGTTCGACTTGTAGTCGGGACTGTGACATATGGACCCTAAGCGTTAACCTGTAGAGCTTAAGTTTTGATCTGGTGAGGTTTGGGTAGATTCTAGGTTCATTATCGTCATTTCCGTTCATGATCTTCATCCTTTTTCCTAACTTTTGCTAATCGTTTTATGAACTCTTCAGATGGTCCAAACTCGTAGGAACGGCGACGACAACGGGGATGGGAATCCTAACTTCGAAGCTATGATCGCACGCGCTTTAGCCACTGCTATGCCCGGGATAGTGGCTGCCATCACGAGAATGTTAGGAATGGTGCTAGTTCTTACGGTGGGGTGATAACCCACCTACACCCATTCATGTTTGGATCGGCGCTTTAACAAGCTTAAGCCACTTCCTTTTCGCTCGTGACTTCCACTAATGAGGCGGAGGATTGGATAACACATATGGAGAAACTTTTCAATGTCTTTGGGTTGTGGGGATGAGGTGAAAACCCGACTTGCTACCTTCAAGTTTGAGGTGATGCCTTAAAGCGGTGGAAGGCCTATATCTTGACCAAGGAAGAGAACTTCGTTGATACTTGTGCTTGGAACACTTTCGAGAGATCTTCTACAAACAATATTTTCACGAATCGAGCAATGATGCGAAGGGAGTATGAGACCATACATCGGTTGGAGAAGGAAAATTCTCACAGTACATGCAGCGATTTATGAGGATGGTTGGGTTTGTAGGTCTTGTTGTTCTTGGAGATGCTCGTCGTCGGGCTCGTAAGTTCAAATGGGGATTAAAAAGTGGGTGCTAGATAGGATGATCAACCATCGATTATCTTGAGGTGGGCTGCGATTCGGATGATGCCCGCAACATAGAGTTATTGCATGAGGAGCAGGGTTACAATAAGAGGAACAGAGATGGGGATCGTATTCATTCTCGGGGTCGACAGGACTCTACTCAGGATTCCAGGGGTCGTCAGGACCACAATTCCGATCAGAGGGGTCGCCAGGATCAGGCGCAGAGTGTTAGAGGTCGTTATGACCGTGGCTATGATTCGAGGCAGCAGGGTAATCAGAGGAGATTTGATAGGTCAGGTGATGATCGTAGGGGTCAGAGTGGCAGTTTTCAGAGACAGCAGCGGGATCAGTCATCTCGCAGCACTTATCAGGATCGTTCTGCGACAGCTTCTTCTCAGAGGAGGACTTCTGAGGTGTTACCTCCTCCTCCCAAGTGTGTTACGTGTGGTAATCTGCATCCCGGTGTTTGCCGTAAGATTACGGGAGGTTGTTATCATTGTGGGGAGACAGATCACAGGGTGAAGGACTGTCCCAAGCAGGCATCGGCTACTCCTTCGAACTACATCAAACCACCTCCCACCACTTTGGGCGTGTGTATTTGGTTACTCGAGATCGAGCGGACAAGGCGTCAGGTACTATTACCGGTACCATTTATTTTGGTGATTCTACTGCTTTTGTTTTGTTTGATACTGGCGCAACACATTCTATCGTATCGAAAAACTTTGCTAAGAAACTCAAATTACCTCCAACACCACTAATGAATCCTTTATCTATATCAACCCCTATGAAAAATCATATACTTATTAATCACGAGTATGTGAATTGTCCTCTACGTTTCGATGATGGTATTCGTTATTAATCTTCTTCCTTTGGATATGTCGATTTTGATATTATATTGGGTATGGGTGGTTGGCCTTGCATAAGGCTACTATTGATTGTCATGCTCGTAATGTTATCTTGGTAATGTTCATCAACTGATTTTGTATACCATGGTGCTCAACCTCTTAAGTCGGTTAAGATCATCTCGGCTATGAAAGCTCGCACTCTCATTTCTCATGGTTGTCTTGGTTTTCGGCATCCATCAAAGATACTTCTTGAAGTTCCGACTATTGAAAGTCTTTACATTGTCTTGAATTTTTGGCGTTTTCCTAATGAACTTCGGCATTCCTCCGGCTAGGGAAGTTGAATTTGGCATTGATTTGATTCTGGTCTTGAACCTATATCTAAAGCTCCTTATCGTATGGCGCCGATTGAATTGAAAGAGTTGAAAGAGCAGTTGCAAGAACTTTTGGAGAACGGCTTTATTAGACCCAGCGTTTCACCTTGGGGTGCACCTGTATTGTTTGTTAAGAAGAAAGATGGGAGTATGAGATTGTGTATCGACTACATGGTGAACCGTATTACTATTCGTAACGTTACCCTCTTCCTCGCATCGATGATTTGTTTGACCAATTGCGGGCGCCAAATTCTTCTCTAAGATTGATCGAGTGCGGTTATCATCAATTACGTGTGAAGGAACAAGATGTTCCTAAGACCGCGTTTCGTACTCGCTATGGCCATTATGAGTTTTGGTTATGCCATTTGGTTTGACTAACGCGCCTGCCGTCTTCATGGATCTTATGAATCGTGTTTTCCACGAGTACCTCGATAAATTTGTAATCGTCTTCATCGATGACATCCTTGTGTATTCTAAGAGTGAGGCCGAGCATGAGCGGCATCTTCGTATAGTATTGGAGATTCTTGACGTGAAGTTGTATCACGAAATTTTCTAAGTGTGAATTCTGGTGAGCCAAGTTGCTTTTCTTGGTCATGTTGTGTCTGCGATGGTATCAAGATGGACACATCTAAAGTAGAGCTATCACAAAATGGCGAGACCTACTCTTGTGACGGAGATTAGGAGTTTTACGGGGCTTCTTTGGTTATTACCGTCGTTTTGTTGAGGGTTCTCTAAATTGGCGTTACCTTTGGCGCAATTGATGAGAAAGGAGAAAAGTTTGAATGGACGGAGGCGTGAGCGAGTTTTGAGGAGTTGAAAGCGGAGGTTGGTTCTGCGCTGTTTGACACTTCCATCGGGTTCGGAGGTTTGATTTATAGTGATGCGTCGAAGAAAGGTTTGGGTTGTGTATTGATGCGGCCGGTAAGGTGATTGCCTATGCTTGAGGCAATTGAAATCGTATGAGGATAATTACCCTCGCATGATTTGGGTTGGCTGCGGTTGTTTTGCCTTAAAGATTTGGAGGCATTATTTGTATGGTGAGTCGTGTGATATCTTTCTTGACCACAAAAGTTTAAAGTATATATTCACACAAAGGAGCTCAATATGAGGCAGCGGAGATGGTGGAGCTTAAGGATTATGACACGAACATCCGGTATCACCGGGTAAGGCTAATGTGGTTGCGGATGCACTAAGCGAAAGTCGGGTATGATTACTAGTTTGGAGATTGAACCCGGGGTTCTTCATGATCTTGAGCTTATGGATGTGGAATTGTGTTTCGGGGTTATGATGGTTATTGGGCTAGTATGAAGGTGGAGTCAACATTATTTTGCGGATCAAGGAAGCTCGAAGGATGATGGTGAGCTTTGGTCTATTATTGAGAACATTGAGGAGGAAACAATCGGAGTTTGGGTTGATACTTACGGTGTGGTATGGTTTGGTGACCGGCTTTGTGTTCCTAATGATCCGGTTGCATGAGGCGGTGTTGTGCGAGGCTCATAGTTCGCCATTCACTATTCATCCGGGTTCTACTAAGATGTACCGAGATCTTAGCGGCATTTACGGTGGAGTGGTATGAAGCAGGATGTGGCTTTGTGCGTTTCTAAGTGTATGACTTGTCGGTGAGGTCAAGATAGAGCATCGGCGGGCTAGTGGTCTACTTGACCATTGGAGATTCCTACTTGGAAGTGGGAAGAGATTTCTATGGATTTTGTCACGGATTGCCTCTTACTCGGAAAAGACATGGCCGATTTGGGTGGTTGTTGATCGACTAACCAAATCGCTCATTTCTTACCTATCCGGAAGGACTATCGCGTTAGTAGATTGGCGGAGATTTTCGGCAAGAGATTGTTAGATTGCATGGCACTCCTCTGCTATTATTTCCGATGAGATCACGCTTCACGTCACATTTTGGAAGAGTCTGCGAGAAAGCTTGGGGCACTCGTCTTAAGTTCGATCTGGCGTTTCATCCTCGAGACGGATGGTCGGTCGGAGAGGACCATTCGAGACATTGGAAGACATGTTGCGAGCATGTGCTTTAGAGTGGACGGGAGTTGGGATGAGTATTTGTGCTTGGTGGGTTGCCTACAACAATAGTTGGCATGCTAGCATCAAGGTTGCACCTTATAATTTGTTGTATGGGAGGAAATGTAGAGCACCTATTTGTTGGGACGAAGTAGGTGGCGTTTGATTGAGGGCTGAGATTATTGAGATCACCAATGAGAAGGTGGCGGTTGCTAAGGAAAGATTGAAGGAGGCTCGTTCACGGCAAAGAGTTATCTTGATAAGCATAGGCGCGACTTGAGTTTCGTGTTGGTGATCGTGTTTTCTAAAAGTTTCGCCGTTCCGTGGTGTTAAGCGTTTTGGAATCAAGGGCAAGCTCGGTCCTCGATTCATCGGACCTTCGAGATTTTGGATCGTATTGGGAGGTTTCCTACCGTCTAGCTCTACCTCCTCGGTTATCTCATGTTCATGGCGTATTTCATGTATCTCTGCTGCGAGGATATAACTATCATCCGTTACATGTGGTTTCTATCCTTTGGATCGATTGACCCGGATATATCCGTCAGGAAGAACCGAGGCTATTTTAGATCGGCGAGATCGAATCACGAGAAACAAAGTAATTCCGTTTGTTAAGATTCTTTGGAAGAATCACCGGGCGTGAAGCTACACGGGAGACCGAGGAATCTATGCGAGCTAGTTATCCACATTTCTTTTCATCATCGGGTATGTCTTCGTTTATCGCCGTTTCCTTTTCAATTTTCGGGACGAAAATTTTCTTTTAGAGGAAGAGTTGTAAAACCCTAAAATCTCAAATCGCGTAAAATGACAATTTGCCCTCCAACTTAAAACTTTACCAACTCGAAATACGTTAACATCATTTAACAAGTTATATGATTAATAATACTTTCACATTATGAGAATAATAAACTTATGTTATACAATAAAGAACATGAATAATTAAAGTCTAAGTAACTTTAAACCTTACATATTGTACACAACTAATCTAGACTTGAATAAGGACTAAATACATGATTGAATTGTTAATTTGGAAAGTTGAGAATTTATCTCTTGGACTCCTTGATGGCCGGCCATATTGAAGCTTATTTCACTCACCATATCAAAAATTTCCAATCACATTTATCACCTTATCACTTCATTTTAAACAACCAAGAAAACCCTAGCTTCCTTTCTCCATTTCTAAGTGGCGGCACCTTTTAAAAATTCACCATTTCATACGAAATTCTTCAAGCCAAGGTGTTCCTAGGAGACTCTTGATCGTGGGTAATCATTTGGTGGACGTAGCATTGGTGTTTGGTTCGTTTTGGAGGCTTGGTCGTGGGTCTTGCAAGGTGTGCGTGGGGTTGTGGAAACCAAGAGGAGACTTGGTTGGTTTTGTGGTTGATTCTTATTGTTTTGTTTCGTTACGCTACAAGGGTAACATCTCGTCATCTCGAATCTATTCCTTTTGTTTCTTTAATCCATTCGTGGCATACGTGATGATCTAGGGCTTGTATACATTAAAATGGTAACATAAAATCATAACTATACATCACATGAAATAATGAACACATGAAATGATAAAACCATGAATCTTGATCTATAATTATTTGAATGATATATGACTTATGTTATGAATATGAAACTGATTTGGAGTCTTACATATGTCGAATTACATTTAATTTATAAAGGGGTTTAATGAGCTTTTGATTACATGTTTTCGTATATGATAAATGGACTTGTTAACGAATGATTACGAGGTGTTTTGATCTTCTCATGGGCGTTCAAAATGGTTTTGGAGAAGGGTGATGCAATTGATGTTTATATTGCATAAGGTGTCTTTTAATCTTGTTCTAATCGAGCTAATATGGTTGAAAACGGATTCGTTAATCTTAAATCTAAAAACTAGGGTTTATAATGTGTTATGACGATTTGATATAATTAAAGGGTTGTTTTGTATATGGTAAAACTTGATGGATTAATATGTTATTATTCTAACTAAATGGACTAAATGAGTAAAATGGGTAAACTTACTATATTTACACTTTTAACCCTATACTTTGCAATATTGACATTTTAAACCCTAAACTTTTATAACTTGTCATAAATGATCCTTAAAGCATTATAATACTCATTTTCTATTATAACTTGAGATAAGTAACTAAACTTACTAAATATGCTAAATATGAAACTTACTAAATATGAAACACACTAAATATGGAAACTGCTATTTTTAAAAGTTACTAATTATGGAAATCGCTAATTGCGGAAAGTTACTAAAAATAGAAACACCTAAAATAGAAAGTTTCCTAAAATAGAAAGTTACTTAAAATGGAAAGATTACTAAAATGGGAAACTTGCTAAAAATGGAAAGCCGTCTTAAAACAAGTGTTTCGGATTCTTATAGAACGCTATCTAATTTATATAGGTTCCGGGCGGCGTGATTGATCTCCTTCCTTGATTTTACCTTCTTTGTTTGCTTGCTTCGAATAAGGTACAGATATTCTGACCTTTCTCTTAAGGTTTCTCGTGATCTCTTTGCATCTTTGATCTCTTACCATATTGATATTGAACCTTTGCTTTGCTATGTGAACCTTTGACATTGACCTTTGCTATTGAACCCTTGATATTGATCCTTTGCTATTGAAACCTTTGATTATTGAACCTTTGATATTGGACTACTGATTTGATTTGTGAGCGCTAATATTGGACCTTTGATATTGATTGAACTATATATATATTGTACACTTTGACTGTCGGTTGATACCGAGCCATTAACTAGGCATGGGGTTCCATGTCCGTGTCATTGATGCACCAATGGCATGACTCCGGTGTCTTGAGTGATGTTGCACACCGTCCCATATTTGTATTGATTATCGCGCTTTGGATATATTGTATGGCCACTATTTGTTTTGCGGAGGGCGTATGGATGCATCCTAGATTTGTATTTGTATTGTATTGATATATGGTTTGGTGATGTGGTTGGTGTGTGCAATACACCCCTCACATTTGGGGGCGATCACTCCATTGGCTACTCGAGGACTCCCTCATATTGGTTTGGTATTCGAGGTCACCCTTCGAATACAATGGTTACTACAGGATATATGATTTGATTTGGTTTGTTTTGTTGGCTCGTGGTGGAAAAGCGGACCTTCCTTTCCTTTGTTTCTTTTGCCTACTCTATATTGCTTCATATCATTCATATCTTATTTAACCAGACCTTTGATTCTATTATTGCTTTTGTATTGTTATATCATTCTTTGGGCTTTTAAGCTCGGTACCGCATTTCTTTTCTGCGGCGGGTTATTAAGCTAGGAGTGGGGCTTATCTTGGGGATTGAGAGTAGGATGCTTTTGAGGATTTGCTTTAGTTATCCTAGACTTTGATTACCATTGTTATTTGATTTGGAGACTTAGACTTTGTATCGTTTCATTTCCTTTGGGACATCTTTTGGAACTTTTGTATTGATCAAGTCGTGTTGACTTGTTACTCTTTTGATTATTATTCTAAGACTTCCGCTTGCATGGTTTATGTGTATTGTTCTGATTTGACTCCATAAATGTGATACTTCTACCCTTATCGGGTTGGGGTGTTACACATTGTCTGTTCAAATAATTCTAACAGTCTTGTTAAGTCAAACCTACAGCTGTTTGATAAGTTTGATGATGACATCTGGAGTTTCATCCTTTGTCCTCAAAGACTTAAGTAAATCGAGAGTAGTCATCAACAACGACTAATACATATTTCTTCCCATTTATTGTTTGCACTCTTATAGGTCCTTTAAATCCATATCACGGTATGAAGAACTTCCATAAGCGAGTTTGCGGGTTTGGGTTTGTGGGCATATTTCGCTTTTCCCGATTGGCATCTTTGAACAAAGATGATCTTTTCATATTTCAATCTGGGTAAGCCTCTTACAAGGTCCTTTACGGAAAGATCATTAATGGTGCGAAGTTCAAGTGATTGAGGCAGCGGTGCCATAACCATGACTTTGTTTTGAAGCCTTTGACAACAAGCGATTGGAGAAGACTTCATCATGTCTTCGATAGAGATGATGTATAGGTTTGAACCACGTGTTCCTCTTAAAAGTTCCACACCATCAAGTTTTCTAACGAAACAAGTATGTTTTCTAAAAGCCACCTCTAGATCGAAATCACAGAATTGACCAACAGAAAACAGGTTATGACCAAGACCTTCAACGCAATATACCCTGGAGATTACACTATCACCAACAATATAATCTCCATAACCCATAATTGCACCAAAATGATCATTCCCGAATCTAACGGTCCCAATAAATTTACTCATGAAGTTCATGAGCGCGGCGGTCTCCATCATATGCTTGGAACGACTGAGTCTAAGTACCACATAACGATTTGAGCGACTGCAGTTGAACACGAGACAAAAATGGGTAAGCTGGATAATTGGGATCCCCATGCAAGAATGGGTTCCATTTGGTTAATGTGATGATTGGAACACCCGCATCGACGCAGAATCAATGGAATCATTTGGGATAGATCGATGCTAGTGTCGCATTAGACCTATTCAAAGTATGTTCACTTTTAAAGGAATAGTTCTACGGTAGGCATCCATTTCCTAATGGGCATTGACTTAGATAATTTAGGGCACACCTCATTAAATTTGCGGCGGTGGGTATCCGCGATAACCTATATTACTAAATTTTCTTCCGTGGGTTTCAATGTTTTCTAACCTTCTTCCACCATTGCTTTCTAGCCTTCTTAACTTGATTGTTGGCATTAATGATTTTAAGCGGGTATTTAATGACATTAATCAAATCATTCACACCACATACATGATTAATGTGAAACCAAGCAATCATCATTACATGTGTTGCCAAAAGTAGCGTAATTTGCATTAATTACAACATGCTTAGAGCTAACACTAGAATCAACACGATTCGTTTTATTCAACATAGTTTCATTCTTTCTAAGGTGATCTTCTACTCTCTTCCTTTGAACATTCCTAGCTTGCAAGGTCCTATCATTCTTTGTGTTGCCTTGAGGCTTTGACACCTTTCGCTTTGGTGTCACTTTTACTCTGTAGAGGAATGAGAACATTAGTTGTTTTGCTACTTTTTGCATTTCAGGTTTAGAAGTGCTGGGATCTGAACTACTTATAGGCACCTCAAAGCTCACATGCTTGGCTTTCGGCATAGAATAGGTTGCATACTTAGCACTAGGCATAGAACAAGGCATCACAGCTTTATCTTTCTCACATAAGGATTTAGGGCATGTTGCTTTTAAACATTCTAACAGCTCCTGAGATCGTTTGGCATATAAGCATGCATACCTAATTTCACTATCAAGTGGCTTATTTATGCTATCCTCTTCTACAATCTCACGGAGACATTCTAGACTATCCTTAAGGTGGCGAAATAGTTATAAAACACAAGTTCATTATTTTTAAGATGAGGAGGAATATATTTACTTGATCACAATATATTTAGAATCTCTGAGATGACTTTGATGCAACATTCTCATTAAAGACAAGTGGCATTTTCCTTTTACGACTCTTGATTCTCAATTTCCTTTTATGTGAAGTTATTTTTCATTGTTTTCGTCACGAGTGACTTTCATTGAATCGTATAACTCTTTGAAGTGTCGTTTGACCTTTTCATTTTCTTCTAGAAAACTCTCATTTTCTTGTTGTAATACATTAATGATGTTTTGAAGATGAAAGTTTTGAGAAAATTGAGAATCTAAAGGAGGAGGCATTTGGGAGCCGGTCACATTGTTCTTTTCACCCTTTAATTGTGAAATTTGGGTTTTAACTTTTCGATCGTGTTCGGTGAGCTCGAATCATTCATCTCGTTTGTTTATTTCAAAAACTGCATCAAACTCTGGAACATTCGAGGATATCTTGATGTTTGAGGTTTTAACATTTTCTTTGAGATGTTGATATTTAAGTTGCAAATCAAAATGTTCAACTTCTAACTTAGAAAAATGTTTTACCAAATTATCGTGATCATCCTGGTCAATTTTCTCATTTAGTTTTGAGTTTTTGTTTTCAAGCTCAATGACACGATCATGGGAAACTTTCAAAGCAACAAATAATTCATGAAATTGAGAAGCAGTAATAGAGTACTTAGTAACATTATAAAACACATCTTGAGCAACACAACTCGAAATCAAGTTCTCATTTAAGATATGCAGATTCTTTCTTTCAATTTCATTATATTTAAGTTCCCGTTCCTAATTATTGACCTCAACTATCATTGCATCAAATTCTTTTTCCATTTCTTTAATCTATGAGTCTATCCCCTTTTGAAGACTTTCAAATTGATTTTTTAATAGTTTAAACAAAGGCATGACTTGATTAAATAGCATTCTTTAGTTTGCTCAAAACCCTCTCCCTTGATTATCTTTGTAGGTATGATTCTTTTCTTACATGTCTTTTCAAAATCAATGAATAGTTGATAAACAACATACTGAGTGATTAAGGTCTTGCTCTTAGTGGGAATAGTTCTAGGAACTAAATGCATGGGTGTATTCGGAGGATACCACGATGGCTGGAGGCACTTTCCTAAGGGAGTGTTTGTTTCAACAAGTACATTTGCTTTTGCTTATCCATGTCTTTTTCCAAAAACTTGTTAAGGGTTAATTGAGTTTAAGGCTTAAACATGTTCAGAAATCCAATTTTCTTTTGTGTAATCATGGGGTTTGATCGTTATGTTTTGCTTTTTACACTCATGATCTTTTAGCTTCTTATCCATTTTTTCCCTAGAGGCATCTTCTAATTTTCTATCCTCTTACGTGCTTCCAATACATGATGGTTTTGCCGGGCTTGAGGATCTCATTACCATCATATACAATCGTATGGAAAGCTTTAGCCTTTTACGATTACTCGGGTTTGGCTCCTCTACTAAGGGAATGCTATGCTTATCGCTTAAGACTCGTGCTTAGTGATCATGTGAGCAATCGAATGGTATTCCTTGTACGTACAACTTATTTTCAAGTTTGTTTTCAAAGTTTTCGGTTGGAAAAATCGGTTAAAAGTTTTGATTCCTTAGCATTAAATTCTGTTTAAGCACTTTAACATTTTCTTGAAGTTCTTGCTTTTGTATGATTTTATTTAGTTTGTCTTTTAAGGAATCTAGCTCTTGTTTTAATATTTCTTCCCTAAAATTACTTTTTCTAATAATTGTGCGCATTTGGTCATCCATTTCACCTTCACGGGTAGTTAGCTCAAACTTAGCACGTTGTTCATAAATGGCAACTTGTTCTTTATAGGCATTCGATTCGGAGATAACAGAATCATCGAGGGCACATGCGGTGTATTCATCAAAACATAGTCATCATTGACTACTGAAGATGCATCACTTGATGCGATCTCACTTTCACTTTGTATCACATATTGATCATATGGGACAATATTACTATTACCCATATTATCTATATCTGATTCATTAGTTTCATGTGATTGTACTTTGTTATGTATATTTTGCTCATCAACTTCATCGTATAGTTTTAATACCTCTGGAATGATTGAATCTTTGGATAGACCAGCCTATTGTGGTGATGAGACCTTTGGAGAGACCATTGGTGAAATGCTAGCCATGAAGATTGTGCAGGCGATGGGTTCATCATCGACATTAGAGTCAAATGCATCACGATCGGCAACTTGAAAGGCATTTTGATGATTGTGACCTATTTCGAATTGGTTGCTCATCCACATCGACATCATATGTTTTAGCATTTCCTCGGCAAGAAACGACAACTCTTCTTCATTCAAAACCGCTCCATTGTCACGAGCTTGCACCAGTGACATCTTGTCCACTGAAATACTACGCATTTTGAGGCGTTTTGGAGAAGTGTAGTTCCTTGCAATATGTCCTTCACCACCACAATTGTAGCACTTGATTGGCTTTCTTTGTCCTTGATTTGCATTCCTTCCACGATTACGATTAGCCACATACCCTCCACCTACTCCACCTTTTCCTTGTTCATCTTGTCTTCCTTGCCTTGGTTGCACCATGATCTTACCATCTCGACAATAGCATGATTGTGTAGATTGGATGCGATTACGATATCATTGTTAGTGTGTGGAGTGAGGTTGATTTTGCTTAACCATAAGAGCCAGTTGATTGATGAAATGTTCCATGATTGTGTTTGAGTGCGGAGGCTTATATGTTGGATCTGGAATGAGCTTGTGGTTACCGTTACCCATTGGTATGACTTGAGAGGCTTTGGTGGTAATTCCCACATTAGTGTAGAATGTTGTTGAGCTTGCATCTCCATGATTAGATTTGAACTTTTCAAGAATCATTCATTCAAACATAGCATGCTTCTCATTCTGAAGTAGGAAGGCATACAATTGCTCATAGTTGGTGTGCCTTAATCCTTTGGTTAGCTTGACTGAGGTGACAAATTTGTGCCATTCGGGATTCATGTTGTTCACAAACTTTGAATTGAAGTGAATATTTGGCATGGTCATTTTGATATTCCTCATATCATTCACAAGTTTGTAGAACCTCACATAGTATTGGTGACACTTTCTCCGTGGTTCATCTCAAAGTTCTCAAAATCATCATACAATTGAGATTCTCTGTCTTCTTTGGTCAATTCGGAACCGAGAGAAGCATCTTAACATTGTCCCAAAGCGCCTTGGCTTCGGTGTTGTGATTGATTAACTTGTAGATGTCTTTTGGAAGACCACAGTATAATATTTGAAGCCACGATATCGACATCGTATCTCTTTTCTCCTTATCATTGAGCTCATCATACGTCTTTGGTCTATCCAAACCTAAGATCAACTGTACCATCCGCATGACGGTTTCAAGTATGTCTCTTGCGGTCTCAATCGATAAGGTCCTTCATCAATTGATTTGAGAATGTTAACCCCATTTTCCTTTCCCAAACAAGACAACCTAATTCGTTGAGCCCATGAGTCATAATCGATTACATCAAGCATATGTGGGCGAGTATCGATCCATTGCTTGAGCGTCCTCACTACAAAAGAGATTATTGTAGGCGCGTTGGTAGACATAATTATTGATTTCACGGATTTTATAACTCTATGATTAAACGGAAATAGATTCTTTCACGGGATTTTACTAAATCAAGAAAACCGTAAGCGTAACACGAAGAAAAACACTAAACCTCAATAAACAAATCGCTCAAAGTGACAAGTCGCTTGACCAACAAATCGCTCAAAGCAGACAAGTCGCTCCGGTAACAAATCGCATATCTTGACAAGTAGCTTGATAGGACAAATCGGCAAACAATCAACTCGCTTCAATAAGCAAGTCGCAACCCCGCAAATCGCTTAACCCAGTAACTCGCTAAATGGACAAATCGCATACGTAAGACAAGTCGCTTAAACTTACAACTCGCTTAAATAAGCAAGTCGCTGAAAGTGACAAATCGCTTCACCGCACAAATCGCACAAGTACAACCACTAACCGGACAAATCGCTTAAATAAGTGATTCTTAGCAAACACAAATCGCTTCAAACAAAAGACAAATCGCTCGTCAGAACACTTTAACGAGACACAAATCGCTACCTTAAGAACAACCAAAAACGTCACTTTTAAATCTGAAAACAATCCAACCACAGTGATTCAAGCCATCCAAATCACAACCTAACCACTTATGATGATTCTAAACACAAAACTACAATCAAAATCCAAACTTTAACACTAGGAATGGTCCAAATGATGCAAATACCACTAAACTTTGTCAAACCCAAAAACCATATAAAACTACTAGAAATCCAAGAACATGTAAGAGGGATGATCAAACCATGGCTCTTGATACCATTTGTAACATATTAGATTTCACATACACATCAAACCATGTTTATATGGGGCGTAAACTTTAAGGATTTTAGAGAGAGAAAGTTTAGAGGTTTAGGGAACTTAGAGAGAGAAAGAAAAATCTTATTATGAGCTCCAACCCTCTACCTTGGGAGATAGAGGGTATTTATATTACCTTACACAAAACGCCACCTACGTGCTGTGGATCAGGCATACAGTCGGTAAAGACCCGTCCGTCCTCCACGGTGTTACTTAACTAAATACTAACTAATCATTAAATAACTACGACTACGAGCTTTCTAACGATTACATATACTTGAGATGACCGACACTTTAACCACTGGATTTTCTAAATCCTAACACAAACATTATGGACGAAGTGATGCAAATGCACAACCCTTTCCAGCTACTAAAGTTTCTCTCATAAGAATCTTGTTTCACTTCTTACGGAGATTACACACGTTAGTAATTGACATCTCACACCGAGAACCGTTGATATTGAAACAAGTAGCAGTCTGCTCAAGCCTACGCTCACTAAAACCAAAAATCACAAATCGAGTCTAGACCCAATGAGATTCAAACATAAATACTATACACATACTAAATTACACTTGTTTTTTACAAATAAGAACACAACTTGTATTAAGAGTCCTTCCCAGATCCTATTAATCTTGCTAGAATGTTCATAGTGGCACTCGCGTAGTATTTCATGATTATTGAACGGAAAAACTCGCCATCGTAAACATCAAACAACACTGAAAGTGGGTCACTTAGTTAATTCTTTATGAATTAATCATAGTATAAACTGGAATCTACATGATCCGGGATGTTCGTATATGATGGTGAGTGGTCTAAAATCGTGAAGGGTCGCTTAATAAGCACTTAAGTGATTCACCTGAATTGTTGTAAGCATATTTTAGGCATCTGATTTAGGTTCGCCATGTGGGGATATTCGTAATAATAACCTAACATTTCGAGTTGGAACCCCTACTAAGGAGATTCCTTTTATGAATTGATTCATGATGACGTAGGTCTATACTTGGATTTATCCAACGTATCGATATCGGTACTTAATAGGATTCAAAGGTTAATTCTACTTGCCTAACATGACGAGAATTCAAGACGCTTAATCCAAAACAATCGTAAAGGTACAATTCTTTAAGAAAAGTCCATGAGGATCGATTGGCCTAACATCATTATTATTTATCAACATCATTATTATTTATCTTCATGTGACATGTACAAATGATGAAAGCCGCTCCTGATGCACCACCACCATATTCATCAACATCTTCATCTCCAAATACTCATACTAATATGTTCATCCACAACAACAAATCAAGAAAGTTCAAGACAAAGAAATCAAGATAATGAGCTATATCAAAGTCAAATTTCAAGAAGTAAAAGAACAAGTTCAAGAAAGAAATAAGGAAGACATTAGTATGAAGATTAATGATTTACAAGTGGTATGAGTATGTTGGAGAGGACGTAAGAGCAAACATTTGAAGATGTTGAACGAAGACAAACAAGGACAAGAGGTTTTACTAATGATTACAAAGCATGAAAGGAACAAAGACTCAACACAATTATATTACAACACATAAGGTTCAAGCTCAAAGTACAAGAAGACCAAGACATGAAGAAGCATCTTTGATAAATGACCACAAGTGATGTTTAAGAGTAATAGAATGACCACCCCTTAGGGCGAGATTGTTAGCAATTAAAGTGATGGTCATTCCGAGCTTAGTGATTGGTCATTATAAGTTTACGAACCTTGTAAAAGTTATATACACAATGTAATAGATTATGTGGGCTTAGGTACTAGTTTAAACATTAGGCTTGTACACTAGTCCATGTAACAAGCCCATTAGGCCCAAACCGATCCACTAGCCTATGTAACTCGGTCTATCATGCTCCACACTCCTCATTTGTAAAGTGTGAAACCGTATTGCAATACACAATTAGATAGTTAGCTCTCTCACCACCTCTCTCTCTCTGTCTAACTCTCCTTTCTCTCTCTAAAAACCTCATAGATCATTATTTGTGTGAAAGATATTATTTGTAATGACCTTACAACTAATAAGCAAATTATATAACAAATCTTAAACACTTGTTAGTAACGAATAATAGTTATCCGTAAATGAAGCATACCATAAAGGGAAAATGATAAACACCGACAACTCTTATAAGACAAAGAAAGATGCAAGCAGACCAACTATCAAAGAGCTTACTTTAACCATTGAGGCGATCCTCAAAGCCCAAAAAGCGATTAAAAGTTCACTTTGCTAGTATCGTCCCTTATGTTGTCGTTGCCTAAAATTCAAATTTTACGCAAATCGGATATTTAACATTAACATATTGATAACATCTAGATAAGCGATAAATTTTTCAAGAACTATCAAAGGCATACACCTTATGTAACTCTCATTTACTCTCCCGTCGGTAACTAAGGGTGTGTTTGTTTTTAAAAAGGTCTTACTAGCCCTCTTACTCCCTCTTAGGGTGTGTTTGTTTTTAAAAAGGTCTTACTAGCCCTCTTACTCCCTCTTACTCTTACCGGTAAGAGGATGGCGAACGTTTTGCTTGTTTGTTTTTTCTTTTGAGTAAGACCCGATTAGACATATAACATCTTACTCGATGAAGAGGTGGGGACTTGTCTTCTTGCCTCTTACTCGTTTTGTAAACTTTATATAATATATTTGATTGTTTATTAACTATGTTATATTTATGATAAAAGTCTTGTTTCATATTTACATAAGTTACTTATTATCGCATTGCGTTGGTTTAGTAAACAAATTGCAAAAGCGAGCACTTAAAATCATTCGGACAATTATACAAAACAAACAACATTATTTCGTTCGATTTAAACTTTCTAGCTACCTCTTACTAGTAAGATGTGGTAGTCGATTCGGACCAAAACATCTTAATGAAACAAACACACCCTAAATCTCATGCATTTTATTTTTCAAATGTTGAAGCACCACACATAACCTTTTTATGGCAATGTATGCACACGCAACATTGGTATCTGAAACTAATAAACAACATTCAATGTTTCATTTATATGAAGTGAGAATTACACAAATTTGCGTACACCATGTGCGACTCTCATTCACTCTCACGACAAAGAACTAAGTCCGATGCATTACATTTTTTACTGTTAACGCACCACATAAGACCTTTTCTTTATCAAAACCTCCACACAAACAATGGTATATGAAATTGTTAAACACCATTCGGTGGTTCACATTTCATGAAATTGATAATTATACAAATCATGCGGCGTAATTAAAGCGCAACATTTAAACTCATATCTATAAAAACACAAAGGCCCGAGTAAAAGTTATATCACATCTATAGGCATGTAGCAAGAAACACATATTTTTCAAATACTTTCAAAGTTTCCCAACAAATCAACTACTTCATTTTCAAAACCCTAACACCTAAAATTAAAGGAGACATTTTTAAAACAAAAAAGAGCATAAGCATACATATACACATGAATAACCATGCAATAATAATCCTAGAATCGCTAACGACGTCAAGATTCACCAAACAGTACACATTATCATTTCTCTAAAACATCCTAAAATTATCCGATGCTTGACGATAAAGAATATTGCAAAGCATAAAATCTGTTCCAAAAATAAGCTAAAATTGATTTAAACCCATCATAACAATGAAATACTAACGGGTAATTGACGATAAGTAACAACAATTCCAAATTTTTAGGTGAAAATTGTTTAGCACGATACACTCATCCAGGAAGATATAAGATTATAGGTTATCGTGTTTGACGGTACGGTGAAAAAAAGCGAAGAGACTATTAGAATAAGAGGAAAAAGAAATAAGGAAAAAACCGAGCCTAATAACATCCGGTGACCAATTCAACAATATCTAATAACCTAATTACTTAACAACATCTAATAGCCCAACTAACAACATCTAATGACCCGATTACAAATGACATGACTAAAACCACAAAACCACGTCATATAGCCAAAAAGCGTTGATTCGCTTATTTTCCTCCAAAAGCAGCGTCGTCCGCATGCCTAATCTCTACTACATAAAAAGAAAAATGGTCAACTATTGAATTGTTGAATGTTGAAATTTTACGAGTGGTCAAACCTTCAAATGTAGCATAAGCCATGCATTTGAAAATTAGATGTGTTGACTTCTATAACTAATAAGGTCAACTAATAACTTTGCATGGTATAAGGTATTGCATGGTAGCGGCATACCATGGATACATTTATTCAATATGATGGAAGCTGCCATACCATATAACTTTGCATTCTCTTCAAAGCGAGTTTGAATTGTTGAATAACCCATGGGTCTTGTCATACCATATACATTGATTCAATATAATGGAAAGTATTCATTATTTCAAATGGAAAGTATTGCAAAGATCAAACCTAGGCGGAAAAATGAAATTAAACATTGATTATTTAGCCTATATAAACAAGCCAAAAAGGGTTTGTATTCACAATGAAAAAAAGAAAATAATGGAAATGCAAACTCAAAGAATGTTGATGATGATCTCGAGGTTAGTAATTGATTTCTTTTGATGATCTTAATTTTAAATACATAATTGTTTGTTGTTTGTAATGTGAATTGGCGCAACTTCTTTGTTTTTACCGACTTCATCCCCTTCCTCACATCATATTCCTTTTTCAATCCTAATGTGATTAATTGGAATTGGAATGACGTCATTGTCATATCAAGTGATGACGAAGATGAGGAAGAAGAAAACGAGTCAACCCATCAATCTTGGTGGAAACAAGTTTATTGTTTGGTAGATCAAAGTGAGAGTGATGAAGAATAAAATTTATGCTTTTGGTTTTGTTAAAACATTTTGTTTTCACGTGTTTACAAACTATGTAGTGGTTTACTTTGTTTCTTGTCCTCTAAAAATGAATGAATTACTATTGTGTTAAATGGTGTTCATTTGATATTAATATATCTATGAAAGTTAGAGTTTTGATTAGTTTGGTATGTTATGGTGTGGCGGAAAAAATCAAAGCGGGCTCACTTTGATTATATATTGGTTCAAGTTTTGATTATATATCGCATGCATTATAGTTTTGAATATTGATTATATATTGGTTCGAGTATATTATGTAATATATTGGAAAAGATAAAAACTAGGCTCACAAATATAATACTATCAACCACAGGCCCAATGTAGTAATTTCGTTATTCTTTTAAGTTGTAACTTGTGCGTTTCGTTTGTTTATTAGGAGAATATACGTATCTATAAATACCTAGAAAATATATATCGGGTTGAGAAATAGTTATTAGAGTTTAGGATCGTATATTTTATGTTGTTTGATGTTAGGAATTAGAAAATTCGATCGTTAAAAGTCGGTCACCTCAAGTATAAGCATTCAATAGAAAGCTCGTAGTCGTAGTTATGTTATGTTAATAAGTAGTTTGTTAAGTAACACCGTGGAGGACGGACGGGTCTTTACCACCGTATTCACGATCCATGCCCGTGGGTGGCGTTTATTTGTAAGACACTATAAATACCCTCTACCTCTCAAGGTAGGGTTGGAGCTTCAATACCATTTTTCTTTGTTTCACATAGTTCCCAACTCTCTTCCATTTTCTCTCTAAAACTTTCTCTCTCTAAACTATTGTGAGCGCCCATATGTTATTGATATGATGTGTTAGTGAAATCCTATAGCTTACAATTGGTATCAAGAGCCATGGTTTGATCACTCATCGTTCATGCTCTTTGTTTTGGTGGATTTCATAAGGTTTTTGGGGTATTAAGGGTTTAGGAGAGTTTGATTCATTTGGACAAATTCTAGTGTTAAAGTTTGAATTTTGCTTGTACTTTTGTGTTTAGAATCATCATATGTGTTTATGTTTTGAATTGGAAGGCTTAAATCATTGTAATTTGGTTGTTCTTGATTGATAAAGTGGTTGTTGTGAACATAGGACTAAGCGAGTTGAGTCTCGGACTTGTTTTTCTTCAAAGCGAGTTGCTTTGTTTACGTATCTTGAGTTAGTATATGTGACTTGGCTATTTAGCGAGTTGATTTTCATGCGACTTGGGTTCTAAGCGAGTTGTTTCCTTAAGCGACTTGAGTTATAAAGCGACTTGTTTCATTAAGCGAGTTGTGTGTCTTCTTGAGTTGATACTAAAGCGAGTTGGCTATTTAGCGACTTGTTCCATTAAGTGTGTTGACAGTGTTGCGAGTTGATGCTAATGCGACTTGGCTATTTAGCGAGTTGATTCCTTAAGCGAGTTGTCTCCTTGAGTGAGTTGGTTGTTTAGCGAGTTGATAACTAAGCGAGTTGTGTGCTTTGCTACTTGTCTATTTCAGGCTTGTTACTTCTTCGTGTTACATTCTTACGGTTGTTCTTTTGGTTCAGTAAAATCCCGTGAAAGAATCAATTTCCGGTTTAATCAAAGAATAGTAAAATCCATGAACTTGTAATCATGGCAAACATCGCTCCTACTATTTCTTGATGGTGAGGACATTCAAGCGGTCGATACACGTCCACCTATGCAGCAGGCGATTATGACTCTTGGGCACAGAATCCGATTGTCTTGTTTGGGAAAAGAAAGCGAGTCAACATTCTCAAGTCAATTGACGAAGGACCTTGTCAGTTGAGACTACTAGAGACTTAATTGATACATTGCGGATGGAACAATGATCTATGGAATAGAGCGGACCAAAGACATATGATGAGCTCGATGATAAGGAGAAAAAAGATTCGATCTTGATATCGGGGCTTTTAACATTGTACTTCAAGGTCTTCGAAAGATATCTACAAGCTAATCAATCACAACACGAAGCCAAGGCGATGTGGGATAATGTCAAGATGCTTTTATGCGGTTACGAATTAACTATGGAAGATAGAGAATCACAACTCTATGATGAGTTTGAGCACTTCAAGATGAAACCGGATGAGAGTGTCTATGAGTATTACGTGAGATTCCACAAGCTTGTCAATGACATGAGGAACATCGAATGACCATGCCAAACATTGATTGAACTCTAAATTTGTGAACAACATGAATCCCGAATGGCACAAGTTTGTCATACGTGAAGCTAACCAAAGGTTGAAGAATACAAACTATGAGCAACTCTATGCATTCCTTCTTCGAATGAGAGACATGCTATGTTTGAAAAAGGATTCTTAATCGGTTCAAAACCAACGAGGGAGAGACAAGCTCATCGAATGATTCAAGCGCCTTCTACTCAAACATTGGAATCACAACCAAAGCCTCACAAGTCATACCCATGGGTAATGGTAATCACAAACTCATTCCCGATCAATGTTCAATCAGGCGATCTTTGATGCTGCGTGGAAACTTCATTAATCAAGCTGGCTCTCATGATCGGTCAAAATATGAACTCTCTCCACACACCAACAACAACCTCGAGCGCATCTAATCCACACAATCAAGCCCTTTGTCGAGGCGGAAGGTTATGGTACAACCTATTCAAGAAAGGCAGTATGAACAAGGAAGAGGTGGAGTTGGTAGAGGTTTCTTTGCAAATACTGAATAGGGAAGGAATGGAAATCAAGGACAAGTAAAACCGATCAAGTGTTACAACTATGGTGTTGAGGACATATTGCAAGGCGCACATCGCCAAAAAGCCCTCGAATGCCGAGTACTTGGGGATAAGATGTTGCTAGTGCAAGCTCGGGACAATGGAGTTGCTTTGGATGAAGAGGAGTTCTTGTTTCTTCTTGAAGGAATGCCAAGACATATAGTGCGATGTTGATGAGCAGCCAATTCAGGAGATTGGTCATAATCATCGAATGCCTTTCATGTAGGCGATTGTGATGCATTTGACTCGATGTAGATGATGAACCTCTGCTCGAACAATCTTCATGGCTAGCATCTACCTATGGTTTCTCTAAAATTTCTTCACCACAACAAACTGGTCCATCCAAAGACAAAATCATTTAAGGTACTTAAACTATACGATGAAGTTGATGAGCAAAAGATACATGATGAAGTACAATCAAGCTGTAATTATTGAGTCGAATATTGAAAATATGGGCAATATCGATGTTGTCCCATATGATCAATATGTGAAACAAAGTGAAAGTAAGATTGTACCAAGTGATGTATCTTATGCGATCAATGATGACTATGCTTTTGAAGAATACACTTGCATGTACTCTGATGAGTCTGTTATCTACGAACTTAATGCTTATAAAGAGCGTGTTGCTATTTATGAACAACGAGCTAAGTTTGAGTTAACCACTAGTGAGCGGGGAGATGGATGACCAAATGCGTACAAATATTAGACAAAGTAAATTTAGAAGAAGTATTAAAACAAGAGTTAAACTCCTTACAAGAAAAGCTTTCTAAAGCTGCTAAGCAAAACAAGAACTTCAAGAAAATGTTAAAATGCTTAAGCAAGAATTACATGCTAAGGAATCAAAACTTTTGAATGATTTTCTAATCTAAAACCTTGAAAAACAAGCTTGAAAATAAGTTATGCGTACAAAAATACCATTCAAATGTTCACTTAATCACCAAGCACGAGTTTTAAGTGATAAGCATAATACTCCCCTGTTGAGGAACCAAATCAGAGGTCATTAAAAGGCTAGAAGTGCTCATAAGGTAATCTATGATGGTAATGAAATCCTTAAGCCTGAGCGAAACCTAGTTGCGTTGAGTGCTTGAGGAAGATAGAAAATTAGATGATGCATCTAGGGAGAAAATGAATAAGAAGCTAGATGATCACGAAAGTAAAAGAATAACATAATGATCAAACCCCATGATTAAAAGAAGGAAAAGCGGATCTCCTTAAACAAATTTAAGCCTCAAGCGTTGTTAACACACGAACAAGTGTTGGAAGAGGGACTTAGATAAGCAAAAAGTTGAAAATCTTGTTGAAACAAACCCTCCTTTAGGAAAATGCTGCATTGTGTATCCTCCAAATACACCAATGCATTTAGTTCCTAGAACTATTGCCACTAAGAGCAAGACCTTAATCGGTCAATATATGTTATTTTCAACTATTTGTCGATTTTGAGAAAACTTGTGAAAAGGATCACACCAGCTGGGATTCTTGAAGGGAAAGGGGTTTGAGCAAACAAAGAATGCTATCTAGCGAGGTCATGCCTTTCTTTAAGCGACTAAAGATCAATTTGATAGTCTTAAAAGGGGATAGATTCGAGATATTAAAGGAATGGAAAAGGAATTTGATGCAATGATAGTTGAGGTTAGTGACTATGAAGCGAGCACTAAAATATAATGAGATTGAGAGGAAGAACTTGCATACATTGAATGAGACTCTTATTCTTGAATGTATTACTCAAGATGTGTTTTACTTGCTACAATTGTTCCATTAATGCTTCTCGATTTCATGAATTATCTATTGCTCACGAAAGTCTCCATGATTGTGTCATTGAGCTTGAAAAACTAACTCTAAAGCGCATGATAAAGTTGAGCAGGATGATCATGATAACACGGTAAAACATTTTTCTAAATTAGAAGTTGAGCATCTTGCTTTGCAATTAAAATATCAACATCTGAAGAAAATGTTAAAACCTCAAATATCAAGACATCTATGCGGTTTTGAAATTAGCAAGCGTGATGAGCAGATTCGAGCTCATTGTATCACGATCGAGAAAGTTGAAAGCCAAATCTCTCATTTAAAGGGTGAAATGAACAATGTATACGGCTCCCAAATGCCTCCTCCTTTAGATTCTCGAAATTCTAAAATTTTCATCTACAAAACACAGTGATGCCTTACAAAAGGAAAATGAGAGTTTTCTAGAAGAAAATAAAAAGGTTAACGTCATTTCAATGAGTTATTTGAGTCAATAAAAGTCACTCGTAATAAAATAATGAACAAATAACCCGTTGCAAAAGGAAATTGAGAATCTGAAGAGTCGGTAAAAGGAAAATGCGATGACCAATGGGAGAATGGTGCATCAAAGGTGCATGGTTGTAATAAATATGCTTTATGCATGAAATATGTTCCTCCTCACCTTAGGAATAACAAACTTGCCATGCAAACATATTTCTCTTACCTTAAGGATAGTCTAGAATGTCTCAGTGAGATTATAGAGAGGATAAGTTAGAGAAACCACTTGATAATGCAATTGGTCATGCATGCTTATATGCCAAACGATCTCAAGAACTTCTAGAATGCTTAATTACAATATGCCTAAATCCTTAGGTGAGCAAGTCAATCCTTTGATTCCTTGTTCTATGCCTAGTGCCAAGTATGAAATTCATTCTATGCCCAATGTCATGAATATGAACTTTAGTGTGCCTTCAAGAAGTTCGGATCCAACACCTCTATTGTTAAGAAAGTGAACTTGATTGTGCCTCCAAGTAGTTCTACTCGGCACATCTAAGCGGAAATGCAAAAGTAGCAAAACCAACTAATGTTCCCATTCCATCTCTGAGAATGGTGACATTAAAGCGAGCAAGCCAAAGTCTCAAGATAATACAAAGAATGATAGGACCTCACTGAGCTAAGAATGTGCATTGAAGAGAGTAGAAGACCAACCTAGGAACTTTAAGTTTGAGTCGAATAAAGCGAATCGTGTTGATTCTAGTATTAGCCATATCGTCTTGTAATTAATTGATTACGATACTATTTGCAAACCTTGTAATGATGTGCGCTTGAATTACATTACTATTCATGAATGTGGTGTGAATGCTTTGTCTAATCTTTGTCAAGTCCCAGATTAATATTGTTAATGGAAAATATCATGCTAAGAAGACAAAAAGGCAAAAGCGAAAGAAAGTTAGAAAATAGTGAAGCCACGGGAAGAACATTTAGCAAGATAGGTTATCGGTGGATACATTGGCCATAAGGTTAATCGAGACAATTCCCACTAGAAAATGGATGCTCTTGGTGAAATATTCTCTAAGAAGTGAACATACTTTGAATAGAACAAATCACGGACACTAGTCTGCATCTATTCATAATGATTCCATTGCTTCTATTTCTAATATGGATGTTTCTATTTACGATGTGGGTGTTCCAATCTTATTACTAACCAAATGGAACCCATTCTTGCATGGGATCCCAATTATCGATTATCCATTCTTATGCGTGTTCAGCTGCGGATCGTTCAAATCGTTACGTGGTACCTAGACTCAGTTGTTCCAAGCATATATTTGGAGACAGTCGCGACTCATGAACCGTGAATAAATTCATCGGGATAGTTAGATTCGGGAGCGACCATTTTGGAGCTATTATGGGTTATGGAGATTATGTGGTTGGTAAAAGTGTGATTTCGGGGTATATTATGTGGAAGGTCTTGGTACAATCTGTTCTATGTTGGTCAATTCGTGATTCCGATCTAGAAGTGGCTATTAGAAAACATTCTTGTTTCGTTAGAGAACTTGATGGTGTGGAATTATTAAGAGGTACTCGAGGTTCAAACCTATACACCATCTCTATCGGCGACATGATGAAGTCCTCTCAATCGCTTCTTTGTCAAAGGCTTCTAAAACAAAGTCTTGGTTATGGCATCGTCGTCTCAATCACTTGAACTTTGGTACCATAAACAACCTTTCGAAAGGATCTTGTCGGAGGTTTACCAGTTAAAATATGAAAAGATCATCTTTGTTCGACTTGCCAATTGGGAAAAAGCACGAAATATGCCCACAAACCAAAACCCACAAACTCGTAATGGAAGTTCTTATACCCTTCATATGGATCACATGCGGACCAATGAGGTGCAAGCGATAAATGGGAAGAAATACATTCTAGTAGTTGTTGATGACTACTCTCGATTTACTTGGGTAAAGTTTTTGAGGACAAAGGATGAAAATCCGGATGTCATCATCAAACTAATCAAACGACTTGAGTTCGACTCAACAATACGATCGAATTGTTCGAGCAGACAATGGCACATAGTTTGTTAACAAAGACTTAATTGATTTTATGAAAGTGTTGGAATCGGTCATCAAAGTGTTCCACGAACTCCTCAACGAGCGGTGTAGTTGAAAGATGAAATCGAACTCTTGTAGAAGCCATGAGAACAATGCTTGTTTATTCAAAGGTTCCAATGTTTCTATGGGTGAAGCCATTGCCCTTGCTTGCTACACCCAAAATCGTTCCTTATTCACACCTCTCATGCAAAAACTCCATATGAACTTATTCATAAGCGAAGCTTTGATCTCTCCTACCGTGTGTTTGGTGCCTTGTGTTATCCAACGAATGATGGTCATGACTTAGGAAAATTAAGAGCAAAGCGAGATATTGGAGTTTTGTTGGTTATGCACCAAACAAGAAGGGTTCTGAGAATCTACAACAAAAGAACCGAAATATCATTGAAACAATTCACGTTACGTTCGATGGTGACGGTCAAATGGCTCTGGACAATCCGGTTCGGACCTGCACTTCAAAACAGTCCCATTGGTTCATCTCTTGTACCAAATCCTCTCCAAAGAACTCCATATGTACCTCAATGAAGATGATTTGAAGAAATTGTTTGATCGATGTTTGATGAACACTATGAGCCAAGTGCTAATGGTATCAATTCCCACATGATTTGCTCATATCGATGAATGAAGTCAATCCTTCCGTCTCGATATCACTAAGTCAAGAAGCGCTGCTGGCGATCACTCTGTCTCATCAACAAATATTCAATCTTAAAATGTACATCATGGAACTGTTTGGGCATCAATGATGAAGTTAATCCACTGCTACTCCAAGATGCTCCATTTGAAAATATATTTGCTCTTGAATCATCATCGACCCATCTTCATCGAGGAGACATCGACTCTGCTACTTGGTTCCACAACCACAACCACATGAACATCTTAGAAAATGGACACATGATCACCCATTTGATAACATCATTGGAAACCCTTAAATGGGTATCCACTCGTAAGCGACTTCTGCGATGCCTTATGGTGCTTCTTTAACTCCGTACTCTCAAAGATCGAACCTAAAGATGTTAAAAGCGATATGAATGAAGGCAATTTGGTTCAATGCCATGCAAGATGAAATTCATGAGTTTGATCGATTAGATGTATGGGAAGTAGTACCATCTCCGAGTTATGCTATGATCATTGCTCTTAAGTGGATCTTCAAAGTGAAGCTTGATGAGCATGGTGATGTTTTGAAAAATAAGGCTAGGTTAGTGGCTAAAGGTTATCATCAAAAAGGTATTGACTTTGAGAATCTTTTGCTCCGATTGCTCGTGTCGAGCGATCGAATATTCTTGGCTAATCTTGCTAGCAAGAACATGGTTGTTTATCGGATGGACGTGAAAACCGCATTTCTTAACGGAGATCTTAAAGAGGTCGTCTCGTCCAAACTGAAGGCTTTGTGAATCGAGCATCCTACTCATGTTTATCGATTGAAGAAGGCTCTTTATGGTTTAAAGCAAGCTCAGGGCATGGTATGATCTGTTATCAAAGTTTCTTCTATCTAGGATTGACAAAGGCAGTTGATCCAACGTTGTTCACGAGAAAGTTAGGCAAACATTTAATTCACGTTCAAATATATGTTGATGATATCATATTTGCCTCGATCGACCCCAATGAATGTGATCGTTTTCTAATGAAATGGGTTCCAAATTTCAAATGTCAATGATGGGACAAATGTCATTTTCTTGGGATTACAAATTTTACAAAGTCCGGAGCATTTTCATAAATCAATCTAAATATGCAAATGAGATTTTAAAGAAATTTGGATTTGATTCTAGTGACCTGTCGACACTCCCATGATTGAGCGAACCAAAATTTGGATGAGGACCATTCGAGGATCATGGTAGATCAAAGCGAAATATCGTAGTATGATTGGATCCTGATGTACCTCACGGCTAGTAGACCAGACATCACATTACATTGTGTGCATGTGCTGCTGATATCGGTCTAAGCCTACTAAAAGCACCTTGAAGCGGTTAAGCGGGTCTTCGGTATCTCAAGGAACCATCAATATGGGACTATGGTACCAGAAGGACATCGGTATGTCACTAAGCGCCTATCTGAATCTTGATCATGCGAGTTGTCAAGATACACGTCGAAATGCGTGGAGGTGCTCGGTTTTGGGTGATAAGCTTGTAGTGGTCTTCAAAGAATCAAATGAGTACTTCTATTTCTCTCTGAGAGGTGAATACATAGCCATGTCATCTTGTTGTTCTCAAATCCTATGGATGAGATCGATTATCGACTATGGCTTTGAATTCATCAAAATCCCTCTGTCTTGTGATAATAAAAGTGCTATTGCTCTCTCATGCAACAACGTTCAACACTCAAGAGCAAAGCATATTGACATTCGACATCATTTCATCGGGAACAAGTGGAAAAGGTGTGGTGGAACTCTACTTTGTGAGGAATGAATACCAATTAGCGACATCTTCACCAAAGCTCTTCCTAGAGAACGTTTGAGTTTATCCTTCCACGTCTTGGACTAAAGAGTTTACAACCGGAAACACTCAGCGTCTTCAAGAGAAGGCGAGGAGTAAAGGTCTTTATTCATCTATCTCTTGTATATATTTATTTAAAAAGCAAAATACAAAATTACAAAACCTCCAAAAGCAAATAGAAAAATATAAAACTTTCAAAATCCTAAAATTTGAAAATCTTGAAAATTTCTCAAAAATATTCTTATTTTGTCATGTTTTTTTTCCATATTCGATGTCATCTAGGACTTTGTGTTGATATTCAAAGAATGTCACGGGTCTTTAGATGTTCTTGAATGTACTAAGTTTTTATAAAAAAAAAAATGAGGCGGAGAAAAATGGTAGTTTATTGTTATTTCGAGCGATAACCCGTTTTCAAAAGAAACGAGAGACATGCTATATACGGTTTTCAAATCTCATGCTCGATTCTATAAATACAATTTCTTACTATCTAATGAAAATAATTGCTTTGAAAAATTACTCGGACTCTATTTTTGAAAATCATCGAACTTACAGTTGTCATAAATATCTATCTCTCAATCAACAACTTATGTCATTGATTGAGGGGAGAATGATTTTCAATTAAATTAAAAGTGTATTTTCAAACAATGGTACGAGACCGTGATTATTATTAAGTTTTCAAAAGATATTCAAGCATGTTTAATCTTTGGAGTCTAAAGTCTCAAAATTCGATCCTTATTAGTTAAAAAAAATAATAAATAAATAAATAAAAATAAAAATAAAAAATTTCAAGATCAAGTCACAATTCTCCTTAAAAGCTTTCAAATTCAATTTAAATCTACTGAGATCACAATTCTCAAATGACTTGATAATTGTGATCGGGGGAGAATTTGTGATTTAAATTGGATTTAAACTGATAATTCGATAAATGGTTTTAATAAGGATGTATAAGCTCTCCTCCCCGGATGTGACAAACGATTTCAAAATTTCCATGCATATGTTGAGGGGGAGAATCTACTTTAAACCTTAAATTATTGAAGCGTGATTGAATTATCTCTATGTGCGAGTTCCTTCTAATATGTGCAAAACTCTTTCAAACTTGAGGCACATATTGAGGGGAGCAAACTTTGAAAACCTCATCCTTCCTCAAAATGTTTTATCTAAAGTAAATTGATCGGAAGTGATGATGATCATTTTAGAAAATGTTAATCAAAATATTGGACTGTCATACTTAATCTAACGATTTCAAAGATCTCTTGCCTCCATATGCTAAATCAATTTGAATTATATGCATATGTTGAGGGAACATTTCTAAAATTATCAAACAATTGAGATACAAAATGCTTTGATTTTATATCACAAGTATCTTGATTGATTTTCAAATGGTTTTCAATTGGTTTCAAGCGGAAGAACTATACAAAAGACCGACCAATCCTACTTTATGCATGGTGATATAAGGATGATAAGGTTGGGTTATGGTCCCATGATCCATGAGAACCGAGAGGATTTACCGAGGGACAATCCACTAGTTAGTGTAGAAGTCCTTAGGTATGATGATAAAAGGAGAAAATGAGATATGGGAAGAGTGCGGTGAGGCGAGCTAGTCTGGAATAAACCCAACAAGGTTCTAGCTATGAAGACTCGGTAAGCTTCTTGAAGGGATTGAAGAATGAAAAGAATTAAATGAGAAAGGGTGAAAAGAAATAGCCCTCCGTTTATTCAACCATAGGGGCGAAACCGGTGCAATTCATATCCTACTGATGGTAACATCGGTATTGAAGACAAGACGTCATAGACCTAGTGACGCTCTGCACTACAACTTCCCAAACCACTCAATTTCCTCTTATAAGGGCTTGTTTCATTCTCACGGGGAACCTACATTAACTATCGACCTTCTCTTAAAGTTTGTTGATATTGAAGAAGGAGACCCTCTCCCTAGTCTCCGGCATAGGAATCAAATGTGCACAATTGAGTCTAGAGCCACAAGATCATCAATAAATCTCTTTAGGACACTGTCAATGAAGACTCTATGTTTCACACAATGTGGAAAGAGAGATTATATCTTATGAGTCCTTCGCATTATCCTTGTGGTATTGCCGAACATCGAAGTGATATTCTAACATATTCACAATGAAGATGGAAAGTCTTGAGCCATCATCAAACAAGCTCACGGTAGGTGGCATGTGAGATCTATTCAATAGATCAACCATGTGACAATGACGAAACAATGGGGTGATTCAATCTGTTGAATCAATCACAGTTCGAGTTATGGATTGGCGGATACCTTTGAAAACCGGTCGTTGTGCTTAAAACTCTTTTCTTTAGCATTGACGTGTACAAATTCTCAAAATAAAGGTGTTTATGATTGATAATTGATTTTCATTAAAACCTTCGTTGTATTGCAAAACAATTTATAATTGAAGCGATACGATTGTTTTCAAATCTCTTTTATCAATCGGTGAATCTCAAATTCTTTGGTTCCTCGCTCCGTGTTGTCTTCTTTGAGGCGTTCGGTTTGAAACGACTAGAACAGTGCGAAACCTGTCAAGGAGATTCTTGAATTATACGATCACGAGGCGTGCTTGTCTTGATCAGCGAGGAACCGTGGGGTGTACCTCAATTCACGAAGTGATCAAAGACACTTTCGTGTGTTTTAATACTAGCGTTGTATGCGAATGCGCTGAAGCAGTTGCGGTGATCGAGATGAAGCGGTCAATCCATGGCCGCATGCTCACACACACATTCATATCCAAAGAAATCATGATTAATGCATCAATGACTCGATATTTTTACTTCGTGCTTACCTTTCTGCTGCTACCAATATCATGAATCAACGAAAGCTTCCTTACTACGATAAGAAGAAATCATGATCGAGAATGTGAGCATGTCGGTCCAAAAGTCACAACATCACATAATACCAACATCACAAAGGAAGAGTCAGAGATCTAATATGGCTGAAGATCTCAAAGCAGGCTCAACAATCAATCTCACGTGGATCAGTTAATGACCTCCACTTGGAATTCCCTAACATGCATTAATGAAGAATCAAAGACTACGAGCTACTGAGCAAAGGACTTAATCAAGAATCCCAGAACAATCTAATGTAATATCTGTTTGTATTCATTGTAAATTGAGATGACCTCCTTTAGGGGGAGATTGTTAGGAATTAGAAAATTAAGTCGTTAAAGAGTCGGTCACCTCAAGTATAAGCATTCAATAGAAAGCTCATAGTCGTAGTTATGTTATGTTAATAAGTAGTTTGTTAAAGTAACATCGTGGAGGACGGGCGGTCTTTACCAGCTGTATGCGATCCACGGACCCGTGGGTGGCGTTTGTTGTGAACACTATAAATACCTCTACCTCTCAAGGTAGAGGGTTGAAGCTCAATACCATTTTCTTTGTTTCACATAGTTCCCAACTCTCTTCCATTTCTCTCTCTAAACTATTGTGAACGCCCCATATGTTATTGATATGATGTGTTAGTGAAATCCTATAGCTTACATTTGATGATTCGGGTAGTCTAGGGAGATGATTATACAAGTATGCCATGTTAGATAGATGAAGAGAGTAGAGAGGGTGATTCTAGAGAGATAAACAAAAAAAGAAAATGTTAGATTATCAAAGAAGCACCACCCCTTCCAAGGATGGAAGGGGTATTTATAGTTACAACCTACACGCCCTCCTATCGGGTTGTGGATCAGGCATACAGTGGGTAAAGACCCGTCCTTCCTCCACGGTGTCACTCTAAACTAATCTCGCTAATAACTAACTAATTAACTACTAAACAACGTTAATAACGATATGTCTCTGAGCTAACTTATGCTAGATTATATTTGGGGTGTGACACTTCACTATGGAATTTCCAATTCTAACAATCTCCCAAGGAGGTCACCCCATGTTTTACATTTTGAATCTTAGCATTCTATTTAATCTTCAGTCATGAGCTCGTAGAATTTAATTCTTCAACATCTGCATCTTTGTGCTTTAGCGGTGATTCTGCAAAGTCCGACTGCTTTGTACTTTTAGTGGAGGTCTTTGAACTGATCCACATTTTGATGATCTTAGAGCTTTCATTGAGATCATCAGCCACAGTAAATCTATGGATCACCTTTGTTGTGTTGCCTTCATGTGATGTTGTGACTTTCGGACCGACATGCTCACACTTTCTGGATCATGACATCTTTTCATCAGAGTAGCGGAAGCTTTACTTGTTCATAATATTTGTAGCTGTCAGAGCTAGGTTATGTAGATAAGCACTTGTCATGATTTCTTTAATTAAGTGTGGATGCTGTGAGCATGCGGCTTTGGATTGACTCCTCGATTACGATCGGCCGTCCAAATGTACTGCAAACAATGATTAGCAATAAAACACACGAAAGTGTCTTTGATCACTTCGTTGAGTTGAGTACGGCCCACGGTTCCCGTTGATCGATTACAATCTTGCACTGTGATCGGGTTTAATTAGAAGAATCTCCTTGAGGGGTCTCGCGGTTGTTCTAGCGTTCTCAAACGGAACGTCTCAAAGAAGACAACACGGAGTGAGTGAACCGTGAATTGAGATTCAGCGATTGATGAAAATTGATTTGAAAACAATCGTGTATTGCTTGAAAGAGTTTTGTCTGACGAAGGTTTTATGAGAAAGATCGGTTTTCAATCAAAATACTTTTGTATTTGAAAAAGAATACACATTCGATGTGCTAGATATAAAGAGATTTGCACATCGAGCGGTTTTTCCAAAAGTATTTTTCAATCAGAGATACTTTTTGTGTTTGAAATATGAATACACATTCGATGTGCTAGAGAAAAGAAGATGTACACATCGAACGGTTTTTCCAAAAGTATTCATCAATTATTTCTTGGACCAAGGTTGATTCAAGAATGAATCGCCCCATTGTTTCTATCCAGTTGTCACAAGCTTGATCTTTAGAAAAGATCTCACATGTCACCCACCAAGAGCTTGTTTGATGTTGGCTCTAGAAGGATTTCCATCTTCATCGTGAATATTTAACATATCACTCGGATGTTCTAGCAATACCACAAGGATAATGCGTAGGACTCTTAATATATTCTTACTTTCCACATTGTGTGAAACAGCAAGTCTTCATTAATTTTGTGTCATAACGAGATATTGTGGATGATCTCTTGGCTCTAGACTCAATTAGTACACATTTTGGTTTCCTATGCCAGAGACTAGGGAGAGGGTCTCCTTCTTCAATATCAACAATCTCTAAGAGAAAATCGATAGATTATGTAGGTTCCCGTGAGAATGAAACAAGTCCTTTTAATAGGAACTTGGTAGCTTGGAAGTTATAGTGCGATTGCTTCCTTGGGTCCATGACGTCTTGTCTTCAATGCGGTGTTACCTTGGTAACGACCCGATGTATATGAATTGAACCGGTTTCTACCTAAGGTTGAATTAATTGAGGGCTATTTATTTTCACCCTTTTCACATTCAATTCTTTTCATTCTTCAACCCCGATTGCCTACCGAGACTTCATAACTAGAACCTTGTTGGGTTTATTCGATACTAGCTACTGTCTCGGTCCGCTTTCTTCCCGTATTCTCATTTTCCTCCTTTTTTCATCATACCTAAGGAATTCTACACTATCTAGTGGATTGTTCTGGTAGATCCCTCCGGCTCTGGCGGGATCGTGGGAATGAATACCTAACCTAACCATCCTTATAACACCATGCATAAAGTAAATTGGTCGGTCTTTTGGTATTGTTCATTCTTCCTTGAAACCAATTGAAAAAACATTTGAAAAATCAATCAAGGTACTTGTGATATAATATCAAAGCATTTTATACTTGAATTATTTTTGATCTTTTAGAAATGCTCCCCCTCAACATGTGCATATGATTTTGAAATTGTTTGGCACATGGAGGCAAGAGTTCTTTGAAATGATTTCTTGATCATAATTTCCTTAGAAAAAGCCATTTGAATTTCTTTGGTATATTCTCCCCCTCAATATGTGCGTAGGATATTTGAAATCATTTTATCACATAGAGTAAAGAGTTATTTTGAAGTACATCCACGATCACAAAAGCCATTAAGAAATCATTAGAAAATCAATCAAGTTACTTTATGTTGAAACATAGAAATCTTTGTACCTTGAAAGTTTATTTTCTTTTGAAATGCTCCCCTCAATATGTGCTTGATTGAGCGTTTAGCACATATGGGAGAAGCAAGATGCACATTTGAATCAAAATGATCACCTTTTATCAAATTTCATTATTAAATCACAAATTCTCCCCGATCAAAATATCAAACCCTTTGAGATTTTGGATCCCAAGTGATTAATAAGGTTTAGAAAACATGGGAGAAAATGTGCACGATTTAAAAGCTCTTACGGTTTATGGTTAAATGCTCCTCCACAATCATGTGCATTATGTATTTCAAAATCGTTTGGCACATGAAGGAGCGAGTGCTTTTGAAACAATCACCCTTTAAAACCGATTTGAGATTTAAATCACGATCTCTCCCCCGATCAAAAAATTCAAACCAATTGAGATTTTGGATCCCGATTGATTTAAATCATTTAGAAAATTTTAGGGGAAAGACGTGGCCTGATTTACTTTTGAAAAATGACAAATAAGGATCAATTATAGACATTAAAGATTGTTAGTGTCAGGTATGATAGTTTTAAGAGATCTTTAAGTAAAATTAAACAATTTCACAATCAAACAAGAACATAAATTTTTTTATTTTGAAAGGTCTTTGAGTTTTAAAGAAAATCATACCATGACATAACATTAAATATTTAGATCACCACTTTATGTTGCACAAAACGGACTTTTATGAAGAAATATTGTTTGAAAATATTTTTTTTGAAATCACTCTCCCCCTCAATCCATGACCGTAGTCGTTGATTGGGTGACTTATGTTTTATGAAAATGAAGTCTGGTTGATTTCCAAAATTTAAGTCCAATTTATTTTCAAAACAATATTTTTCCATTTCTTAAAACAATATTTTCAAAATTGTAATTCAAAAATGGTATCATCCACTACTTGTCCTGCACAAAGATACATTATGTGGATAAGCTGCTTCTGTTGTTGCTGAAAGGATGAAAGAAAACCGTCTGCTAAAGCAGTGAGACCTCTGAAGTTGCATCTATCGTGCCAACTATCTATGGAGAGATCTAATTAAGCTCCGTTTCTTCTTTTGTTGACCCAAGCATCCAATTATCTTCTTTTATGGGATCCGGATCGGGAACATTCTTTTATACCATGATATCTGCATATGTTAGTGGACACAAACTGATATATGGTGGTCGACATCACCCAAATAGCAATCGACTAATTAAAGTCAATCCAATATGTCAATCAGAACATAAAGGCATGGGAATTATGTGTTTATCAAACTCTGATCATCTAATCCTAACAAATATATCCTAAATTCCTAGTCCTTCAACATAGGCAAATATATTTTTCAGTTAAGCATGTAGGATAATTAGATAAGCCCGATAGATGATATAAATTTAAAAAACATTCTCCCCCTCAATCAATGACTCATTCAATCAAAAGTTTTAAATAAGCTGAGGTCATTGATTGGGTTTGGCAAAATTATGAAAACATGATTCTGATTGATTTTCAAGCAACTCATTTACCACCATTTTGTTAAAACAAATATTTTTTGAAGAGAATTTTGAAGGAAAAATATTTGAGTAAAACAATGATCCTTTGACATACTTTCTCATTTGTTTTAGGATAAGTGCACGAAATATTTGAAAATTGGTTTAGCGTAGCACTTTCCTTTCTTGAAGAACGGGTTGCTATCTGAAATAATAGCAAACCATTATTTAAGCACGGGTTACAGTATGAAGTAACTGCAAGACATATTTTGAGACATGTTTAGAAAAGAATATTTACACCTTCTGCTCGAACTTTATCTATGGTCCCGTGCCATTATTGAATAACATTTCTAAGACCGTAGATGTTATCGATACCATAAGACATGTCTTGATAAAATCAATATTTTTGGTCTTTTTCAAATTTTTTGATTTTTATGGGTTTTTGTTGATTTTATATTTTTCTTTATTGTTTTTGTTGGTTTTATATTTTTGTTTTTTGCTTTTTGATAAATATATACACAGATACCCAAAGACAGAGAAACTTATAACATCGAAGTAGCAGATTAAGTCCGATATCCAAAGAATAACCCCGAAGTATACTTTTCTCTACCCTGAAGAAAGTGTATGAAGCTCAAGAACCCAAAGTACCCAAATGCCCAAAGAAAGAATAACCGATAACACTGAAGTAGCATGTTGAATCACTGATTATCTCTGCGGATGTCATCTCCGGAATAAGTGATTATCATTGAATCACCGATTACGCTCTCAAGTGAAACAGCTGAGCATCCCCAATGTACACAATTTCTCTCCCCTGATGATTGCGATAACATCGAAATCATCACACACGTGTGTACTTAAACTAACTCTTCCATCTCTTCCCCCACATAGTTTGTAAAACCCTAAAAATCATGAGCAGCGTGAAAAGACTATTTTACCCATCTATAAAATTGTAAAATCAGTCAAGCTCGATAAATGTAGAATCTAACCTAACTTATAAATTGTTAGCAAATCTAATTTTGAGATTGATTTACTTTACGATTAAAATTTGATTACGTTTTATAAATATTACATGAGCGAAAATTTACTAAGTTACAAAGCACATATTAACTAAATGTGAAAGCCCATCTAAATAATAAATTTGAAATTGGACTTGGCCATTATTCTTTCCTCCCTTTGTGTTCAAAGAAAGACCATATATCCCTCCCCTATTTTTTTGTACGCTCCACAATTCTAACTCACCAAAACCCTAGCCACCAAAAAAGTAACGGCATGGTTCTTTTCCTCTCCTCCCATTCGACTCAAAGACAACACAAGGCTGATGGTCGTGGCCTTCTAGGGCAAAAAGGGGTGGCTAGTCGTGGGCTCTTGTTACATGGTCGTAGGTTTTTTTTTTGGGTCGTATATGCTGCTGCCATCGTGGGTTTTAAAACCCTGGTTCCTTGTTCCTTGGTTCATCTTATACACGCATCAAGGGTAACCTTTTCAACCTCGTTTAACTTTCCTTTGATTGTTTTTCTTTCATTCGAATGTATTCATGAAAATTAAATCGCCTAGAGGACAAGCTACACTCGAATATATATATATATAAGTCGCATAAAATTGTTACCGAAAAGATTAGAAACGAAAAGAGCTAAAATCTTCGAATGGGGCTGTTTGGTTTCGAAATAAGTTAAGGTTGGGGGCTGTTTGGATCGACTTGGGTGTGTTTGGTTCGGTTGCATGTGGGTTTGAGTCGTGTATGGTGTGTTTGGAATAAGGGTTTCGTGTAATGTGTGTCATATTTTGCGAATGGTATTAGTTTGTTAATTTATGATTTTGTGTGAATGGAATTTTGTTGTTAAATGGTTATGGTTATGATTATGTAATGTTCCTTACATGTTAATAGACTTATATAAGTGGTGTATGTTCATTTTTGGAATCATTGTAAAGTTTTATAAGCCATTGTCATGATAAACTCTAATTATGAATTCATGATTTTATGTGGACATGTTAGCGTTAAAATGGTACTTAGGATATGAGAATTTGGAAGCGGCTTTCATAACATGTTTATATGTCATATAGAATGAGTACATGAACTTTCAATGATTGGTGATAACATGCTTATTGATGAAATTGATAGCTTAGAAGTTCATGATTTTATGTGAAGATTATGGTGATGTTTACTTGACTAAAACTTGTAATCTTGTGAGATAGGATAATTGTATGAGATGGATGATTAAACTTTTATTTCTGTGATTTATTGATATTTGATGATGGTTGCATTGTGGATATGATTTGGTGGGTGATGGATAGGTTTGCAACATGTTTAGGACTTGTTATTAGCTTTCTACATGAAGTTATGGACTTATAATATGTCAAATGCTTGATATTATGCTTCATTGGTTAAATTGATGACACCTCTATAGAATTCATGCTATTAGACCCTAAACATGATGTATGATGAGTTTTGTGATGTTTGGCATGCTTAAGTGATGATTGGTGAGTTGTTTGTTGCTTGGTTATGATTGTTTGTTAAGCTGTCAGAATTTAGGTTGGATTCATCTAGGTGTTATCGATGATACTTACATGTTTTTAGTGATTCTTGAGCCTAAATTGTAGTACATTGAAATAGATTTCAGTAAATATAAGTCTTGTATCATTTGCATACTTGTAAGTATGATTTTACATTTTGGAGTTAGGGTGTCGAATCTGAATTTTCGAGTTGAAATTTATGATGTAGTATTTGATTTTAGTATTTAATCTATGAGGTTCTGGAACTTTTCCTTTGGTGGCTATGATGTTTATATATTGTGTGACATGTAGCTTTTGGTTTGATGTGTTGAGTAGGGTGAGTGTGTTTGTTGGGGCTATACTTTTGGTGTGTGTAAACTGGGTGAGTTCGGACAGTGTCGGACTTATGATTTTCCATAGGCCATTTAGCATGGAAATAGAACCCACCAATTTTAGAGAGTCTTTTAACTCATATAGGAACCCTAGGTTTTACTTGATTTCATTTGAGCTAAGTAAGTATTTTATAAAATCGCTAAAGTCTGGTCCAAATATGAGTTTAAGAAAATGAAAGATAAAAAAAGGATATCAATAAGTAAAACACTTACACATGCATAAGAAGCTTATAAAATGAGTATATAAGTAATATATGATATCAATTCGTGTAGATACATTGAAGGAGATCTGACGTTGCTTTTCGTGTAACTTTCTTGTTTGCTTTGATTTCGTTGCTAAGTGCAGATATTACGACCTTTTCAAGAAAGGTTTCTAATGATTTTTCTTTCTTTGGCCTTTCTTCTATGCTTATTAGGGTTTCCTATGCCATTGCTATGAATCCCTTCATTTGTCTGAATCTCTATTTATGCGAACTTCGTTTGTTGAACCTTGCTATATCGATTTGGACTTTCGATTTGGACCTTATGATTATGAACCTTCGATATGTATTTGTTTGACCTATATGATTACCTATGATCGTGTTATTTCGACATTACTGTTTGACCTAAGTTAGTTTGACACCGAGCCATTATTTCACTAGGCATGGGGTTCCATGTCCGTGTCGATGATGCACCTCGACATGACTCTAGGGCGATGAGTGATGTTACGCCACGTCCTTGATGGTGGAGCATATTTTGTATATGTAGGTTGGGGCGTATGGATGCATCCTAGATACATTCATTATCGATATGATTTTTACGGTGAATGATGTCGTGTGCAATGGCGTCTTCACAATCTGGGAACTAGCTACTCCATTGGTTCTTGAGGTCTCCCTCCTATTATATATGGTATTCGAGGTCACCCTCCAGAATAAAATGGGTACTTATGATATGATATGATATGATATGTTTCGGGCTCGTGGTAGATGACTAAACCTTTATCCGTTATTTGTTTTATGTATTACATTTATGATTACATATTTCCCAATACACCATACTCTGTATTATCATTCATTACCGGTACTCTTATATGACTCACCGTACTACCAAGAGATATATGTATTCTATTGTTTTGGTCTGTCACACTCTCATTCCGTTGCTTCATACTATCATTCCATTCACGTACCGGGTTATTATATGTTTATTGGATTTGATTATGCTATTCATGTTTTATGTGACTACTGATTACTCTGTTATGATATGATTAATATACGGTTATCTGATTTGCCGGTTGTCATCTGATGATATGTGATCTCACTAATTTGTCTGGTGACCATGCTAGTGTGTAATCGATATTTTTGTTTGTTTATCATGTGTACTTCATTCAGTTAATCTCGTAGACTATGACTATCCGTTGTATCCTTATACGCTTGTTGTGACTGCCATGTTTACATTTACGCCTATGCTCACGGCATGATTGGGTAAATGGTTCAACTTATGACGATCGGCTTGTTAACTTATTTAGTTGCCACTATGTTCTTAATTCATTCAATTATAATGTTTGTCTTTGAATTCCTCTTTATTCGTGTGGTGCCATGTTTTATTTCTTTATTAATACTTCATTGTTATAATGCGGTTATGTTAATTGTTGTGGCTACTTGACTTATGTGATTGCCATACTCACTTACTAAATTAATTTCTTTAACTTGCTTTTAGACTTGTTTGACTTACGTATTATGTTTTCTGAATTTATTGTATGTCATCTATATGTTGTGTGGATCGACGTCGCTATGCTTGCTTATGTTCGATGCTTGTATGCTGGTTTGTATGTGCTTGTATATCGTCATCGATGCTTTGCTTTGCTTCATTCTCTTTGTTATATGTTCTTTTGGATATCGTATATTTGTGCTCTTGGGATCCTCTTTGACTCATTGTTCTCATTTTCACGCGATTTTGTTATCCGTTTTCTTTGTTTCATTTGCATTTCGATTTTATTTAGCATTCGTTTTGTTATATCTCATTCTTTGGGCTTTTAAGCTCACCGCATTTCTTTTCTGCGGCGGGTTTTAGGTTTGAAGATGGGCTTGATGGGGTGAGAGTTAGAGTATCTTAGTGGACCAACCCTAGTACCATAGTACTTATGGACTTACTTTGAAGAGGTTTGTTTTGAGATTTCATTCATTTTGGATATTGTATTTTCCTCGTCAGACAATTGTTTATATGATTTGAAACTTCATTTTTAAGGTTTCCGTTTGTAAATATTTAATTGTATGTTCTGATATGACACAAGAATGTGACACTTCTACCCTTGTCGGGTTGGGGTGTTACATAGTTGGAATAAGAACACTAAACGCCATGAGTCAAACCTTGAGTTTCTCTGCGATAATGACAATAGTCTTCCCGGGATATCTTAAATCACTTAGAAGTATTAAGTTCATCAAGTTTACTCGCGTTTAGATACGTGTCTCCTTCCCCCTTGCTGGTTTTGATGCTTAAGAATCAGCAACACATAATAAGCCCGTATACTAGAAGTCTATTGAGAAGAACACTTGAACTCTTGTGAGAATCAACTTGCTGAAGAATATGAGCAAGTCTAATTGGGGATTAAAACTAACATTTCACACTCCCTCAATTAGTGCTCTCCCCTAAATAGGTAATCTGTATGATAAGTGCCCAGATTAAAAAGAAGTCATTTGGTAATCAAATGCAACTCGTCTTTAGTCTTCTAACATGCAGCAGAAAATATAGAACCGACTGTAGACTCGACCTTCTTCAATATTGTCCATTTGGGGAATAGAAAGTTAACATCTTCTTCTCACCAAATGCATTCCCGATAATTTATATATAGCAAATCCCTTAACTCAAATCTCTCCCAATCAAACAAAAACGAAAGATGTTCATCAAGGAAATCGACCCATAGCTGGAAGCACTTTGTCATTAATCATATCAGCCCGTAAGAAGATGTCAACCAACGGCTCTTAGAAGAAACTCCATGTAAAGATGACCCGATAAGAAGAAGCTCGGTTCTTACATGAGTTAGGAGCCGTATGACCATATATTCTCAGATATAACTCAACATGTAGAATTATCATACTTTTTCTCCCCCTCAAGAATTGCATACGGAGATGCCATTCTTGATTAAACAAGTGAATATCTTTAGAATGTAATCTTTTCACACTTCTCCCCTTCAAAGGTTGCAAATGATGTCGCCATCTCCATTTTAATTGAGCAAGTGGAATAAGAAAACAATCAACAGTAGTTCGATTCAATTGATGAATTAGCACGCATGGAAAAAGCATGGAGCATGTTGATGAGAATGGTCATTAATAAGAAGATTTTCTTCTTCCAAAGATAAAGCGCACTGAAGCGTACACTTTTCTTTTCTTTGAGGTACGAGGCTTGAACTGTTGTGTTCAAACGTCATAATCTCTCTTTTCGACATCTCTTGGCAAACTTATAATCAACCCCATTATCATTGATGGGCTCTTTGTCGTGACAAGCGATGGAAAACCCAATATGATGAATTTGACCTTGAAGTAAACTAACCAAAACTCGTGACTTAAACTTGCACATATGTAACAAAGAGCGGTGTCGAGAGTTCATCCTCCATTGAATCTCTAAGTACTCTATACTCTTCATCCAACCAACCATCAAGTATAAGGCGACATCACCTCTTGAAAATCCACAATTGAATGTGACCTTTGAGCACTACAGCGTAACTCCTTAAAGTGATAGTTATTTTGTGGTGGTAGAGCCCGATTCCCAAGTGGTAAAGAAAAGAAAAAGTCACCCAAAATAACTAGATTTCCAAGTCTTCGTTTTTGAAAATATTAAAGGCTCGAACAAGGATCTCGAAGAATCTTCATCCAACCATCCTCGATACCTTCAGATACTAAGTACACTCGCCTTTGAAATTTCACTTCAACCTCAAATAGATAATAATGAATTAGCGTCGTTGTCACATCTTCTGGTTAAAACTTAAATCTAGCCTCCTTTATCGTTTTAAGTGAACAATGATAATGGTTTCATCCCGACCATGGTAAAGGCACATAACCCCGTAAAACCATGTAATAACCAAACCGCCATGAAGAATATCCAAGAAATCACCCAATTCCTGAAGTACACCCTTTTCCCTTCTTGATAGTGTAAGATATTAGTTTTCACATACACATCAAACCATAACAACAAGGTGGCGAATAAGTGGAATTCTAGAGAGAAAGTTAGAGGTTTAGGGAACTTTAGTGAGAGAAAGAAAATTCTTATTATGAGCTCCAACTCTCTACCTTGGAAGGTAGAGAGTATTTATAGTCTTACATAAATCGCCACACATCGGGTGTGGATCGGGCATACTGTGGGTAAAGACCGTCCGTCCTCCACGGTGTTACTTAACTACATACTACTTAACTTAAAATAGCTACGACTACGAGCTTTCTAATGATTACATATACTTGAGGTGACCGACTCTTTAATACCTGTAATTTCTAATTCCTAACAATCTCCCCCAAAGGGAGGTCACCTAAATCATGTACTAAAATTACATTGAATACAGATAGATATTACATTAACAACTGTTCTTGCATTCTTGATGTAGTACTTTGCTCCTAAGCTCGTAGTCATTGATTCTTCGCATTGCATGTTTGGTTACTCCAAGTGGAGGTCTTTTCTTGATCCACGTGATAATAATAATGAGCCGACTTTTGAGATCATCGACTATCAAAAATCTACGAGACATCCTTTGTGGTGTTGGTATTATGTGATGTTGTGACTTTAGGACCGACATGCTCACATTACGGATCATGATATCTTCTCATCGAGTAGCGGAAGCTTTCGTTGATTCATGATATTGGCGGCGTAGCGAAGCATGGAGTGAAAATATCGAGTCATTGATGCACTAATCATGATTTCTTTTGAGTTGAATGTGTTAAGTGAGCATGCGGCTATGGATTGACCGCTTCATTACGATCATTTGCAAGCGTCGGGCGTACACGCATACAACGATTAGCAATAAATCGCGCGAAAGTGTCTTTGATCACTTCGTTGAATTGAGGTACACGACCCACGGTTCCCGTTGATCGATACATGTCTTGCTGTGATCGGTATAATTCGAAGAATTTCCTTGACGGGGGTTTCTTGTTGCTCTAGTTGTTCTCAAACCGGAACATCTCAAAGAAGACAACACGGAGTGAGTGAACCGGTAATTTTAAGTCCAGCGATTGATGAAAAGAGATTTGAAAAACAATCGTGTATTGCTCAATAGAAATTGTTTTGCAATACAACGAAGGTTTTATTGAAAATCAATTATCAATCATAAAAACACCTTTTGGTTTGAAAAATGAGTACACGGTCGATGTGCTAAAGAAAAGAGTTATTAAGCACAAAGACCGGTTTTCAAAGGTATCCGTCAATCCATAACACGAACCGGGATTGATTCAAGACTTGAATCGCCCCATTGTTTACATTCGGTTGTCACATGGTTGATCTAATGAATAGATCTCACATGCCACCTACCGAGGAGCTTGTTTGATGTTGGCTCGAAGGTTTTCCATCTTCATTGTGAAAATGTATGCATATCACTCGGATGTTACGGCAATACCACAAGGATAATCGTGGGACTCAAGATATAATCTCTCTTTCCACATTGTGTGAAGCGAGAGAGTCTTCATTGAAAGTGTCCTAATGAGATTGATTGATGATCTCGAGGCTCTAGACTCAATTTTGTGCATATTTGGATCTGTCTTCGGAGACTAGGGAGAGGTCTCCTTCTTCAATATCAACAATCTCTAAGAGAAAGTCGATAGATAATGTCGGTTCCCGTGAGAATGAAACAAGCCCTTTTAAGAGGAACTTGAGTGGTTTGGGAAGTTGTAGTGCGATCGTCCTTTGGGTCCATGACGTCTTGTCTTCAATACCGATGTTACCATCGGTAGCATATGAGTTGAACCGGTTTACGCCTAAGGTTGAATAAATGGAGGGCTATTTGTTTTCACCCTTTTCTCATTCAATTCTTTTAATTCTTCAACCCCTTGATTGCTTACGAGACTTCATAGCAAGAACCTTGTTGGGTTTGTTCGATACTTGCTCGATCTCGATCCGCACTCTTCCCATATCTCACTTTTCTCCTTTTATCATCATACCTAAGGACTTCTACACTAACTAGTGGATTGTCCTGGGTAGATCCCTCCGGTTACGGCGGATCATGGGAACCAATACCTAACCTTATCATCCTTATATCACCGTACATAAAGTAAAGTTGGTCGGTCTATTTGGTATTGTTCATACGCCATTGGAACCAATTGAAAACCATTTGAAAATCAATCCGGATACTTGTGATATATTATCAAAACATTTTGTACTGAATTGTTTTGATATTTTTAGAATAAGTGCTCCCCTCAACATGTGCATCAAATGTTTGAAATCGTTTTGCACACGGAGGCAAGAGGAAGAAATTACTTCTTTGATTACCATTTTCTAAAAATATCACCATCACTTCCTTGATCAAATCAAGTAGATAAAGCATTTCCGGGAAGGATGAGGTTTCCATAAATTTGCTCCCCTCAATATGTGCCTCGAGGTTTTGAAAAGAGTTTTGCACATACTAGAGGAACACGCTGATGAGATAAATGATCACGTTTCAAATCATAGGTTTAAGATAGATGCTCCCCTCAACATGTGCATTGAAAATTTGAAATCGTTTGTCACATGTGGGAAGGACGACATGTACATCCTTATAAAACCATTTACCGAATAATCGGTTTAAATCAATTTAAATCACACATTCTCCCCGATCACAATTATCAAATCATTTGAGATTTGTGATCTCTTATAATTTAAATTGATTTTGAAAGCTTTTAAGGAGAATTGTGACTTGATTATGAAAGCGTCTTAAGCGATAAGGATCGGATTTTAAGACTTTAAACTCCATTGATAAAACATGCATGATTATCTTTTGAAAACATTTTAATGCCAAATAACTTTTTAATTTAATTGAAATCATTCTCCCCTCAATCAATGACATAGGTTGTTGATTGAGAGATGAGATTTTGACAAATAAGTCGATGATTATCAAAAATAGAGACCGAGTTATTTTTCAAAGCGATTAGTTTCAATGAGATAAATGTTTATAGAATCGAGCATGGAATTTGAAAATATGGTAAAGCATAGCTCTGTTCATTCTTTGAAAAGCGGGTTCTTGCTGAAATGACAATACCATTTTTCTCTTTCTATATATATATCAATAAACCATTTTTCTCTTTCTCTATATATATATATTATTTTTTTTTTATTTTTTTTTTTTATAAAATTGAACAACATCTAAAGTCCGTGTCATTCTTTGAATGACACACAAAACCGTAGATATTAACGAACCGAGAAAAACATGACAAATTGACAAATTTTTTTTTTTTTTTTTTTTTTTTTTTTTTTTTTTTTTTTTGAAAATTTTCAAATTTTTATGGATTTTGAAAGTTTTATATTTTTGTATTTTGATTTTCGAATAGATATATACAAGAGATAGATGAAGATAGACCTTTACTCCTCGTCTTCCTCACGAAGGCGTTTGAGTGTTTCGGTTGAAGGCTTTTCAATCCAAGGCGTGGGAGAATAAACTCAAGCGTTCTCTTGGAAGAGCTTTGGTGAAGATGTCCGCTAGCGATATTCGGACCTTACAAAATAGAGTTCCACCACACCTTTTCCACTTGTTCCACGATGAAATGATGTCGAATGTCGATATGCTTTGCTCTAGAGTGTTGAACATTGTTGCATGAGAGAGCAATAGCACTTTTATTATCACGATGCGAGAGGATTTTGTTGAATTCAAAGCCATAGTCGGATAATTGAGATCTCATCCATAAGACTTGAGCACAACAGGATGACATGGCTATGTATTCACCTCTGTAGAAATAGAAGTACTCATTTGCTTCTTTGAAGACCACTCACAAGCTTATCACCCGAGCTGAGCACCTCGGATGTACTTGACGAGTATCTTGACACCTGCATGATCGGCATCGCATAGGGTACGTTAGTGACATACCGGTGTCCTTGGTGCAAAGACCCATATTGATGGTTCCTTGGAGATACCGAAAGACCCTTTTAACCGCTTCAAGGTGCTTTTAGTAGGCTTAGCACGGTATCTAGCACACATGCAAGCAATGAACAAGATGTACGGTCTACTAGCGTTGAGGTACATCGAGGATCAATCATACTACGATATTTCGTTTGGTCAATCATGATCACTGAGTGGTCCTCATCTAGTTTGGTTCGATCAATCATGGGGGTGTCAACGAGGTCACTTGAATCAAACCCAAATTTCTTTAAGATCTCTGTTGCATATTTAGATTGATTTATGAAAATGCCTCCGGGACTTTGTGAAATTTGTAATCCCAAGAAAAATGACATTTGTCCCATCATTGACATTTGAAATTTTGAACTCATTTCATTAGAAAACGATCACATTCCATTGGGTGCATCGAGGCAAAAATAATATCATCAACATAAATTTGAACATGAGTTAAATGTTTGCACGACTTCACGGTGAACAATGTAGGATCAAGCTGCTCCTTTGCTAAATCCGTGAGATAGAAGAAACTTTGTGATGTATCATACCATGCCCTTGGAGCTTGCTTTAAACCGTAAAGGGCCTTCTTCAAAGCGATAAGCGTGAGTAGGATGCTCTTGATTTACAAATCCTTGAGGTTGGTGGCGTGAGCGACTTCTTTAAGGTCTCCGTTCGAAATGCCGTCTTCGCATCCATCGATAGACTATCATGTTCTTACTAGCGACATTAGCCAAGAAGATTACGATTGCCTCGATTCGAGCAAGCTGGAGCAAAAGATTCTTCAAAGTCAATACCCTCCTCTTGGCGGTATCCTTTAGCAACTAATCGAGCCTTGTTCTTCAACACATCACCATGCTCATCAAGTTTCACTTTGAAGATCCATTTAAGAGCAATAATCATAGCACGATGCGGGCGGTACTAACTCCCATACATCAAGTCGATCAAACTCATGAATTTCATCTTGCATGGCATTGAACCACTATCTTCATTCATGGCGGCTTTAACATCTTTTGGTTCGATCTTAGATAGTACGGAGTTGAAGAAGCACCATAAGGCATCGGTTGCAAGTTGTTTCCGTGTTGATAGAGGGACGAGAGGATTTCCAATGATGTTGTCTAATGGATGATCGTGAGTCCATTTTACGAGGTGTTCATGTGGCGGTCGTTGAGGGGCCGAGGTAGGCGAGTCGATGTCTCTGAAGAAGATGGTTCGATGATGATTCGAGGAGCAAATATGTTTTCAAATGGAGCATCTTCGGGAGTAGCAAAGGATTAACTTCATCATTGATGCGAAACATTTCCATGATGTACATTTGAAGAATGATGATTTGTTGATGAGGCGAAGGATCGTGGCGCTTCTTGACTTAAAGATATTGAGGCGAGGATTGCCTTCATTCACGGGAATATGAGCGACTTCATTGTAGGAATCGACACCTCATTAGTACTTGGATCATAAAGTTCATCAAACATAGGATCAAACAATTTCTTTAAATCATCTTGGATGGAGGTACATATGGAGTTTCTTGAGAAGAGTTTGGAACAAGGGATGAACCAATGGGACTGTTTTGAAGTGTGGGTCGAGCTGAATTGTCCAGAGCCATTTGACCGGTCGACTCATCAAGCGTAACATGAATTGTTTCCATGATATTTCGGGTTCTTTTGTTGTAGATTCGGTATCCCTTTTGTTTGAAGCATACCTACAAATACTCCAATGTGCGCTTTAGCTCTAAGTTTGCCTAAGTCTTGTCCTCATTAGTTGGATAACACAATGCACCAAACACACGAAGGAAAGAGATTAGGTTTTCTATTGTGGACAAGTTCATATGGAGTTTTCCATGAGCAGTGTGAATCGAGAACGATTTTGTGTGTAGCATGCGGTGGCAATAGCTTGACCCGGAGAAACATTGGAACCTTTGAGTAAATCGGCATTGTTCTAGCGGCTTCTACAAGAGTTCGATTTAGTCTTTCAACTACACCGTTACGTTGAGGAGTTCGTGGAACACTTCTTTGATGGTGATTCCAATGCTTTCATAAAAATCACTAAGTTGTTTGTTAACAAACTCGGTTCCATTATACATTCGGATAATTACATTTGTTTTGTTAAGTCGAACTGCTGTTGTTTGATGAGTTTGATGATGATATCGGGAGTTTCATCCTTTGTCCTTAAGAACTTGACCCGGTGAATCTAGAGTAATCATCAACCACAACCAACACATATTTCTTACCAAAGATGTTCGCACTCTCATTGGTCACACAAATCCATATGAAGGGTATGAAGAACTTACGTAATTGAGTTTGTAGGTTTGGGTTTGTGGGCATACTTTTGCTTTTACCCAATTGGCATCTTGAACAAAGATGATCCTTTTCATACTTTAGTCTAGGTAAACCTACAACTAAGTCCTTTACGGAAAGATCATTGATGGTGCGAAGTTCAAGTGATTGAGGCAGCGATGCCATAACCATGACTTTGTTTTGAAGCCTTTGATAACAAGCGATTGGAGAAGACCTCATCATGTCATCGATAGAGATGGTGTAAAGATTTGAGCCACGAGTTCCTTTTAACAGTTCCTTACCATTAAGATCTCTAACAAAGCGGTATGTTTTCGAAGGCTACTTCTAGATCGAATCACGAATTGACCAGCGAGAGAGCAGTTATGACCCGGACCTTCCACATAGTATACTCTAGAGATGACACTATCACCAACAACGTAATCTCCATAACCCATGATTGCACGAAATGATCATTACGAATCTAACGGTCCGATGAATTTGCTCACGAAGTTCATGAGCGCGACCGGTCTCGGTCATATGCTTGGAGCGACTGAGTCCGGTACCACGAGCGATTTGAGCGATCTGCGGTTGAACACAGACAAGAATGGATAAGCGGATAATTGGGATCCCATGCAAGAATGGGTTCCATTTGGTTAGTAACAATGGTTGGAACACCCGCATCGGAAAAGGAGCATTCATATCGAAATCAAGGCCTTTGGAATCATTGTGAATAGATGCGGTACTAGTGTACGTATTAGCCACATTCACGGTGTGCTCACTTCTTAAGGAATAGTTCTACGGTGGCAACCATTTTCTAGTGGGCATTGTCGATTATTCTTATGACCACGGTATCCAATAATAGCCTATCTTACTAAATGTTCTTCTGTGGGTTTCCTTTGTTTTCTAACTTTCTTTCGTTTTGCCTTTTGCCTTTTTAGTATGAACATTAGCAACATTAAGCGGACAATTATCATCATTAGGCAAAACATTAACACCACATTCATGATTAGAAGCGAATTCAAGCGATCATCGGTACAAGGTTTGCAAATAGTATCGAATTGAATTAATTACGATGCGCCTATGGCTAATACTAGAATCAACACGATTCGTTTTATTCGATTCAAGCTTAAAGTTCCTAGATTGTTCTTCTACTCTTTTCGGTGCACATTCTTAGCTTGCGAGGTCCTATCATTCCTTGTATTGTCTTGAGACTTTGACTGCTCCCTTTAATGTCATGATTACTCTGTAGAGGAATGGGAACATTAGTGGGTTTACAACTCTTTGCATCACTGTTTAGATGTCTTTGGGATCTGAACTACATGCGAGCACACTAAGGTTCACTTTCTTAAAACTAGAAGTCTTTGGGATTTGTACTCTAGAAGGCACACTTGAGTTCTCTTTCATAGCATTGACAGATCTGAAATCTGAACTACTTACAGGCACACTAGGGTTCATATTCAAGACATTGGGCATCGAATGAATATCATACTTGGCAATAGGCATCGAACATGGAATCAAAGGATTAACTCTCTCACCTAATGACTTTGGGCATATTGTGATCAAGCATTCTAAGATTTCTTGAGATCGTTTGGCATATAAGCATGCATGTCCAATTGCATTATCATGAGGTTTCACTAACTTATCCTCTTCAACAATCTCACGAGACATTCTAGGCAATCCTTAAGGGATGAGAAGTATGTTTGAGCAACAAGTTTGTTGTTCACGAGATGAGGAGGACATATTTCACTGAGACAAAGCATATTTATTACAAGAGTGAACCTTTGATACACCATTCTCCCCATTGGTCATTGGCATTTTCCTTTTACGACTCTTGATTCTCAATTTCCTTTTGCAATGAAGCTATTTGTTCGTTATTTTTATTCTGAGTGACCTTTATTGATTCAAATAACTCATTGAAATGACGTTTAACCTTTTCATTTTCTTCTAGAAAACTTTCGTTTTCCTTTTGTAATGCATTTACTAGGTTTTGAAGATGAAACGTTTGAGAATTCGAGAATCTAAAGGAGGAGGCATTTGGGAACTGTCATATTGTTCGTTTGACCCTTTAATTGAGAGATTTGGGCTTTCAACTTTCGATCGTGTTGCTTGAGCTTGAATTTGTTCATCACGTTTGTTAATTTGAAAAGCGCATCAAACTCGGAGCATCGAGGATGTCTTGATATTTGAAGTTTTGACATTTTCTTTAAGATGTTGATATTTTAGTTGTAAATTAAAATGCTCAACTTCTAGTTTAGAAAAATGTTTAACCAAATTGTCGTGATCATCGGTTCAATTTTCTCGTTTAGTTTAGAATTAGTTTTTCAAGCTCAATGACACGATCATGGGAGACTTTCGAGAACAGATAGTTCATGAAATTTGGAAGCATTAATAGAGCAATTTGAAGCGATGAAAAATATATCTTGAGCAACACATTCGATAATAAGAGTCTCATTTAATGTATGCAAGTTCTTCCTTTCAATCTCATTATATTTTAGTGCGCTCATAGTCACTAACTTCAACTATCATTGCATCAAATTCCTTTTCCATTCCCTTGATATCAGTTTCTATCCCCTTTTTAAGACTCTCAAAGTGATCTTTTAGAAGTTTAAAGAAAGGCATGACCTCAGTTAAATAACATTCTTTCATTTGCTCAAAACCCCTTTCTCCTTCCGTTATACCAGTGGGTGTGATTCTTTTCTTGCAAGTTTTCTCAAAATCAACAAATAGTTGAAATATAACATATTGGCTAATTAAGGTCTTGCTTTTAGTGGCAATTGTTCTAGGAACAAGATGCATTGGTGTATTAGGAGGATACACAGTCGCTCTAGGCATTTTCCAAAGGGGAGGGTTTGTTTCAACAATTTTTCGACTTTACGCTTATCTAAATCCGTTTTCGAGAAAACTTGTTGGGAGTCGACAATGTCGAGGCTTAAACATGTTCAAGGAAATCAGTTTTCCTTCTTGTAATCATGGGGTGTGATCTTTATTTTCTTCTCTCTACATTTAGGATCATCTAATTTCTTGTTCATCTTTTCCTAGTGACTTCATCGATTTCTTATCTTCCTCGGTGCACTCAACGCAACTAGGTTTGTCTAGGTTTAAGGATTTCATTGCCATCATAAAGAACCTTATGAGCATTTCTAGCCCTTTTAATGACCTCTGGATTTGGTTCCTTAACAAGGGAATGCTATGCTTGTCGCTTAAGACCCTATGCTTAGTGATCATGTGAGCGATCGAATGGTGTTCCTTGTATGTACAACTTGTTTTCAAGTTTGTTTTCAAAGTTTTGATTAGAAAAATCTTTCAAGAGTTTTGATTCCTTTGCATTAAATTCTTGCTTAAGCATTTTCACATTTTCTTGAAGTTCTTGTTTTGCTTAGCAGTTTAGAAAGCTTTTCTTGCAAGGAATTTAACTCTTGTTTTAATACTTCTTCTCGAAAATTACTTTTCTAATGATTATGCGCACTTGGTCATCCATTTCACGCTCACGGTGGTCAACTCAAATTTTGCACGTTGTTCATAAATAGCAACACGTTCTTTATAGGCATTTAGTTGAAATTACGGACTCATCGAGGGCACATGCGGTGTATTCATCAAAAATATAGTCATTGTTGATGCGGAGATGCATCACTTGGTACAACTTCACTTTCACTTTGTTTCACATATTGATCATATGGGACAACATTGATATTACCCATATTTTCAATATTTGATTCAATAGTTTCGATTGATAGTATTTTGTCATGCATCTTTTGCACATCGGCATCATCGTATAGTTTTAGTACCTCGAGATGAGTTTGTCTTTGGATGGGCCAGCTTGTGGAGAAGAAGAGACCTTGGGAGAAACCATTGGAGAAATGCTAGCCATAAAAATTGTGTGTCTTAGTGGGTCCATCATCCACATCAGTCGTATGCATCACAATCGGCGACTTGAAAGGCATTCGATGATTGTGACCTATCTCTGAATAGGTTGCTCATCCACATCGCATCATAGGTCTTGGCATTGCCCTCGGCTAAACAACAATTCCTCTTCATCAAGCGGCACCATTGTCACGAGCTTGTACAAGCGACATCTTATCTCAAGAAATGTCGGCGTGCATGGGCGCTTTGGAGATGTGCGGTTTCTTGCAATGTGTCCCTCACCACCACAGTTATAACATTTGATCGGCTTAGCTTGACCTTGGTTACCATTCCTTCCTCGATTACGGTTACCAACATAACCTCTACCAGCACCACCTCTTCCACGATCATCTTGTCTTTCTGAGCTGGTTGCACCACGATCCTTCCATCTTTAACGGATAGCTTGATTGTGTGGGTTAGATCTTTGTTACGAGGTTGTTGTTGGTTTGTGGGAGAATTCATGTTTTGACTAATCGGAAGAGCTAGTTGATTAATGAAGTTACCAGCGTGTGCATCGACATCGACTTGTTTGAACATAGGATCGGGAATGAGTTTGTGATTACCATTACCCAAGGGTATGACTTGTGAAGCTTTGGTTGTGATTCCGATGTTTGAGTAGAAGGCGGTTGAGTCATTAGGCGAGCTTGTCTCTCCTGGTTGGTTTTGAGCGATTGAGAACCAATTTTTCAAACATAGCATGTCTCTCATTACGAAGGAGGAAGGCATAGAGTTGCTCATAGTTTGTATTCTTCAATCCTTTAGTGAGCTTCACGGAGGTGACAAACTTGTGCCATTCGGGATTCATGTTGTTCACAAATTTTGAGTTCGGTGAATGTTGGGCATAGTCATTCGATGTTCCTCATGTCATTCACCAACTTATGAAATCTCACATAGTACTCATAGACACTCTCATCGGCTTCATCTTGAAGTGTTCAAATTCGTCATAGAGTTGTGATTCTCTGTCTTCCATAGTTAATTCGAACACGAGAGAAGCATCTTGACATTATCCCATCTTGCCTTTGCATCGGTGTTGTGATTGATCGACTTGTAGATGTCTTTAGGAAGACCTTGAAGAACAATGTTAGAAGCCACGATATCGCATCGAATCTCTTTTCTCCTTATCATCAAGCTCATCATACATTTTAGGTCATCCATTCCGTAAATAGGGTTCCATCATCATTAGTGTCAAGTATATCTCTGGTCGTCTCAACTCGATCGGTCCTTCATCAATGGATTTGAGAATGTTGACACCATTTTCCTTTCAAGCGGTACAACTGATTCGTTGAGCCCAAGAATCGTAGTCGATTCTGTCAAGCATGGGTGGGCGAGTATATCGAGCCGGTGCTTGAACATCCTCGACAGCGAGTGGAGATGATAGTAGGAGCGTTGGTAGACATGTTAACAGATTATACGGATTTTATAACTCTATGATTAAACCGGAAATAGATTCTTTCACGGTTTTACTAAATCAAGAGAAAACCGTAAACAATCACCCAAGTCGCTAGAAGAAAATGCACCAAGTCGCTAACACCTAATTAGCTACACTCCCAGTCGCTAAAGTCCCAAGTCGCTAGACAAATGCAAGTCGCTAAGTAGTAACTCGCTAAGCCTTAAGTCGCTAGCAAAATTTTGGCGACAATTAAGCTACTCAAGTCGCTAAAGATACAAGTCGCTAAATAGCAACTAGCTCTGAGACCAAGTCGCTACCTTTGGTGGAAAGTCCACTACTTGTCTTGTAAGTCGCTAGTTCTAAGTCGCTAGGTCTAAAGCAGTAACTCGCTACAAATTTGTAAAGCAAGTCGCTACGAAGAAAGAATTCCGTGTGTTAAGTCGCTAGCAAGAAAAAACTCATAAACATCACTTTTAATCCAAAACAACCCAACCAAGATGATTCAAGCTTACCAAATGAAAACCTAAACACTTGTTATGATTCTAAACATAAAAGTACTAACAAAATCCAAGCTTTAACACAAGAAATCAACCAAATGATGCACAAACCACTAAACTTTTCAAACTCAAAACCACCTAAAACCACTAGAAATCCAAAGATGTGCAAGATATGATCTAACCATGGCTCTTGATACCAATTGTAAGATATTAGTTTTCACATACACATCAAACCATAACAACAAGGTGGCGAATAAGTGGAATTCTAGAGAGAAAGTTAGAGGTTTAGGGAACTTTAGTGAGAGAAAGAAAATTCTTATTATGAGCTCCAACTCTCTACCTTGGAAGGTAGAGAGTATTTATAGTCTTACATAAATCGCCACACCTCGGGTGTGGATCGGGCATACGGTGGGTAAAGACCGTCCGTCCTCCACGGTGTTACTTAACTAAATACTACTTAACTTAAAATAGCTACGACTACGAGCTTTCTAATGATTACATATACTTGAGGTGACCGACTCTTTAATACGGAATTTCTAATTCCTAACAATCTAAATCATAAAACCTCATATTATCAAATCTCATGAATATGATCTAATTTTGAGAAGGCCATCATTCATTACTTCAAAGCACACAACGGATCTAAAATGATAAGAATTCTCGGACCCACATCTTTTGCATACACATTTCGATCTATTAACCGTCCAAGTCCTAGTCAAATTCGGTCAACGAAATATAATTCGATCCAAAACAATCATATCAAATAACACTCAATAATACTGAGTTATGAAAATGGCCATTTCACATTTTCATCCTAGTAACACATAAAGCCAACAATCAGTTCCAAAATATCACTAGAGATAACATCTATAATTTCAATCCCGTCCCATTTCATGAATCAATATACCCAATTTTTTTACCAATTACTCAAACCCGGCCCATGAAAAGTCGTATACCCAATTTAACTGACTCAATATACCCGTTCCACATCTCCACTAGGCCATTAGAAAAATGATACTTGCCCTAAATTGACGAGGAGTATAAAAGTCTCATAACCACACATACACCTAATCACAGGTAACCCTAATCTCTCTCACTGGTTTGTCCGCCCCCACATATCCAGAGAATCCCTTTAGTCAAAACGTTCCAATCAACAACAAAAAAAAAACCATTCGTCCCTTTTATTCTTCTTCGAATTAAAACGCATGAATTACTCATGTAATCAAGCACACATCACCACAGGGATGGTTTGATGTTGTCACTGCCACAGGGATGGTTTAGGGCATGAAACGGCTTTAATAACTCATAAAATCAAGCAGGTTTTATTTATGAGTTATTGATTTTCAATTTCGTTTTGTTTTCATCGAACAAAGGACTGAATACAACACATATTGTTGTTGTTATTTCTTGAAAAGTTAGTATATAAATAAGAAGTTTATTCTTGAACAAGATCGATGATGAATATCTCTTTGTGTATGACCGTATGGTTTATCGAACAAACACACAATTAAAAAAGGATGGGCGAGATCGATTAATGTTTTGTTTTATTTTTTATTTTGGCTTGTAGCAGTAGATGTTATTTGTTGAGATTTGGATTGTGGTATAGGATTAGATTGGACCTGAATGGGATTATGAAAGGTTGGATGTTGATGTTTGTGAAATGAGATGTAGGATAGTTTCGATTTGGGTTTGATGATGTTTTAATTGCATCGGATAGTTTTGAAACTGATGTCAACGAGTCTTTAATAGATGTTGAAGATTGTTTGTTAATTTTGGATTGCATCAGATTTTAGTTTCAAAAAACCAAATCGCCTCACTATCTACCATTCATCAAATTGCTACAAATGTTGTCAAACCGCATCTATTATGATTTTTAAAAGACAAGTCGCAGTTGACACTTGGTACTTGGTAGCATTTGGTTTTTTTTTTTTGAAAGTCAACAAATTGCTTCATCTTCATGCACATACAAATCGCATTATGTTTAACTTCCACAAATCGCATCCATTTTCATCAAATCGCATCTGATTTTTTTTACATGACAAACCATGATTGACTTTTTGACTATAAAATGACAAATCGCATCTTGCTTTGACCATTAAATGACAAGTCGCATTTGACTCAAAAGTCAAACCGCACATACATATTGACACAAACCGCATCTAAATTCAGCGAATCTGGACATGTTGAGACAAACCGCATCCATGAATTAGGACACAAACCGCATACATGAATCAGTGACAAATCGCATTCAAGAATCTTCAAATCGCTCATATGAGCGGACAGTGATAACAAAACAACTAATCTGACCCAGAAACATAAACAGCATTAAAACCAGATTCAATTCAGAATACGGATGTCTTAAAACTGCTTATACTGATAATAAGAAATGTACAACCAGTAAACCATATCGACCACAATAGTTAGAAAAACGAAAACAAGAGCATGTAAAATCTGTTAAGACCATTTCGAGCATAAGAAAAACAGTAACATCATCATAACCATCAACACCCAACAACACGCATTCAACAAACAACAAGACCACATCAAGCACGAACCAAACCGCATTAACTACCACACAAACCGCATATTAGAACCTTTCAAAACCGCACGAATCATCAATAACAACACAACCATGGCTCTGGTACCAAATGTAGCATCGTATATTTTATGTTGTTTGATGATTTAGGTGGTCTAGGGAGATGATTATACAAGTATGCCATGTTAGAGAGATGAAGAAAGTAGAGAGGGTGATTCTAGAGAGATAAACAAAAAGAGAAAAGGTTAGATTATCAAAGAAGCACCGCCCCTTCCAAGGATGGAAGGGGTATTTATAGTTACAACCTACACGCCCTCCTGTCGGACTGTGGATCAGGCATACAGTGGGTAAAGACCCGTTCTTCCTCCGCGGTGTTACTCTAAACTAATCTACGCTAATAACTAACTAATTAACTACTAAACAACGTAAATAACGATATGTCTACGAGCTAACTTATGCTAGATTATATTTGGGGTGACCGACACTTCACTATGGAACTTCCAATTCCTAACAAATACCCAATACAATGTTACAATCTACTTCAGGTTGAGAAATATACGTATCTATAAATACCTAGAAAATATATATCTATAAATACCCAATACAATGTTACAATCTACTTCAGGTTGAGAAATAGTTATTAAAGCTTCCATTATGAATTCACATGAAGAAACTGTTTCACAAAATCAAGATGTCAACATGTTTTGTTATGAATTTGCAACAAATCTCACGGTATATCAACTTCGTTATTAATTCTGTTTACGTCTTTGATTTTAGTTTGTATCGATATATGTAACGCCGTAATTTTCTTAGTTTTCATATGTTTTGTATCGATATATGTGTTGTTTAATCATGGTATCGTTTTATAGACAAATACGAAAACAAACACAAACTCTCCAATTGATGTTCATGTTGATGTTGAACAAAAACCCAGAGCTACAACGGCTCAAATGGATCGGATATGGGTGAACTTGGTTCGTAAAGAGATCAAGTCAATGTTGGACATAATAGATGCTGCGGAATATAGAATATAATATGACACTAATGCTGTTGAAAGTTTGATGAAGCTTGTTCTACAAAAGATGAAGGATATTGTTGGATGGATGGAAGACCTGGAACCAATGTTTACCTCTTAACTTTATAAGACAAATTCATAATTATTTCTTGACATTTAAATCTTCGACTATGTTTACGTTATCAATAAAGTTATGTTATTCTTAAGTCAATTTTAGTTGTAATTTTACGACCATTGTTTGAACTTTAATGGTCTAAACTCATTTAATACACTTTAAATAAAATTGCTTACTAATTTATGCAAGTTGTGTATTGTTGGAAACTTTGTTCATGGTTCAAGACACATTTAGTATATTTAATTTACTTTAGGCAAATATATAATCAACCAAACACATATTTGTCCATAATTAATTTCAAAGTAGGAAAAGATATACAACTTGTCAAACACATATATCCATAATGTGACAACTATTTGTCCATAATTGTACAAATCGATTCTCTTCAAACGAATATATGTATTTTGTAAACTGATTTAGGTATATTTTTTATTTATTCAATGTCATTGTGTACTTTAAGATTCTCGTATGACATAATTTTACGATGAACATGCAAGAGTGGAAAAAACTATTATTAAAAATAGTTTAGGAAGATATATAGACAAACCATGTTTGACTATTTTTAACCTAAAGAATAGAAAAAGAAAAGTATATACGTTTTTTATGAGTGGTCAAACCTTCAAATGTAGCATAATCCATGCGTTTGAAATTTTGATGCGTTGACTTCTATAACTTTGCATTGTAACTGTCATACATAAAAATGTCAACTAATAACTTTGCATGGTATAAGGTATTGCATGGTAACTACCATACCATATGTACATTGATTTACAGTGTTTACAGTGTTGATTCACAAGATATATAGACAAAGGAAAGTGTATTCGTTTTTTTTATGATGATGAAGATATATAGACAAAGTCAACTTAGAGATGTGAAGAAAAGTATATACGTTTTATTTATGATGAGGATATATAGACAAAGTCAACTTATAGCAAAGATGTGAAGAAAAGTGTAAATCGTTTATTTTTATACAAGATATATATCGAAATTAATTTCATCTCATATTGGCTATTAACTCATTCATTTACTTTTGTGAAATATGTTCACTATATATAATGTGTAACCGAACATTACTTGTACATATTGAAAAACACTTTCAATATTTTTGCTCCTATCGAAAAACTACACATCGATATATACACATAAAATGGAAGATAACATGGTTTTGGACAATGTTGAATCTGCTGAAGTCGTTCCAATTAAATACGAGGTTCATGTTCTACCTGTTTTATTTTAGCTATCACATTACTACATTGTCTAATATCTTGTATCTTATTTGTACTTGTTAGATTAACAATGAAATACTCAAAGCTTTTGCTCCTATGGAACTTGATTCTGTTTTCAACCCTGCTCAGGCTCCTACTGACGTTGAGGTAAACGCGATATACCAACATAGTGTCTTTTGGTTTCCATCACTCGTAAATTTATAAGCCCAAACTGTAACAGAAAAATAATACAATCAATACCTTTTCTTTTGTATTGGGTGTGAAGATAATCTCGATTTTGCATAATCTTCGTAATAAGTTATCCAAAACTATAACATTTAAATTAAAAATAAAAATAATACTAAAAGAAGAAAACATACGTGTTATATGTGTCATAACCCTTATGCACTTGACCCATTTGGATTAACTATTTATCGTAACAATATATAGTTACACACATGAACTAAATCATCTACTAGAATTAGACATGTCTCACCATACTTAAACGTTTTCTTTGTATAAATGGGATCCCTAATTCAATGTTGAACGTTTCTCATCACTTAAAAACCCACACGCCTGGTACAACATAGACAGAGTGCGCGTTATATACGTGTGGATGGATGAAAATAACAAGAAACTTTATATCATCTTGCTCGACATATATGTAAGGGTCGTCAATTATATAACACATCCTTTAAACATACATAATATACTAACCATCAAGTATATGATTGAAATTTTATACGCCTAACACCATGGAGAAAAACAAGGCTCCGAGGTCCCTGAAGACCTTGTGGAATTCTATAATAACAGAGACTTAGTTGGAAATGTTTTTTCTTTGAACCATTTTCAAATAGCCTATACCGACCCAACACAATGTCCTAGATATTAAAACTACAACTTGCTCCGTTGTGATTGGGTTATATTGGTTAACAGTAAAACAGTCCTCACAGAAATTCGTTTACTGACCATTTCGATATTCCTACGCACCCGTGGCTACCATCTATTAGGGCTCTTTTGGGTGACAAATCAATAAAGAAGATGTTCATCGGTACACATCATTTACTTAATGACTATATATGCATCGAGCTTAATTAATAAAACCAATTTGTAATCAATGTATTTCCTGGTTTCTTTATAGATACCATCGGCAGAGTCACTAAGGGAGGGCTGATGCCACACAGAGTACCCACAACGTGCGAGCTGTTTCTTAGAGATGTGACATAAGTGTGATCAACAAATGTTTTATATACACTATATTGTGTTCCCCAGTCTAACAATCATTAAATTATGGTAGAGGGGCGGAAATAAAATTCATCAAATATCACACCTTACGAGAAGAACCTGTAAAACTGGCAAGGGTTTTAAAAGATAAAGGAGTTATATGCATATCATGTGCTAAACTAATCGATACCGAAACAACTGTATACTTTTCGTATTTTAATATTTACATTTCTCATCAGTTGTACCGTTTCTATATATATAGCTAATAATGCGTCCTTCCCTCTGCTACAGTGAACTTATTGGTGGACACGGAGTTAACAAAAATCGAGTATAACCCAACTATCAAACAAGCTGGACCCCTGAAGGCCATGAAGCTATGAGAAATCTCTTAAAATTTTATTTGCTTTTCCTTTTACTACATTTTAATAATTGAATGTTTGTTTTTGGTGATTACCTGTGATGCAAGTTGTGGGTGCAAAACACTTTCAGATATTTCATTTTGGTGATTGTTTATAATCGACAGATTTAGTTCATTTTGGTGATTAATTGTGATGCCTGTGATTTTTATGTTTTCTACTCCTTGTCAAAATAGATTAAAAAAAATATAATCAAGAATGAACGTACATTCACCGGCAAATTTCTCATTCAATAATAAAAAAATAACACTTCTTGCAAACATTATAGCAGTCATCTTTTATAAACCTTAAAAAAAGTATCATTTACCTTATATACTAATTATATGAGCAGTAAGTATATAAATATACAACCAAATTCGCCATAATACACATAACGATAAGAAGTTTGTATGACCAATCGTACACACTTCCAAAACTGTTATTGTTATCACTTTAAACTTGTGTTTGGGATTGTTTATATTTCTTTCTTACCAAAAGCCCTTACGTAGGTTAAAAATAACCCGTCCACCATATTGTATTTGTATTTGATTATTTTTTGTTTGAACATAAATGAGAAAGTTTGTAGGTGTCAATTTTATCCCAAAAATACGCATGTCTCAAATTGATTATTGCAACACATGATAATTGAAAAATTAGTATTTTACATCGAATTGAAAAGCTATTAGAAACTTACCGTAACCTGTGTTGAAGACCACTTGATTTATTAGCATGTAGGTGTCCTCAGGGGCGGAGCCATGCCCACAGTAGTGGGGGGACATGCCCCCAACAAATCTTGTGATGACACACTAATCAGAGTGCCCTCTTCAATTTTGATTACATACAATTAGAGGGTCAAATTGTTCGCCGGAAATATTTTTCATATGTTGTTGATCGAGAAAAATGGAGAACCAAGCTTTTATTGACTAAAAGGGTAGTGGGGCATAGGGAAATGGGTACTAAAAGTAAAATACTTTATTAATTATTGTTATACTGTATATAATATCGATAGATTGAGTTCATTTTGGACATAATGCATCACAATATTTGTATCCTTTAATTTGTTAGTAATTTTTAGACAGTGTATCACACTATGGGTATGTTTTGTGCAAGGGCCTGGGGCTGGGGCTGGGGCTAGAGCTGAGGCTGGGGCTTATGTTATAAGCCGAAACTAGCATTTTTATTTTCATAAACTTGTTTGGCAAATTAGTTTAAGTTGGGGCTTATTATTATAAAATTACTAAAAAGCACATATAATTAAATTAACATATGCATATATTAGATATTTTTGTGGGTAATTAAGTAGTTTAGTACCAACGAGACTTATATTTGGGGCTTATAAAAATTTTAGCCTCATTTTTTAGGCTGGGGCTAATGGTTGGGGCTTGAGCTTATAATTTCAAAGGCCCCCTATAAGTCTCTACGCCAAACAAGGCTTATAAAGGGCTTTTAAAACTTAAGCCCCATAAGCCCTTAGCCAAACACAGCCTAATGTTTAATTTGTCAACACCTGAAGAATACAAAATTTGGATAATAAGGCATATAGTGCTTATTATTAATAATTATACTCTTTTAGTAAAATTAACAAATATGAAATGCGTCTCATACAGTTTGCCTCATGTTTGAGTTTTTTTTCTTACCATCAAGCACATGTATCTGATGGTCTGTTGTTGAGTTGAAGTTGAAATTTTTATGAGTGGTAAAACCTTGATATTCCTACGCACTCGTAATGATTTAGCAATGGCTATGGCACAAAGTAATCAGATTCTTTTTGTAGTTTAAAGACACAATGATTGGAGTTAAACAATCTAGCACCAGTATTTCGAACCCCATTCATGTTGATTTAAACAACGGTATGTCTTTTTGTTTTTTTAACTCGATACATTACTTTTAAAAACTTAACTTTTAATACAAGGTTAGTTTCATTCAATTTTATGCTAGAAAAACGCAAAGCATTGTCTAATAAAGATGTTCGCACAAGAAAAAAAGGAAAGACCAACTCTGCCTACTTTGAAGAAAGTTCGTCTCACATAAATATCGCTCCTATTAGGGTACCGTTCGGAACATTGCACAATATCCTAAATACTATCGATGTTCCAAATAGGCTTCCATTACAAACAACGCCGCCTCAAAACCTGTCAACAAATAAAGAAAATATAACACCGTTACAAACACCACGTTCCTATGGTTCAATCTCTCTAGGAACCAATGTAAGTGTAGACCTAGCGACTCAAAAAAGAAAAGAATACCACCGGCTTTATTACCAACAAAGAAAACAAAAGAAAGTAGCGGAATCAAATGGGAACATGGAATCACAGACACCGGTAGGAGCTACACAGTATCATTCGGCCGTGACACGTGGAACCAACATAGGTAATAAAAAGTGTACATATTAGGTTCTTTACGAAATTGTGTTTCATGTTACTAATACATGTTTGAAATTGAAAAACTAGATGATCGACATGGTAGTACATATTGTTGCCCCTATTTGATCAAGAGTACAATCAAACTATGGATGGTAAGCATTAAAGAAATTGCTTTTGCTCTTTACTGCATGTATTTACGAAGTACCTATGTAGGAACAAATGTTGGTGTAGACCCAAACATTCAAAAAAGAAAAGAATATCAGAGGCAACGAAAACAAAAGAAAGTTGCGGACGCAAATGCTAATATTGAAGCAGACACAATGGAAGGAATGACACAAAATCTTTTTTAACTTGACACGTGAAGCCACCATAGGTAAAATAAGTTTCCATATTATGTTCTTCTTTACAAAAATATGTATCATCTTATTAATACATATTTTAATTTCAAAACCAGATGATTGACATGGTAGTAGCGTAATGTTGCCCCTATTTTATCAAGAGTTCAATCAAACTATGGATGGTAAGTTTTATTAAAGAAATTGCTTTTGCTCTTTACTGCATGTATTTACGAAGTACCTATGTAGGAAAAAATGTTGTTGTAGACCCAATCATTCAAAAAAGAAAAGAATACCAGAGGCTTTATTACCAAAACCGGAAACAAAAGAAAGTAGCAGACACAAATGCTAACATGGAAGCAGACACAATGGAAGGAATGACACAAAATCTTTCGGACTTGACACGTGAAACCACCATAGGTGAAATAAGTTTCCATATTATGTTCTTCTTTACGGAATTTTGTATCATCTTATTAATACATGTTTTAAATTGCAAAACCAGATGATCCGTATGATTTCGTATATGATGGCCTTCCTAAATAGCATCGTGTATTGAAGGAGCAACCACCATGTGTCATTTGTGGAGCAAAGAAAATACAATATGATTTTCCTACTTTTTGTTGTATGAAGGGGAAAACAGCTTTGAAGCCCTTAGATATTCCTCCAGAACTATACAACCTATTTACGTCGCAATGTGAGTTAGGAAAAATGTTTAGGAAAAACATACGTGCGTATAACAAAAACTTTTCCTTTGCATCGATGGTGTAAACTTGGGCAAAACATACAAAATCAGGAACTATGGTGTATATACTTTTCATGCTCATGGAGGGATATATCATAGAATGGATCAGTTGGTCCCTAGAGACGGACAACCAAGGTACCTACAGTTGTACTTTTATGACGCAGAATCCGACTAATCTTGATAAAGAGATCGTTAAGATATTATCACGTGTTCTTGCACCAAACCCATATGTTCAGACATTTCGAACACTTGGTAACCTTGGTCCGCTTGACAAGTATAGGGTTGAGTTAAATGCATCTGTTAAAGTCGATCAAAGACTTTACAATCGTCCTACCACGTCCGAGGTATAAATACGATTCTAACCATCCTACGTCTTATATAAACTGACCATTTTATATCTAATCTTATACTCTCAACTTAAATATATTATCACGTAGGTCGCTGGTATTTGGGTAGAAGGTAATAACAACATCACTGCATACAAGAGAAACATCGTTGTGTATGGAAGGTCTGAACACCCTACTCAAATACAGCCTTATTTCGCTTCTTATGATTCTTTGTCTTATCCAATGTTCTTTCCAAATGGTGAGGCTGGATGGCATTCTTGAATACCAAGAGAAGGCTTCAACATAAATGAAGTTGACGGTGATGACGTCGATGAAGACGAAGAAGGTACTAAATCAATCGTTATAATAATATCACTTTATCTTGTTTAATACCAGGTCACAATAGTATCATATAGTATATTGGCTTACACAACATTTTTAACATCACCATACAGGGATTAACACAACACCTGGTAGAAAAATAGTTGCTATGCGAGAATATTATTGTTACAAATTCTAGATGCGGTCATATCATAACTTTATCCTGTTTAGAGGGCGATTGTTTCAGCAATTCGTGGTAGATACATACATAAAGCTTGAGACTTCACGCTTGCATTTTTGTTAAAAAAAAAACAATCCAAAATTAGAACAAATTTGTATCAAGGAATTTTTTATTGTGTTAACGCCGGAGAGGTTCAATCAAATGGAGTAGGCCAACGAATTGTATTGCCTGCATCTTTTATAGGAGGGCCACGTGACATGCGCAGGCGATTTTTGGATGCAATGACGTTAGTTCAAGATGCTGGTAAACCTGATGTCTTCCTTACCATGAATTGCAATCCCAATTGGCCAGAAATTGTTACCAACCTTTATCTTGGACAAACGGCCCAAGATCGACCGGACTTGGTTACACGAGTTTTTTGTGCAAAACTAAAGGATCTCAAGTACCAACTATTCACCAAGCACATCCTTGGCGTTATTGTCTCACACATATATGTTATTGAGTTTCAAAAACGGGGTTTGCCACATGCACATTTTCTTCTGATTATGAGTTCAACTTACAAGCTGGCAAATCCCGATCATTATGACAAAGCTGTTTGTGCTGAAATTCCAGACCCGAATAAGAATCCTGAATTGCACCAATTGGTTCTAAAGCACATGATTCATGATCCTTGTAGTCACTTAAATATCCAGTGTCCTTGTATGGAGGGTGAACCAAAGAAATGTCGTTGGAATTATCCCAGGAAATTCCAAGAAACAACCCAACAAGGAGATGACTCGTACCCATTATATCGGCGGAGAGACAATGGCATTGAGGTAAACGTACGAAAAACGTCTTGGACAATAGATGGGTTGTTCCATATAACCCGAAATTGTTGATGATGTTCAATTGTCACATCAATGTGGATGTATGCTCAAGTATAAAATCCGTTAAATATGTCTTCAAGTATGTTTACAAGAGTCATGATAAACAATTTGTAAATGTTGATCAAGATGGAGAACACGTCGTTAATGAGATAAAGAGATTCCAAGATGCATGTTATATATCACCGCCCGAATCTATGTGGCGAATTTATGGCTTCCCTTTATCTAATATCCATCCGTTTGTCATGTCATGGAAAGTTCATCTACCAAATAACCAGTTGGTTAGGTTCTTAGAAGACGATGTAATGACTGACATTCTTGAGAAAGAAAGGGATAAGAGATCGATGTTGACCGCTTTTTTTGACTTGAACAAGACGGACGTAAACGCGAGGCAATACTTGTATAAGACATCCCCAAGTACTATACATGGAATAAAAGTACATGCAAGTGGAACCTTCGAAAAAAGGGTAGATGAGAGAAAGATTGGTTTCCGCTAATCCCCGCTGAAGGAGAGCGGTTCTATCTACGTGTACTTTTGTAACATGTTAAAGGACCTACAGGCTTTGAATATCTTTACACAGTGAATGACATAGTGTACAATACGTTTCGTAGAGCGGCCCTCGAAAGGGGATTAATAAAGAGTGATGATTACATATCTGACTGTCTATGTGAGTCATCTATGCACGAGATGCCCGACCCTCTTAGAAGGCTATTCGCGACTATTCTAATATTTTGTGAGCCAGGAGATGTTCGTAAGTTATGGAATGACCATTACAAATCACTTTCAGAAGACTACACCTTAAATTATGCAAGTGTTGAGCGGGTTCAAAATATGGTTCTAACGGACATATCAGCAATTCTACAATCTATGGGTAAGAGTCTTAGTGACCTTGACCTTCCAAACATTACCGCAGATGCAAGTGTAGAATCATTTGGCTGCTGTGAGTTACAAGAGGAGTTCTCGATAGTTGTACAAGATGAAGATATACTCGCTCGACATTCTCTCAACAACGATCAAAAAGCCGCATATGATACCATCATGAGACATGTTGATGGTGATTCTCCTGGCGTGTTTTTTATTGATGGCCCTGGAGGAACTGGTAAAACATTCTTGTATAAAGCTTTGCTTGCCACTGTTCGTTCTCGTGGTCTTATTTCACTTACCACTGCTTAGTCAGGGGATGCGGCAAATAACATGACAGAGGGAAGAACTGCTCACTCTCGATTTAAGATCCCCATCAATCTTAATACAAACTCGGTATGCAACATCAAAACAAAGTGGCCTTCTAAGCTACTTTGCCAAGCCAAGTTGATAATCGGGATGAAGCATCAATGGCTAAAAGGCAAGGTGTGGAGGCGGTTGATCGAACTATGCAAGACATTACTGGGGTCAAACTTCCATTCGGCGGCAAGATAATGGTTTTAGGAGGGGATTTTAGACATGTGTTACCGGTTATTAGACGTGGAACACGAGCCCAGATTGTAGATTCGAGTCTAAGGAAGTCACCTCTTTGGTCTAGAATTCAAAAAATGCGGTTAACCATAAACATGAGGGCATGGACAGAAACATGAGGGCAGCACGGACCCATGGTTTTCAAACTTACTATTACGAGTTGGTGGCGAGTTGAAGGGTCATCGATGAAGACTATGTACGCATACGATGACATAGCGATTCCATAAGCGAGAATATCTTTGCCTCAAAGGATGCATTGATCGATCATGTTTCCTTCCTTCGCCGCCAACACTCATTCACATACTGATATAGTTTCAAGCGCAATTTTATCCACTAAAAATGAACATGTTAACAACATTAATGTTATGTTGATTGACAGATTTGTTGGAGAGAAGGTTTACTATAGTTTCGATGAAGCAGAAGACGACACCCATAACTTCTGTCCTTTGGAATTCTTAAACTCGCTCAACGTGAGCGAATTGCCTCCTCATTACTTGCGTTTGAAAATTGGATGTTCGATTATTATTTTAAGGAATCTTGATCCGGCAAATGGATTATGTAATGGCACGACGTTGATATGCAAACGTTTTGATCCTAATGTCATTAATGTTGAGATTGCTGTCGGATAGCATGCTGGAGTTAGAGTGCTCTTGCCAAGACTTCCTCTTACTCCATCTGAAGAAGACATGTTCCTTTCAAACTAAAGAGAACTCAATTCCCTGTGCGTCTTATCTTTGCGATGACTATTAATAAAACTCAGGGCCAAACAATCCCAAATGTGGGTGTCTATTTGCCCGACTCTGTTTTCTCGCATGGCCAGCTTTATGTGGCATTATCTAGAGGGATATCACGTAGAACAACAAAGGTATTGGTTAAATCGGTCAAAGAGTTCGGTCAAGGAGGAGTTTATACCTCGAATGTCGTGTATCAAGAAGTTTTACGCGACGAGTAACTTGTCTTGTTAGTTAGTATCTCATAATTGATGTGATGTTTTCTTTTTCAGTTAAGAATTTTTAGGTCGTTTGATACATGTTACAGCCGTTTACAATTATATTTTGATCTTTTTATGTTTTAGTTTTAACGTTATACGAAACACTTGTCACAATATCGCATGCGAGTACCCTAGTATGTACTCCGTAATAAAGTAATATACGTCGTCTCTTTAAAAAAAAAGAAAAAAGAAAGAAGCAAAACTAGCTTGTTAAGGAAGCTTACTTTACTTGCCCAAAAAAAATATCTCAAATAAACAAATCCGACCCCCCCTATAAATACCAAACCCCCTCATTTCACCCAAAACTGAACACCTTCTAAACAAAGAGCGTGTTTCCGTCTTCATAAACCAAATCACTTCACTCACTTAAACTCAATCATCTCCGATCATCTCACAAATAACAAACTCCGTAACAAACGGAAACGGTTACTTATCTAAACAAAAACAAAAAGTAAAAAAACACTGAAAATTGTGTAAAATTCTCGATGTAAGCAGATCTAATTTTTATATAATCGATCGTACTTATTTTTTAATGTTTTGTATTATTTAGGTGTTGATTCTTCATTTATTTGTACGGATTATGCCCTAGGTTATTATTTTATTGCTGAATTTTGTGCTTATTTGTTACGGTTAGATTATTGCGTTTTTTTGCGAGGCGAAAAGGTAGTGAAACTAGGTAGAAAGTAAGTTAGTCTATTTGTGCGTATAATGTGGCTGTTAGAAATGTATAAATATTGTGTAGGAGGAGTCACCGTTGTTGCGACTTGGGCGTATTTTTACTGATTTTAGAGGCGAAAAAGTAGTGAAAGTAGGCAGAAAGTAAGTTAGTCTATTTGTGCGTATTATGTGGCTGTTAGAAATATATAAATATTGTGTAGGTAGTTGTGAGCGCGTATTTTTGGATTAGATGTACATTATGCTTATAAATATTAGTTGTTACTTTATTGTTTATTCGTTATGATTAGATGATGTAAAATGTGATTATTGCGTATAATGTAGCTATTAGAAATGTATAAAAGGTGTAGGAATATTAGTTGTTAGTTACGAGTGGGAAGATTTATGGATTAGATGTACGTTATGCTTATGGTTTTGCATAGGAATGTTAGTTAAATGTATATTTCGTTTGTACAGCTTTTGCCCTAGGTTTTTGGCTTAGTGTTATTTGTTATGATTAGATGATGCAGAATGTGATTGTTGCGGTGTTGATGTTTCGTGTTGTGAAAAAGCAGTGAAGTTAGTTAGTTACTATATTTGTGCGTATAATGCAGGTAGGTATTAGGAATGTATAAATGCTGCGTAGGAATATCGTTACGAGCGTGTTTTATTAATGGATTAGATCAGATGCTACCTTATGCTTATGGCTTTTGTGCAGGAATATTGGTAGTTACTGTTGTTACGAGTGCGTGTGTATGGAATAAAAATGATGCTTATAATTAGATGTGCGTTATGCTAATAAATATATCACGTGAATATCAGCAGTTACTGGTGTTATGAGTGTGCTTATATTTGAACTATATATACATTATGTTTATAAATCTTGCTTACAGATATTAGTAGTTATGAGCGTGTATATTCATGTATTAGATGTACGCTATGCTTATAAATATGGTGCAGGAGTATTAGTTGTTACGAGTTCACATTTTATGGATTTACAGCATTATGTTTATATGTCATGCTTACTGCTTAGGATTATAGTAATTACTACTTACGAATGTATGTATTAAAGGATTAGATGTACATTATGCTTATAAACATTGCACAGGAATATTAGTAGTTACTGTCGTTGCTAGCTGCGTATTTACGTATTAGATGTACATTATGACTTGCTTAGGAATAATACAGTAGTTGTCACGATTGTGCCATGGATTATATGTGCATTATGCTTATGACTAGGGGTGCTCATCGGTCGAAAACCGGACCGGACCGAGAAAAACCGGACCGGACCGAGACCGAATCCGGCAAAAAGCCTAGACCGAGACCGAGACCGAATGTGGTCGGTCCGGTCTCGGTCCGTCGGTCGGTCAGGTCCAACAAGGCTAAATTTCGGGTTTGTGGTCCGGACCGGACCGAGACCGAATCCGGCAAAAACCCTAGACCGAGACCGGACCGCCGGTCCATCGGTCCGGTCGGTTTCGGTTCGGTCCGGTCGGTTTTGTCGGTCGGTCCGGTCCGCCGGTCCATTTGCTCACCCCTACTTATGACTATTACGAGTGCGTATTTATGGAAAAGAAGTACATTACGCTTATAATTTATCATAGGAATATTAGTAATTATGAGTGTACGTATCCATGGATTAGATGATGTACGTAATGCTAATAAATATTGCATAGGGAGTGTTGTTATGAGTGCGTATTTATGGAATAGACGCATAAATACGCATGCTTGTAACAACAGTAACTACTAATATAGGAATATTTAATATCATAACGTGCATCTGATCCATTGATATGTACATTTGTAACTACTATTATTCCTATGATAAATCATAAATTATAAGCATAATGCACGTCTATTCCATAAATACGGGTCAATAATTATTAATACTGTGTCAATAATTATTAATACCGTGTAACCGCAATAAATCATTACTATATATATATGTGTGTGTGTGTGTGCGCGCGCGCGCGTGTTTTGAAGGAAGATGGAACGGTTACATTGCCTTTATTGGTAGTGAACTATGAAATATTGGTTTGGATTCATTTAAGGAATGTATTAATTATCAGAATGAGGTAGTATTAATAAGTCATCATTTGTGCACGTGTTAATCATTATCTAGAAGAATTAGATTTGAACTTTTTGTCATAAGATTTAAGTCATATTTCCGTAGGAACATCAGTAGTTAAGGTAGTCACGAGTGTAGGTAATTAGTTACAGATGTACATTATGCTTTTTTGGTTTTAGAGACTCGCTCTGCCAGATTTTAGTTTACGAGCCTGACTTGTATATTATAAGGATGTAGTATTCAGTAGACTTAATCTGAACAGTTAAAAAGGATTGTAAAACGAGATAATGTGTTGTGAATGAGGATGTAATGGTTACGTTGCTGTTATTGGTATTGATTATGATTAATTGATTTTGGATTCATGCAAGGAATGTATTGATTCTTGGAGTAAAGGTAGTATTGAAAAGTTATCATTTGTGTACCTGTTAAGCATTATGCAGATAACATAGCTTTGAAGGTTTTTGTCGTTATTTAATCATAATAAGCAGGATTTTCTTTTTAGTTTTTTGTTTTGTAAACTGTTAGTAATGATGTTTATTTCTTGTTTGTGTTTGGAAGGACGATAATTGATTTGTGTTATTGGTATTGATTATGATTAATTGATTTTGGATTCATGCAAGAAATGTATTGATTCTTGGAGTAAAGGTAGTATTGAAAAGTTATCATTTGTGTACCCGTTAAGCATTATGCAGATAACTAGATTTGAAGGTTTTTGTCGTTATTTAATCATAGTCAAGCAGGATTTTCTTTTAAGTTATTGTTTTGTGAACCTTTAGTAACGTTGTTTATTTCTTGTTTGTGTTTGGAAGGACGATAATGAATGGAGCTTCTACCAATGTAACTCTTTCCAACAACGATGATAAGAATTTGGAATTTCTGCTCGAAGCCTTTGGCTCAAAACTATCTGTTGATGACATGGCGTCTGCCTATATGGAAGCAGGCCACAATTTATACAAGGCCTGTGAAATACTGTACCATATGCTGGGAAGCTCGTCAAATGATGATAGACCAGTTTTGATTAAGGATTTGACTGCTGGGACCTTACAAAATGAACCTGCAAAGGTTACTTCTCGTTCAAAAAAGTCTGGCGCATCAACGGGTACAATTTCAGGGATGATTGGTGCTGATTATGGAAGGTCGAGGGTTCCAGCTAAAAAAACTCCTGAAGTTACCAAACCGATGAAGTTGATGTCACATGAGGTTCCTGCATCACAGATATGGGATGAAAAACCACAACTAGTTGATGAAAAAAATGAAATTATGAACAAAGATGTCGAACAATTCCTGCTTCAGATGCTTGGGGATGGCTTTAAGTTAGACATGGAAGTCATCAGAGAGGTTGTTGGTAAGTAGTTAATCATTCTCATTATCGTACTTATGGCTAAATAACCACTTGTGGCTCTTTCTAATGTTGGTATGATTTGGGTTTTGTATGTTAGCGTATCTTTGACTGTTATCCATCGTAGTTACTGACCATTTGTAAAAAGTTGTAACTTTCTTACTGTTATTTGCGATGATCTTTTGTTCATATGTTAGCATGCTTATTATAGGTATTCTGATATTACATATGGTGGCCTAAGATTATTGTTTGCATTTACATGAAAGCAAACGGCCATTATTTAGTGTTGTTGCAGAATCAATTGTTTGTGTTTCTATTATCTGTTCACATTGTCATTTTACGGGTATTCAAGGGAGGGTTTTTGTCGCTGGCTAATTGTTGTCATCAGGTCGATTCTCCCCTTAAATTATTCTTATTTATACCTTGATAAATCGTTTTGTGGTGTCAGTATCATAACTTGTTTTTTCTTTTGTCTAATTGCTATCTGATTTTGGTTTGCTTTGTTTATGTTGCAACAAAATGATTGGTTCCCAAATTAGTATAAAATTTACTATGGTCCGTATTTCATCTGAATTTTTTGATCCGCAGCTTTCTCTTGTCATACTTGCTAGCATACACTGCCTAGTTCTGTTATTATTAAGTATAGTACCTACTCTACTTTTTAATGGTTCCACTAGACTAAGTGCCTCCCGACTATCCTACTTGAGGTTAAAAGCAGATTTAAGTCTTTTAACTGAATAGAACGATTGGGATATTGTTCTGAATTTGTATATCAGTTTTTTTTGTCTTACTGAATATTGATCTTCTCACTTCTATATTGCTTCAACTAAAGATGGTATGTTGATGGCCACGGCGTCATTCTATTCATCTTATTATAATGGTCTTTTTTATGATTTCAACATGTCACCACGTGACGCATGATTAATTGTCGATGTTTTTTCATATAAACCTCATTTTGGTTTAAAAATATATATGTAAACTTACTGTTTGCATATATTGCAGGTGGTTGCGGCTACGATGTCAATCAGGTTGGTTATCTTTTTCTTTCATGTTTTTCATAGCCTTCTTTTGTTTGCTATAAGTCACATTTCCTATGAATCGAACTCAAGTACAAAAAATGGGGGAATTTACGATGTTCGTAAATTAATTCACGCAGATATCAGTTTGCTAGTGCATTATCTATAACTACCTTATAAATAGTTCAAGACCCAAATTTATTTTACTTAAATTTACATGGTCCATCGTGACCGAAGAACATGACTCAACTTGCTAGTTGCCTTTTTTAAGGCAAAGGCCACGAGATCTTTTTATGGTGTAGGAGTCGAGTTTGAGCACATGCTTATTTTCTTTCTGTTTTTATATTTTTAGTTTCTATAGTTATCAGTTCGTGTTAAATGGACAACCATAAGATAGGTGAAGGAATAATATTGTTAGTCCTTACTCTTTAACCACTGTCTGATTATTTCTAGTGTTTAGGGAATTGGTTTTTCAGGAGACGGTTTTGTTTAACGTAAACTTAAGGCATAAAAGTCCTTATTCTTGATACGGTAACATTGATGATTGTACAAACAGCGACTATGATATTTACCCAGGTTTAGTGAATATCAGTTTAATGGCTATCCGATTGTTTCATACTTTCATGCGCTTTTATATTCACCTTTCTATTTTCAAAATCTGAATAGCTGTTTGATCTCAATTTGTAAATGCCCGTATGGTTTTGTTTGATTTAGTCGGTTGACATCAATGTTTAGATTTTGATCTCTTCATTGTTAATATTTTTTGTATGTCAATCAGTATCTTATGTTCTTTTTAAGCAACAAACAATTGTTGTACCTGATATGTTCATGCAGAGCGTGGAGAAACTAATGAGCATGTCCGCACCCACATTGGATTTGGGAGATGCCACTGCAAGCACGATTGACCAAACAGTAAGATATAAGCTTTATTACTAGGCAAGCTAATAAATTTTGAGCCTTCTGTTTTACACATGAAATAAGCTTTTGTAGATCAAAAAGAATCTACAAACTCACTTTCTGTATACTTTCTTTTTGTGATTGCTTTTGATGATTACAAATGTTTTCATAAAATCAACAGGAACTATTGTACTGAAAACTGAAATTGATGTGCAACTCAGAGAGAAAACTAATTTATTTAGATACAACATCATGACCTTTTGTCATATTCTATTGCCTTTCAAAAAAAAAAAAGTAAGAAAAAAATTTGTTATATTCTTATATGTCTTCTCATCTCATGATAGAATTCTACGGATACATGTCAAAATCTGAGCAATAATTTTGAAGAGAAACTACATCTCAGTGATTCTGCACAAAGGTATGAAGATACAGTTTATGGTTACTAATTGTTTATCGAGATAAAATCATCACCAACTAGTCAATCATGTTTCTTTTCTCATCTGTACAGAAATAGGTCAGAACTTGCAAAAGAAGTATTAGGCAACCTCTTTACTGTGCCTGAAAGATGTGAACTTGGCCCACGAACAATCCTTCCAAGACTAGAACTACGGCCAAGAAAATATGGAGTAGTAACGGGACCTTTAGAAGATCCTGTACCAGTGTACAAGACTCCAATTATAAAGAAGGAAGCTCATGGAGACGGTAGGGAGTGGACTATCCTTCTGCTTGTACATATTTCTTTTTGAGACTACCTGAAGCTATACTTTTGCATTATGTTTGATGAACAGGAAATGTTAAGATTGAGGATAATTTCGAGTCTCTAAGGGAAGCTGCAACGGAGCACTGGGCAACTATGAAACAATACTATAGAGCTGTAAGTAGGAATTTCCATCCTTTGATTTCAGGCTTGTAATATTGTGAACGGCATGTCTGTTCCAGTTATGATCTTTAATGTGTTTTTATATTTGGCAGGCTACTGATGCATATGTCAAAGGTAGGAAGGATGTTGCAGTCAAGCTTGTCAATGAGGTAGCTTTGTCCGTGCATGCTTTTTTGTTTTCTGCTTATTTTAGAGCTTCTGTTATTCTCTCTCACATTTATTCGTCCGTTCAATAAATGGTTAAAACATGTTCATGCAGGGACACTTTTATATGGCCAAGGCTCGAGAAGCAAATGATATATCTGCCAAAATGCTCACTGAAACCAGGTAACTGTGAGATGATTTTATTTTACTTGAAGAGATAGCTTTTGTATATTGATTTTATTTACTAAAATCTTGGGGTCATTTTTTGGATTTAATTTATTGTTTATTCTGATTTTGTTTGCAGAGATGACGGGGAAGCAATTTCCATCAATTTGAATGACTATGATCCAAAGGAAGCCAAGCGCCTTTTGAAATCTCAATTGAAAGCTATGTCTGGCATACCATGTAATTCCTCATTCTACCAGCATGGTTGTAACTTCTCAAAGTTATGTTATTAATCTCTGTTTGGTGGTATTTTGCAGCCATTCATTATCTGAAAGTCATGGTTGGGGCCAATGATGATAAACCTAAACCAAATGCTCGTAGCGTCTGGTAAGAATCATCTTTCTCATGCCTCTAATTTATTAATCTCGTAACTTCATATTCAACTCGTAAAGTCATCAACGTACTGGTTGCATAAGGCACTCTTAATTACTTTGGGTCACTTCATAATGCCTAGAAAAAATGTAAATGCCATTCTGGGACCCATTTATGTGAAGTAATGTAAGTAGAAAAGACAGGACTTTCATAAGTGAATAATGAGAAACGGATGAAATTGGGATAACCAAATTTAGTTGGTGTGATTGGAGATGCGTTTATTAGGTGGCTAGATGGGCAGGTTGGGTGGTGGGTTGGGTAATTGGTTAAAACAGGTCCATGTTCGTACGTGTATCTATCTTTGTTTAGATAATTATGATTTACAAAAAAGTGTAAATAATAAACTAAATTCTCGAATAAAAACAATTTGGAGGTTGTGTGCACTTAAACTAAACTTTGGTAAATGGGTCGAACTGGTACACCTAAAATTTATAATTCTAGTAGGCAGATGAAATGGTATAAAGTATAAACATATTGAAGTAGTGTGATTGGTAACATTATTCAATATATCATATCGAACATTTCCATTTGACAACATTATTTTCTATTTTTTACTTGCAGATAATTAAGCTACTAGAGAATGAAAAAATTACTTGGGCTGAAGAACAAGATGGGCAAGTAATTTCTATCAGGATTGATGTAATCAATCCAAAATGTCTTAGTTTTAACAAACCTATTTGACAGGCATCGACCAACTAAAAAACTTGTCATGAACTTTAGGCGTCCATGAGAGGACTTATTTTGTTGTAATATGCACTTTCGATGTAGATGGTTCAAGTAACCTTGCATCCATCACCATCACCCGCTTATGGCCTAAAACAGTTGAACAAATTGCTCTTAACCTATTCCAAACGTTATGAATATGCTCAATGGTTTGCGGTTGATTTGTTACCGTCTATCTTATGTTTTTCTTATCAAATGCTGACAATTGTTTTGCATGATAACTATACAATATTTTTTACAAGGGACATAGATGACAGATTCCCCAGTGCACTCTTGTAAATACTTCTGTTTTCTCGTGAGTCGTGACTGATCATTCTTCTTGATCTATGGCTGATTTTACGCACGCTACTTGTTTTAAATTCTTTTTATATTACATTATCACATAGGCAAAGTTACATGATAGGATTTGAATAGATGACAATCCCTTGCACGGTTGTTCTGTGTTAGATAATAGAGTTAACCGGTTCCCTAGTAGATAACATGAGTCCATGATTTAACCTATGTAAGATTGTTCACCAACCAAGTGGTTATAGTTTCAAGTCCCAAATAAATAAATCAGGTTGAACCAGAAAGGGAAGGAAAAAAAAAAAACGATCAGGTTCAAACATGAAATGAGATTATACGATCAAAAAAATTGGTATCTATTAGCGACAATTGGTTTACATTACATGAGATATAACCTCAGATACTACCATTTAATTTAGAATCTATTGTCCTCAAAGGATCAATACATAAGGTAAACAAAACACTCTGCCAACATTTCTAGTATACTCCTACAAGCACACTACCACTGTCACATGCTAATACAAAAACCCCACACCCCAGTTTGGGGTAGTTAGTATTTCTGCTCACATTTGTTTTTAAAGAGTTTCAACTGTCAGCCTCTGTTCGCTTTCTTTTCTTGGTCACTTTCTTGATCTTTTTAATTTTAACCGCCTTTTTAACCTTGACCACTTTCTTTGACTTCTTTCCATTCTCTAAAGCAGCACCATCATCACCAACAACAGCCTTTCCCCGAGTGAATGGTTCTTCTTCATCATCTAGATTCCAATTACAAAAAAGCCCCTCGTGTTCACCGAAGTCATTTTGCAAATTCTCCCCTGCTCCCGGGAGTAATTTGGTAAATGTCACGTCACCATTTAAACCTCCTTTTCGCTCTAATAATACTTTATCAGGTCTTATAATGGTACCAAGGATACTCCGGTTTGGGCCTAGGTCCATTAAAAGTTTTGTGTTCGTTAGTGTTGAACATGCCATTGCAAATGCGGATTTAATCTGTAGCAATAAATAAGCAAACGGCATTTTAGAGACTTCACTAGTTGTCAAGGACTTGCATTAAGCAATGTGTCATGTTGAGTGTTACATCAGACTAACCTGGAAATAGTTGAAAGAATTTTTTCCTATATCGTTCTCGGGAGCCTATTATCAGATGCAAAAAGAACACATCAACCATAACTTCACATGTACAGTTAGCAAGCAACTTGAAGCCTAAGTTTCTTAATAATAAAAAAGCAAGCTAACGATATAGCTATTTACCTGTGGATCCTGGATAGAAAGCAGTGACCGTCTGTTTGCGTTTAAGAACCTGCAAAGTAGAAACACAATAACAAAATTATTAAATAAAAATAGCAAACAAGGGTAAAAAATGCTGTGCATAAAGAGCTTTTATTAAGAACATCAAATAAACACGAGAATTCTTACCCTTTTTCTTCTTAGAATAAAAGTGCCTCCTTCATTGCAAGACACATGACATCAGATGTGTTCAACTTACGCCCATACATATCAAAGAAAGTTACCTATTTCCAATATAAACAGAGCAAAAGCAAAATAAGAATATAAAGGCCAATTTTTTGTTATCTAATATGCATAAATAATGAATGAGTGAAAATGATTAAATGTAATCACATAACTAAACTTATCATACCAGAAGGACTCCAAGATTATGTTCTGGAGATGCACGTGTTTCTAGTGAATTCTGTAAAGTCAAATAGAACAATATAAGCATTACTTGAGAAATTAAGATAGTAAATAAGATAGCTAAACTTAAAGTAATGACATGCCACCCATGATATAATAAGAAGTACCCATGTGGTAAGTACTTTATAATATGTACCCGCAACATTGCTATTAACATAGCTAGGAGTGCATACGACCCAATACCACCAGAATAGACCTGCAGCAGCAACACTTGTTAGTTAGTGATGATAAATCTTATAGAAAAGAACATTATAAAAGATGTGACATAAGTACCACATACCTCGTTTAATTCTCGCTGTTGCAGAAAAACTTTCAAGATCAGACACAATGGCCTTAAAGAGGGCCATTTAGATATAGCATCCTGTATATATTCAGCAGCTTTTGGTCCGTTTTCCATATCAAAACTGTTTAAAAAGAATACAAGTATTCAAGAAAAGCCGATACTAGTCTAATTTTAACAAAATTAATGCAACAAGATAAATTGTTTAGATTGTCTAACCTCACATCAAATGAGATGCCACTTCTTTTCTCCACAAACTTAATGATTGGTACACGAGCTTTGGCAATGACCTAATATATTTCATAATATGTACATAAAAATTAGTTATTAGACAGATGGAAGACTTTTAAGGTAGTGTGATGATGAATTTACCAAATTTTTTAGAAGTACCTGAATCTTTTTTGCAACACCTTTCTGTGATAAAGCCCTGGAGAGAGCATGCAAACCCATCTGAGGAGTTCTAATATTCGATTCTAGTATCACCATCTACATTTAAGCCAGCAACCAAAAGTTCTAATACAATCAGTCATTCACATTATTCTGACCACATGAAGTAGCATAAATGAAAAACATTGCCACGGGGTAACTTATAGCAATAAATGTGCTCCAACATTTATCTAAAGGAGAGACTGTCTTACATCAACATCACTGCTTGGTAGAAACAGACCTGTCTTAAATGAACCAAAAACTTCCACCTGCAAAGCAAATTATAAACTTTCAAAACATGCCTCTTTCAAGCATATATCAACATCACATCACCATAAAGATAACTGTACCTTGCATTTAGGCCAGATATACTTTATAACACCCGAAACATCCTCAACCGCAGTGGTACGTGACACTTGCTCCTCAGCAGTCGGGGAGAGAAAATCACAAAAATCCAATATCTCTGCAAACACAGACACCATTTAACAATCCACCATAGCTTTTAAATATCGTCATAAAAAGACAAAACGGAACCCAAATTCTACTAGTCTCACCCAAATAAAAAACACTAAACTAAACAATCAAGATATTTTTCCTCAATGCTTAGGGAAAGGTTAATCTATCTACGAAATAAAGATCACATAATGTCCCTCAACCATTACACTCCATTGCAGGGAAAAATTTAAAAAGTATTAACGGCGGCCACATTAGCCTTCGTTTTGCACCAAGTCAATATATCTAACAAATCGTAAACACTTCTATACATATATATTCCGCACCACAAACCTCAAAAGTATCTATCTTGATGTCAAACCCGATAATGCAACTAATTCCCAATACAAATAAGCACAAATTGTTCGCAAATTCAACATTAAATGTAACCTTTTTTTCTCAACAACATAATATATATCAACAACAACATTAAATAATATCACAATATCCCAAATTTATATAAATATAAATAAATAAATAAACCTTTATGGAGCTGAAGCATAGGGCTTTTAAACCTACAATTAGCCCTAAACCAACCATCTTCCAAATTCCTAACAGGCTCCTCTTTTTCTTCAGCCGTCAACTTTGACCGTTTGACCGGAGGCGTCTTTATCTTAAACCCCCCATCCTCATCCTCATCGCCATTAACATCAAGAGAGAAGAATTCAGTAGCATTAGTTTCCGGAAACGGCGTGAAAATCGAAGATATGGGTATGTGGTTACGGAGGACGAGGTAATCTGGGTCGGTGGCGGAATGTGGCGGCGGTGACGGAGGCGGCGTGGTGGCTGGGAGGGTGGGGGTGGTTAATGGGGTTAGGGTTTCGTAAAGGAACCCGTCTATTTCCATGAGGGGGAGATGATGGAGAATGATTGTTTTCCGGTGGGGGATTGTTTTTTTTTTTTTTTTAGGGTTTATAGATGGAGATATTTTAGATGGCCTAGGTTATTGGATATCCCCTAATTCTTTTTTTATAATTTTGTTTTTAGTATAAAAAGAAATAAAAAATAATATAGAAAAATAAATCAAATTTGACAAGTCAAAAGTAATAAAATAAAATAAAAATGTAGCAGAAAATCATAAACAATTGTTTTGCCCTATTAATAGGTTAAATTGCAAGAGAAAAAAAATATCGAACATAAAATATAAAGTTTGATAAATCAAAATCAATAAAAGAAAAAAGTTATGAAACAAAAAAGATAAAAATTAGGGAGTTTGATGGTTTGGATCCTTCAACTTATAAATGAAATACATTTAGTGTGTCAAATTAAAAAGTATTTTCTTTTTTAGCAGAAAGAAACTTTAATCTTTGTGAAAATCACTTCTAGAAAGCAAGTTAAATTCTTAGGAAAGTAACATCTCAACTAAACCTTAAATTTAAATAGGTATATAACTCATTGAGCTACTTCCGAAAAGACCCGATATTTGCATATTATTTGCTCATATGTGAATGTCATCTATGAGCAGGCCTGGATATAAGCATGTGCAGGCCGCCCAACCGTACAGAGCCCAAAGATTTTGAGGGGCCTCAAATTCCAAACAAAGCCCAATATGTATATAACTAATTAAGGGCAATTTTTTATTTCTCCAAAGCCCACTAGATGTCTAAATCCGCCCTGATAACCATTATTCTTTCTTGCACTTTTACGAGAAGCATATTCATATTATTACACGATGTTGGATATGTGATTTGTTTATTTGTTTTACTGTTTATCACATAGTTCTTCACTTGATAAAAGAACTTAAATTCTGATTGGTATATTTTAAAACATTTTTTTGTACTTGTACACTCGCAGTTTGTTTCTAAAACAAAACCAACATATATAAATGGACTTAAAATGGAAATCGTAAAGGAGAAAACAACATTTTAATTTTTCGATTTTAGAGGGCCTCTTTCACAATCATGGCACTAGGCTTCCGAAATCTACGAGACGACCATGTCCATGAGAACAACTAAACTCCATGATACAGTGTTTTTCTAAAGATGATAAGTAGATGGCCATTTGGAGGTTCCACAATAGCATTAACCACCTACAATATGAAGAGGGAAAGATTACATAACTAATAACGTAGATCATATTTAGAATCACGAACGACAATACTAAAAGAGGCATTAGAATCCTTTATTAGATTTATCAAAAACAACATGATAATTTAATTGCACCTAATAATTGTGCGAGAGTATCAACTAAGAGGAAGAAGAATGTAAGGTGAAATCTTGGTTATGCGAAAGTATAAACTAAGGAGGAAGAAGTATGTACGGTGAAATCAAGAAGAGTGGTTGCGAAGGCATGACTACAAGTAGATACATAGGTAACAAACTTCTCAAGTTGTATAGTTAAGCATCATTGGATGCCTATGTGTGTATAGAGGTGAGTTAAATAAAGATACAAAATATCAAATTCTAGCTATTCATTTTTCACCAGAATAAAAAACTCACTTTCCATTGCAAAAATGAGAACAAATTCAAGAAACTACATATTGCATTTTTTATTGATCCTAAAAGTTTATCAATGACCATCAATTAGTGCTTTGTATGATGTACAAAATGGGCTATTGTTTGATGGTCATTATATAAACTGATTACATATGCTGCTAAAGACTTGTTGTCCAAATATTACAGACCCAAGATATGGTTTCAATGTTTACCAACCTATGCCCTCACAAGATGTACAAAATGGGCAAATTAACATTGTTCAAAGCATAACCATGCTAAAGTGCACTTAAAATGTAAACAAAAGATGTGCACATAAACATTAGGATTGTTTAAGCATGATCCACATTCAGTGCAGACTTTGGAGTGCTTCCCTGGCCATCCATCTGTTTTGCCATATAATTGGACCACCAACATATGCAAAACCATAATCACAATTGGACCACCAACATATGCAGAACCTAAATTTAGACATTTGCAGCACCAACATTTGCAGAACCAACAAAATATGCAGAACCAATAACATAAGCAGAACCCAAATTTAGTCAAACCATATGCAGAAATAGAAAAGTACCTTATATAAGATTAATTGTCATAGGGTATTCAACCCATACATAAACTACTACTACCATCCATCATTGGCAGTTAAACTACCATCAAAAGCTACTACCATCCAAGGTTTTTCACGTACCATCAAAAGCTAAGGACATAACAGTTAAGTTAAACATATAACTATTAAGATAAAGACATAACAGTTAAGCTAAACACACAACTGCTTCTAGGCCATGTTTCTTTTTATTTTCCCCATACTGTCTACAGCTGGTCCAAGTCCTATTGGAGTTTGTTTGATTCCAAACATTTTATCTTTAATTGTTGCCCAAGTATGCGTATTTGCAAGGCCTATAACTTGGATCCTTTTACCAGGGATTTCTTGAGTTTGAACCTTCTAAGCTTGTACACTTTTTGAGGCTGAACCCTTTTTGGCAGGACCATTGACGTAGCTTGAACATTTTTTGGATTGAACAGTTTTGGAGCTTGAACCCTTTTTTTGCAGGAACATTGACAGAATGTGGTCCAAAACACAGTTTTACAGGAAAACTGACTTGGTCATCAGAGCTTGAATAATCACTAGAATGATAGCATGAAATAGAGCTTGAATCATCAAGATAAGGTAAATTCCAAGGTGGAGAAGCCATTGTGTCAGAACTTGTTTCAATGTCAATGCTTGAATAAGATGAAATGCTTATGATTCTGCTAAAACGAAATGGTTCATTCTAATAACTTATGGTAGTCACATGAACATATTTGTTGTCTAATATCATATGCTAAGTATTTTTGATGAAAATACTTGTTGTGCAATCTACTATGGTAAAAATCATTAAAGGGAGCACAAAATATACTAAAAATAAGCTAAAAAGCATAAAAGGGAGCACAACATACCTGATTTTTTGCTTAAACTACAACCACTGAAAGGAGTTGTGGAAAACTAGAAAGGGGGGGTTGAATAGTTTTACCGATTAAAACTTCATTTTAAAATATTTAGAGCGACTTATGTCAATCTATTTAGATGTGTATGTTGGACGTTGATAGATAGATATGTAAGAATGTAATGTAAAGGTAAAGAGTAAGAAACACAAAACCACGACACAAGTATTTATAGTGGTTCATTACAAGGACACCTTCCTTGCCCTACTCCACCCCCGAGTCACCTACTCGAGAGTTCGTAATCACTACACAACACAACTCTTTATGGCGGAGAAGCCTTCACGCGTCGCTACTCTTTTTCAGTACAAGGCTAGACACGGGTTATTCACAGGCGTAACCAAACCTATCACTACGTCGCCTACACTTTATCTGGTACAAGGCTAGATACCGAGTTCCATTACAAAGGAGGAAATGCTACCCAATACTACACAACACCTATCCCAAAGGAGACCAACTCCTTATTACAACATCATCAAGGATATCAATATCCTTGGGTACAACCTATCTCTGATTGTACATCGATACACCATATCGATTGTTCACTAATGCCTTTCACTTGAACTTTTTTGGCATCCTTCACTAATGCCTTTGACACTGACGTACGACACCTTTCACTAATTCCTTTGTCTTGACTCTTTTGGCATTCTTCACTAATGCCTTAGACACAGACGTTAAGCACCTTTCACTAATGCCTTAGTCTTGACTCTTTCAGCATCCTTCACTAATGCCTTTGACACAACACTTCTAAGGAGGAAGAAAGAACTATCAATAAGAGAACCTCATTAGTCTTGATGATGAAGAAGCATGGAAACTCATGGACTTGAGCTTGCTCGACTTCAAGAGATGGTGATCTCGCCTTTAAGAGGAACCTAGAGAATCACACGAAAACAAACACAAACTACATAGAAAGATCTTTTGGATATGAGGTTAGAAAGTTTATAATACTAGGTGAAAGTATGTGTAGGAGTGGTAACACAAAATGAGGAAATGGCTCACTATTTATAGAAGAAAATAAGCTATTGTTCCACGTATCCCACATATCCCTTACTTGAGCGATCCGTCCAGTGTAAACTGGAGGAACCGTGGGACGCTCCTCTTTGACCATGGGTTTTGGGTCATGGGTCCTATACTTTGGACCATGGGTATCTAAGTAGATACAATGTATCTAGTAGGTGCAATGCATCTAGTCCATGGGTTATGTGTTAAATCCATGGGTCATGGATAATACCTTTTCATGACTTATGCATGATGTCATGCAATGGGTTATGGGTTATGCTCCATGGGTATGGGTCATGGACTTTGGGTTATACGGAAATACATTCAATGTATTTGGTCAATGGGTCAAATACTTAAACTTCTACCCACTATATTACCCATTATAATACATACTAATTATGTATTTATCTACCCAATATGTAAATACTAGTTGTTGTACATATGTATTACTAAATCATGAAAACACTATTACTTGTTTGGTGTTTTATGTGAAAACGTAAGTGTGTTAGTAAACTATTGGCTCAAACCATTTACGTATTTTATTTGTTTTGTTAAAATGATTTTACGTTTGTTATCGACAAAACATTAGTAGATCGTAAAATATAAATAAACGTTTTTACGGCTTATTTGTGTTAACAATCTCCCCCTTTTTGTTGATGACAAAACATAAAATTATTTTAAGGAAAAACTAAAATTCGTAAAAGTTTGAATTGAAGTTTTTACTCTCTTCTCCCCCTTTTTGTCGAAATAAAAATAGCGTCGAAAAGAAACTAACACCTTGTTTTAAGAAAAACATGTGAAAGAGAAAAAAAAAATATATGAAAAATGGAGAGTAAGTGAGGAGAAGAATTCTCGACTTAGCTCCCCCTTGACGAGTTCATCCCTTTGTGAGGGCGTCAAGTAAGAAAGAATACTAAAGTAGTGTATTGCAGCTATGTTTGCAAATGGTTTCGTCTTTGTGATGAATATGCTCCACCTTGATGATTGCAACTTTGCAAGGGGATGTCATGTAATGTAATCCTAATGTGAATTATATTGCAAATGGTTTTTCAATGTATCGCTTTGACACGAAACTCCCCTAGCTTAGGGTGTCAAAGTCTTCATGTGTATATTTGAAAATCCACAAAACAAAGGTTAGAAAACAAGTATATAATGCATAATTTCATGCAAATAAGACTCAAGTTAGTAGTAAACAAGTCTTCTGTTGCACGGATCCCACGGTTCCCTCTTTGGAGGGATCCGTCTAGGCAAAACAGAGGGATCCGTCTGTCTGAAAGTTTAAGACAGCAAAGGTGATGTGAAAAAAAGATGTCAACATCAAAATGAGATATGTAATAAGGGACCAAGCATATACTTAAGATAATATGGCATAAAACATGTAATTTTATTTAATAAAAATACGAGAGATGATCTACAAATCTCTAAAACTAAGAGAATGATTTAAGCATGTAATATATTTTCTACTAATTCTAATAAGTGACGAAAAACTTAAGAAGCATCAATGTGCTTGAATCTAAGGATGAGTAGACTTGTTGATTTGGTCCAATCGTTCAAGAAGATGATTAAACATGAAATGCAACTCATTTCGTACTTCTTGAACAAGTCCTTGGGTGATTTGACAATTAGAGCAATTATTGTCATGACTAGGAACCGGAGGAGATTGGTTGTTTTGAGGAGGCTTCACAAAAGATGGTGGAGGTACATTGAGCAATGTAGGATGAGGTTCTACTAAGAACGAAGGTGATGTTGCATGAGTTGGTGGTGGTAATGGAGAGTCCTCTATATGGTTAGATCTTTGGTGATTCCTTGTCTCCAAAGGTGGACTATTTGGTGATGTAGGTGGTTTCCTATTTAACGAGAAAGTTGGTGAATGGGAAGTCCTTGGTGGTGAGTGCTCTAATGAGTAGATATTTGGATGAGAAAGAGGTTCGGTAAAGGAGTGTGGTCTAGGTTCTAGAAATGAAGACTTAGTTGTTTTATTAGAACTACGTGCGTTTGGTTTAGAGCTTGATGAAGCCTTTTCTAACTCGAAAGGTCTAATACTAATTCTTGAGGTTCTTTTGGCCATTGTTGATTGAGATTGTTGAGGTGGGATTCTAACATTTGGACTTCTTACGGGTGATGACTCGGTGGATGATATCTCATGGACCATATGAGTATTCCTTTTGGATGAACCTTTAGTTGAAGTGTTCTTGCTAGACACTTTAGTCATAGTGAAGTTGAGGATGTAATAGGAGTCTTCAACTACTGATTTTTAGGATTGTGGCAAGAACGGTGACTTAAGCTCTCAAGAGTGTTTGATTTATAAAGGATGAATTTGAGTTAATGAATTAAATTCATGACCACTAAGAAAATTTGGCATGCATCAAGGTCAACTATGGTGTTGTTCAGCTCTAGGGAATCATTAAATGGTAAGCAAAAGTGTTTAGATTACCAAAGATGGTTTGAATTTTGAAAGAAAATCTGACTAGAAGCTTTCGTGTAGACACGGATCCCACGGATCCCTCTCACTAGGGATCCGTCTGGTTATAAACCAGGGATCCGTCTGTCAGATAGAAATGTGGTGAATGATTATGCTCTTGTAAGGTCTAGTACCTATAAATCTTGAGGGTTTGACTTTCCTTAGATGTCTTAAGTGATAGATGACTTAAATGACCAACCATAAGGAGTGAGGATACTCAATGATGGTATTGGGTAGAGAAGTGGACTTTTTGAGAGTGTAACTAAGTGATTGAGGAAGATACTTATTGATTTGAGAATAAAAAATGATGGAAATTGATCCTAGAGATCAGATGATGACTTAATAGAAATTTGAAAATTTCCTAAAAGATAAAAAGAAATGAAAAACTAGTTTTAAGCCTATTTTAAGGTACGGATGACTAAAATCAATTTGCTAGAATTGAGAGAAGTATCAAGCTAAGTGTTTTGAGATGTGAGGAACAATGTTTGAGCATTGGAGCTGAAATATGGTGAGTTTTGGTGAGTTGATAAATCCGAAGCACTTTGAATTTGATCCTAAGTTAGCTACGGGTGAGTGTGAGACCTACTAAGCTTGAGGAAGACTTAAGTAGTCTTAAAGAATCATGTTTAGCTAGTATGATGTGATCTAGGGGACTGGTTTGATGTAAAAGGGTCTGTATATGATATTTGTTTTGCCGGATCCCATGGTTCCCTCATAAGAGGGATCCGACTAGTTATAACCCAGGGATCCGACTACTGCTGACCAGTAGCTTCTCAGCAATTGTGCATATTTTTCACTCTTAGCAAATGCTTATCCTAATCATTTCTACAATCAGTAAACACATGCAAACAATAAGTATAATGCATAGCAAGTGGGGGGAACTAAAAAGTAATCAAAAATGAGTGACAACGACTACTTGAATGAGATCAAGTCGTCGTAAAATCTCATTTTACTAGCTCCTAATTAAAGTGTCTATTGCCAAATCATGGCAACTCCTACAAGCTACATCCTAATCTACATAAATATTGTTAAGATGTTTACAGACCATTGTTTTAGAAATTGTTTCACAAATTAAGGTCTTATGACCTTACCTTTCATCCACACCTCCTTCCATTTCACTTCCGTCTTCATCTCCATCTTCATCCCCTTCACTCTTCATCCCACCATCTCTACTTCTTTTTCTTCAAGAAGTTAGAAGCTCGGTGGAGTTTCAACAGCTTACTAGCCAACTCCCAATTCATCTTGATATTTTTATTTTCATCATCACTCAAATCACTGAGCTTGATAGAATTTTTCTTCAGCAAAGGGGAACATGCAAGTATAAACTTTATTAAAGATAATTCGTTCTCTAAACATGGAAAAGATTGCAACACCACACTCTGAAGCTGCATCGGCCCAATTGTGTTGTTGTCTAAATCTAATGAATAAAGTTCCCAAGGTAGAACATTAAGCTTGTATGAAGCCTGCAAATGGCATAATATTGAGATGCACAACCATGGTAATTTAAAATGATTTATTTGATACATATGCATTCCATTTACTCTGATTTCTAGCATTTGCAAATTTGGAGATCCACTAATCATTTCAATAATGAATGATACCATAATATTATTGTAACACCCCAACCCGGCAAGGGTAGAAGTGTCACATTCTGGTGTCATATCAGAACATACAACTAAAAAAAAAATTCCAGCGGAAGCCTTACAAAATGAAATACCAAGTCATACAATGAATGACTTACAAAGAAGATTACAAAACCCAATATGACAAAATGAAATGAAGATCAAAAGAATGGCTCTTCAAAATAAGTCCCAAAAATATAAGGTAACTAGGGTCGGTCCACTCGGATAATCCAACTCTCACCCATCAAAGCCCATCTTCCAACCTAAAACCGCCGCAGAAAAGAAATGCGGTTGAGCTTAAAAAGCCCAGTGAGAAGATATAACAAAAGCGAGCGCTAAACAAAATCAGAAATACGAAATGAAACAAAGGAAACAATAACAAGGTCGCAACTGAAAGGAAACAATGAGTCAATGAGGATCCTGCAGAAACAATTATACAGATATCCAGAAAGAACATATGACAGAGGAGGACAAAGCACATAACACATTGATGACATATACATAAGCACATCTAAAAAACCAGGCATACAATAAACAAGGAAATCAGAGTACATATAAGCCAAACAGAAGTCCAAAAGCTAGCGGAAGCAACTAACTAGAAAGTGAGCATGGAAATCAAACAAGTCAAGTAACCCACAGTTAATAGCATAGCAAGTATCATAACAGCAGAAATACTATCAGCAGTCAAAACATGGTAGCCACACGTATCAAGTAGGAATACAACATGAACGTTATAATTGAATGAGTTAAAGACATAGCAGAGCAACTAGACAAGTTAACCAGCCAGACAACATAAGTTGAACCATCTACCCAATCAAGCCGTAGCATAAGCAGGAATGTAAAACATGGCCGGTCAATAATAAGCAGATAAGGATACAACGGATAGTCATAGACCACGAGATTAACTGAACGAAGCACACATGATAACCAGACAAAACTATCGATTACACACTAGCATGGTCACCAGACAAAATCAGAGGGTCACAAAAGTGAGATCACATATCATCAGATGACAACAGGTAAATCAGATAACCGTATAATTATCATATCATAGCAGGGTAATCAGTAGTTACATAAAACATGAATAGCATAATCACATCCAATAAACATATAATAACCCGATACGTGAATGGAACGATAGTCTGAAGTAACGAAATGAGAGTGTGACAGGTCAATGAAATGGAATGTATATATCTTGGTAGTAGAGTGAGTCATATAAGGGAATACAGAAGGTACAATATAGGTATATCAAAAGTGTAAGGGTTGTCGAAATCTACCACGAGCCCGGAACATATCATATCATAAGTAACCATTGTATTCGGAGGGTGACCTCGGAATACCATATATAATAGGAGGGAGACCTCGGTAACCAATGGAGTAGCTAGCTCCCAGATCGTGAAGGCAGCGTATTGCCTACGACATCATTCACCATATAAATCATATCATATCATATCATATCAAAACATATCTAGGATGCATCCATCGCCCCATGAAACATAGTGGCCAAAACATATAATCGAGCTCATAATCATATAACGAGAAAGGGACGGTGTGTAACATCACTGACACATTGCGGAGTCATGCCATTGGTGCATCAATGACATGGTCATGGTACCTCCATGACTAGGAACACATATTTGGCTCGGGTATCAAACGAAGGGTCAAAGCATAATCATATCATAAGGGTTCATATCAAAGGTTCAGAAGTCAAAGGTTCATATCAGAGTCCCATATCATAAGTTCATAATCAGAGGTTCATAATCATAAGGTTCATAATCATAAGGTTCATAATCATAAGGTTCATAATTAGAAGTTCATAATCATAACAAACGAATATCATGGCGAACAGAATCATATCAAGGGATCACAGTAAAGGGAGTCATAGCAAAGGTATCATAAGTGAAGTAAAGTCAAGGATCGAATAGTCAGGAGAAATCCCTACTGAAAAGGGATAGAATATATGTACCTTATTCGAAGCAAGCAAATAGAAAGTAAGGTCACACGATGAATCCATCTTGCCGTCCGGGACCTATGAATTAGATAACGCTTATTAAGATCGGATTACTTATTTTAGACGGCTTTCCATTTTTAGCAGGCTTCCACTTTTAGTAACTTTATGAAAATAGCAGATTCTATAATTAGTAACTTTCCAAAAATAGCAGATATCCGTATTCTTCAGATTTAATCATAAATGATATAATCACGGTCAATTTAAGTTAAAATGATGAAAACAAGTATTATCGTATTTTAAGGGTCAATTATGACAAGTCACGCAAGTTTAGGGTTTAAAGCATAAAATACAACCCTTGTCTTTCATTTATATTCGACACACCAAAACAAATGTAACTGATTCTCATTATTCTTGTTTTTAATTCAATACCATTAAAATGAAACCTAGGTATGTGACTTGTAAAATATAGATTCAAAAACAGGTTCAATATGTCCATCTCCTATTCGATATGCTCAAGTCAAGGTTGTGATTTCATGCGACAATATGATATCATTTTATTTGACCATTTAATCCATTCACGTGATTGTTTAATTTGTGTACATGCATGCAAAAGTAGGTCCAAATCAGACTACATATGGGTTGCACAAGTGAGGTAAAAAACAGCTTCATATTGAAAATTAAATGCCCTTTTTCATTCGACATGTATAACATGATTTCATGTGTCCATTTCTCTTGACAACACTTAGCCACGATTTATTGGTTTATGTAACATGTTACGTATATATAAAACATGCGTATCGTATGCCATAGCCACGACTCCACATCATAAAACAAAGAGGAAATGCGAGGTGACGTTAATACCTTTGAAGCGTGCAAGACAAGGAGGAAGGCAAGGTCGAACAAAGCAAACCAAGCACCTTCGTGTGCTCTAAAACCCACGACCAGCAGCAGGAAACCATGACGAAAAGACGAGACGAGGTGCTGTTACCTTGTGGCGTGTACATGAGGAAGAAACACGACCCAAACGAAAACAAACCAACACCCTAGGCCTAGCAATGCCCACGACAAAACAGAACCAAGGTCTCCTTTTCGTCCTAGCCAAACCCACGACCAGATTCATCACCAAGCAGCCTCCTTTGGTCCCGTTAACCCACGACAGAAACCACTCTAGAACCTACGAAAATGGCAGCCTTGAATCCAAGACTCATGCTCACATGCACCACCATCACGACCTCTTGACTCACGCTTTTCAACACCCTTTTAGAAACGTCTTACGGAACCTCCTTTGTACTTTGAATTCGGATGGAATGGGGAGATGGTCTCCTTGCCGTCACTTTTTGGTTAGAAGGGAATTAGGTTTTCTTTTTTTTTTTGAGTGACAAGGAAGATAAAATGAGAGAATTATGGGAATACTTTGAGATAAAATGAAGGAGTTAATGGGTAGTAATTTGGACGAAATTATAGGGATTTTAAACGTTTAATATGGACGGTAAAAAGGGGAATTAAACGACTAAATGAATTCCATAATTACCAATTTCAATATTCATTTAATTTTAGTTTAATGTCTTGTATTTTGTACATAATCATTTGGGTCCAAATACTTCTAATATGTGATATTTTTTTTAGACATAAGTGTAAGATTTATTATCATTGCAAATCATCTTAAAATTTAGTGTTAAGGGAAAATTAACGAGCGACGAATCTTATAATTATTAGCTTGAGGGGCATGATAGTCATTTTACACGTTTACGGTTTTTAGGGTTTTACAACTATTCCCAAAATTCACTCCGAATAAATTAAGAATCTTGAGGCATAGAAAGACGTCAGGGACTTTCTTTTTGGAACTAGCTTTTACCAACAACTAAAAAAGTCCACTTTTCGTAAGTTTTAGATTTACATTTCATAAGTTTTTGAGATTACTTTAACATTCTATAATTTGAATTATAAAAACTAAAATTGGTCTTACCATGCAGTCTTGAAAAACCAATGTAAGCTTCTGAAGCTTTGGAAGACTTGTCAGCTGAAAGATTTGGAACTTGTGATTGTTGCCGTCTTGTTCCAAACACCGAATGACATATATAACGTCTTGATATTTCTAAGTTTTGCAATTTCGATGAGTCTCATCTTGTTTGTAGTAGCAAGGTTAATTTTCAGAAACTCAAGTAAGGGACAACGAGCAATAAACTCCCAAAATGTACAACTTTGAAAAGTTACATAATACAATTATAAGCTCGATAAATTTGGAAAACTACAAAAACAATTCAAATAAGGAAAACAACAATAATGAAGTTCTAGATGTTTCAACTCCATACGAGAGTGAAGTTGGGTTGGTAACGTAAATGGTTCACCATACAAATTTTTAATTGTGAGCTCCTCAATTCCATACCGAGACAAAAACAAAACCCAATGCTGGATCTCGTCATAATTCAAGACTTCTTGTCCATACAACATGTGGAAAACTAAAGGGGGGGGGGGGTTGAATAGTTTTATCGATTTTAATTTAAGTTTCAAAGATTTTGATTCGATCTTATGTGAATTTGTATGGATGGATAGATAGTATGAAACAATCAGTAAAGTAAATAATGAAAGCAAGTAAAGTAAAGGATAGAAAGTAGTGACACAAGTGATTTATAGTGGTTCGGCTACAAGGACACCTTCCTTGCCCTACTCCACTCTCCGAGTACCCTACTCGAGAGTTCAAGCACTAAGTCAACAATCTCCTTCAACTTGGCGGAGAAGCCTCACAATGTCGCTTACACTTTTCTTGTACAAAGCTAAATACCGAGTTTTTCCACGAGGTAGAACCAAACCTTTACACAACTATTACACAACAACTATGTAAATTATGAATTACAAGATCTTGCTACAGAAATCTTGTGGATGGAAAAATCAATCAAGGACCCTTTGCTTGGATGACTTGTAGTATAGCGTGATCTCACCTTTGTGAAGGACCTATATGAGAATCACAACAAAAGATAGAAGAACTACTAGCATGATCAAATGATCAGAGGTTAGGAGAATGAGATAATATATGAGAGAATTGTAAGAAGAAGGGTGAGTAACAATGAAGAAATGGCTCACTATTTATAGGCATAAAAGCCTTCTGTCCCACGGTTCCGGCGGATCCCTCACTTGGGGGATCCAGCCAGTGCAAAACAAGGGATCCGATAGTCTGTGTCAGAACAATCCGGATTTTGGGTTGCAAACTGGGTTATGGGTTATGGGTATGAGCCATGGGTCATGGGTACCCAACAAGATACAAAGTATCTAGACAATGGGTCATGGGTCATGGACATTGGGTCATGGGTCATGAATAATACCCAACATGATTTCATGCATGATGTCATGCAATGGGTCATGGGTTATGGATTAGCTCCATGGGTATGGGTCATGGGTCTTGGATATGACCCATCCTATTACATAAACTATTACAACAATTAAATTATTATGATATTTTATGTAAATGACCAAATGTATATACTTTTCAAAATAACATGTATTCTTATAATTTTACTTATGATAACTTTATATTTGTTATCAACAAAACATAACGAGATCGCTAAATATAAATAAACGTTTTTTACGGTTTATTTGTATTAACAATCTCCCCCTTTTTGTTGATGACAAAACATACCTTTATGATTAGTAAAACTTAAGATTAGATGTACGTTTTGAAAGTATATGTAAGTTTTAATTCTTCTCCCCCTTTTTGTCGAAACAAAAAGTGAGCCTAGTAAAGGAATAAATTATGGAAGGAAAATAAATATGATTCACAAAGCACTAGCTCCCCTTTGATGGTAGCTCCCCCTAGAATAGGGCGTCATGTGAGAAAATATAATACCTACAAAAAAAATGATAGTAGTAACATGTAATATAATCTTGTATAAGACGAGAAAAAAGATAGAAAGCCCAGGTATGTAAACAAAGCCTTGTAATAAAATAACAAAATGTAGTGGTATATATGTCACATACAAATGTAAAACTAAGAATAAGGATTGTTCTTTAAAATGACCCAAAAGAAAGAAAAAAAAAGAGAAAATATTAATTTCATTCCTTCCATGCTTGCATAGAAGTTAATTAAGGAAGTTTTGGTGAGTGATAATGTTGATGCGATCAAGGATATGGTTGAAAATAAACCGCATCTCGTCCCTTATTTCCATTGCGAGATCCCTAGTGGATTGACAATGTTCGCAAAAGAGATAGTGAGGGAGGTGTAGGTGCATGGTTTCCAGGTATGTTTGATATTTGGAGTGCGGAATAGGTGGTGGAAATGTTGGAAAGTATGGATCACAATCCATGATGTTGGTGAGTGGTGGTGGATAAGAACCTAAATGTTCTTGTAAGATGATGGGAGGTAGAGGTGGTGATGTTTCAAGCTCTTTGAAGAATGTATTTGGAGATGTTGGTGGTGTTAAAAAGACTAGTTCTTTTGGGTTTATGTTGGAGGCTAGTTGGGTAGTTTTTGATGGTTGAGATGGAGCGGGTGGTGGACTAGACACGGGTAGTGGAATTGTTTTCAGAGTCTTAAGGAGTTCCACTAGGGTGATTTGGGTGTCAAGTTGAGACTCGTTAGGTGAATGTGGTGGTGAGCTTGTGGGAGATGATGGAAGTGTTTATTGTAGTCATTTGATGGATAATGAGTAGTTGGTGATGGGCTATTTGACAATGGTTTAGCTAAGCAACAAGCCCGGATGCTAATCTATGCGGTTTCCTAGTTTTGGGTGGTGGTGGTATTACGGAAGGTGGTAGGTGAAGTTTTGGATTTCTTGAAAAGGGTTGTTTTCACTAGATGGTTCATCAATATTTAAGGATCTTCTGGGTGACATGATGATGATTGTTTGTGAGGTTGAAAGTGATGGATATGCAAGCATTTTGGAACCTTATTTATAGAACAAATAATGCATTGCAATGAATGTGAAAACCAAAATATGGACTATAATCTAATGATTAGATATGAATTTAAGACAAGTGATTAGGGCTGATCATCGGGCGAAAACCGGACCGGACCGAGAAAAACCGGACCGGACCGAGACCGAATCCGACAAAAAACCTAGACCGAGACCGAGACCGAATGTGGTCGGTCAGGTCCGGTCTCGGTCGGTCCGGTCCAACAAGGCTAAATTTTCGGTTTGTGGTCCGGACCGGACCAGACCGAGACCGGATTTGCCAAAAATGGTAGACCGAGACTGGACTGCCGGTCCTTTGGTTCGGTCGGTTTCGTTCGGTCCGGTCGGTTTTGTCGGTCGATTCGGTCCATCCAGTCCGTTTACTCACCCCTACAAGTGATCATGAGAGCACAAGTATTACGTAACATATTCATTAGTAGGGGTGAGCATCGGGCGAAAACCGGACCGGACCGGCCTAACCCGACCATGACCGAAGACCGAGAAGACCAAATCATAAGGACCAAGACCGGACCAATAGCCAGTTGGGTAGGTTCGGTCTTACCTCGGGTCAATCGGTTCGGTCCTCGGTTTTGGACATGATGGACCGAGGATTTACTTTTGCATTCACAGTTCTTCATGCATGCTTCTTGTTATACGTTTGAATATACATTCAATAATTACTTGTTCACTAGTTCACTGCATACTTCTTGTTCAGTTGCACTTTGAAAGTTTGAATATACATTTAATAATTACTTGTTCATGCATACTTCTTGTTCGATACGTTTTAAGTTTTAAGTTTTAACCTTTATGTCGTGGACTTGGTTTATTCAATATGGCATTGACATCGAGCTGTAAAAATTAAGAGTTGAGAGCTGTCGACTCTCGTTATTATTATTATTGTTAATATTTATGTTGTGGACTTGGCTTATTCAATAATATTGTCTTTGAATTTACAAAGATAACACAAAGCTATTTTGCATTTCTAATATTTTTATAGTTGCATACTTGCATCATGCATGAGGTTACAAAGTTAACAAATGGTATGGAATGCGGAATAGGTGATCACATATTCACGTGAGCAAAATATACACACCATTTGGATGAATTATCTGAGACAAATAACCCATTTATACAAAGTCCTAAGTCATAACATAGTAGCAAAATAAACAAGTCACAATAGCATTTTTCCACATTAACCAAAAGAAGTCGAGTCACACTGTCACAGTAGCATTTTCCATCTTCACCAAACGCACTAAACGCATTCTTCTCAATCAAGCGATATGCCTTTTCCATTTCCATTGTCTTCCTTTAGTTTGTCCAACACTTCTTTCATTTCTAAAGTCAAAAGAATTACAAAAAAACATATGACATTAACAAAACAAATTATTTACTATATATCAACTGATCTACATATCATTTACTATACCTTTGATAACCTCCTCATCTTTCACAAGATCTTCTAAATCATCCATATAAATGCTTTTTTGTGATGTACGAACCCAACTTTGAGTGCATATCAATGCTTCCACAATTTGCGGCGACAAAGCATTCCTATACATGTCCAAAATACGACCACTTGTGCTAAATGCGGACTCAGAAGCAACTGTAGATATTTGGATTGACAAGATATCTATACAAAAGAAAAAAAAAAACATATAAGCTGGCTAATTTATCAAATGTTATACATCATTAAAGGATTAAGATTTGTTACCTTTTGCCATCTTTGAAACGATTGGAAATCTTTCACTATTCATTTTCCACAATGAAAGTATGTCAAATTCTTCCTCGTCATCTAACTCAAGTGGTGGTTCTTTTAGATATTTCTTCAACTCGTCGTCAACTCCACTCTATCTCCTTGAGTTTTGGCTTTTAAACGAATTCAAGAAAGTATTACCACGTCGACGAGTTGTGTTGCTACTTTGAGTAGATGATTTTTGCACGTCACTTGAGTTGTGTGTTACCTTTGTCCCATATTTTTCATTATATAATGCAAACAAAACTCCCATGTTAGTCTCAACCTCATAAACCAGATTCTTAACCTTATCCTCCTTCTCATAATCTGTTAAAAACGCCAATGGTGTATCTACTTCATCTTCATTCTCCTCGGGTATACAACCATTATCCATCAAATGCCTAAACCCGTACCCAAATACTTCTGATTTCATGGTTGGATCTAAAAGCACCGCAAAGTACATATAATGGTTGATTTTTTTATAGTCCCCCCAATACTTGTCATACTTTAAACGCATTTTTTCCACCACTGAATTGAACTTTGGCACTCGTTCCCACTCACGTAGATGCTTATCAACATCAAGTATCTTGCTATAAAATAAATGAGCAACGGGACACGATTGGGTTGATACTAGTTCGTTTTTATCTTTAAAAATTTCCAAAAATTCACAAACTTTTTCACAAATTTCAAAGTCGGTACGACGAGGTATTGCCCTAAGGTGACGAGAAAACGAAGTGTTGCTCATACTATAATTGTAAAATGCTTCTTCTAAATCAATGGCGGATTTCAACATATCATATGTTGTATTCCACCTTGTCGGGCATTCGGCAATCAAAAACCGTTTTGAGTCACAAGTCTTTTTAACGCTCGTTTTAAACTTCTCAATTCGTTGGCTAGAGTTTTTTATGTACTTAACCGCTAAAACTATGGTCTCAACTTCCTTTTCGTGAACCTTTAAACCATCTTTCACAACTAGGTTTAGAATATGTGCCATACACCTTATATGAAAGTGCTTACCATCGTCATACATACTTGGGAGGTGCTCTATCAAATACCTAAGTGCTTTATCATTTGAAGTAATGTTATCAACCGTAATGGTCATAACATTTTTAATCCCCCATTCATTTATGCACTTTAAAAGTTTCCTCCCAATGTCTTCTCCCTTATGACTATTAATTCTTTTAAAATTTATGACACGCTTGTGCATAACCCAATCATCATATATAAAATGTGCCGTTATCACCATATAGTTAATATTTTGATAAGTAGAAGTCCATGTATCCATTGTTAGGTGGATAGTGTGATTCGGGTTACCTAAAAACTTAAGTAGTCTCTTTTTCCCTTCTAGGTAAAACTTAGAAACATCCCTAGAGATAGTGAAACGGGATGGCAAGTTATACTTGGGTTGCAAGCTCTTTGAGTATTTAATAAAGGCCGGATGTTCGACAAACTTAAAGGGTAATTCGGCTAAAACTATAAGTTCAATCAAAGACTTTTTTATCGTATTCTCATCATACTTCCAATTTTGCAAAGTCCCACCATCCCCATTGTTGTCTTTCTTTGTAAAACACAGCTTTTTTGTTTTAGGCTTTCCTCATTCATAGGGTTGAAATTACAGTTAACGTAATGCACATTCATGTTTTTCGTATCGTTCTTAACGCTGTCAGCTCTATAAACTTGAGGACAAAAGTTACAGTATGCCATCTTAATCAACTCACCTTCCGGTCCATCCGGTCGTTCCATCTTTGGAGTAAAGTACTTCCAACATTCGACTTTTTCGTTTCCTATTCCTCCACTTGGTCTCCTTTTACGTTTGTTGGCATTCTTTTTTTTTTGGCTTTCTTCTTGTTGTTGTTGTTATCTTCATTTGATTCATCACTGTTAAGGTTGATAGTTTGGTCCTAAACAAACAAATAAAAATAAATAAATACACATGGACTGATCACTGATGGACATTAATAATAGCAATGGAATGTTGGAAAATTTTGTATAACTTGTTTAACACTTTAACAGTATACAATTTCTAAATTTTAATCACTTCCATTTAAGTAATTCTTTAAAAGTATACAATTACTTATCATCCATGTAGACTTGTAGAGTAGATCAATATAAGCTTTTGTCTTGTACAATACATAATCAAAATATGAAATCAATGTATGTCGTCATCATTTATAAGATTTATATAAATGAATCTTATACACATGCAACTTTTGTTATATAAATGCATATATAAACTACAAAGAAACATACTTACTTCCATTGGATGATGACTGGTGATTATGAATTTATGATGATCGCAACTTGCAATGGTCTTATGGATTTTGTTGATTGTAACTTCTTGTTGATGACTTGATGATCGCAACTCACAATTGGTAGGTGAATGAAACGTTATCAGATATTTTTACTCTAAAAGAACTAAGATTAGCATTGGGCCTAAATTTTACCCTAACTTTAATTCCAACAGAAGCCCATATAACTTAAAAATAGGGAGGGTTTGAAAAGTTCGGTCGGTCCGGGTATATTGCCGGTCTTTGTTGGTTTTGGACTGAACCGACCCGAGACCGATAAAACCATAAACACGGAACCGAGACCGGACCGGCTGTCCTTCGGTCCGGTTCGGTTTATGTCGGTCCGGTCCGGTTTTTCGGTCCGGTCGGTTTTCGGATCTGCCATGCTCACCCCTATTCATTAGTGATAAAGTTAAAATGTTGAAAATTTGAAAGTTTCTAGCCAAAGTAAGAAAAATAAGATAAAATTTTGGCTACTGTGACACGGTTCCCACAGTTCCAATCCTTCAAGGATCCGTCCAGCGTAAATGCTAGGATCTGTAGAACTGGTGTTCTTAGGCAGCTGAAAATTTTGTTTTTGGAAACAATAGTACCTAGTGTGTGCCTATATGAAAACCACGTGGAGTTGCGGTTATCTCGACTCTTTTAAAAAAAATAAACATAGAAGTGAAAAAATATATAGATATTTACGTGAGATAACCCGAGTGCTCCATATCATTTTGCTTGATTGAATGTACCCGAAAACACATATTAGTTATGTATTCCCTTTAGCATTCAAAAGACATGAGATGCAATGAAAAAGGTTTTTACTTTGTATTAACGATGAGAGAAAGGTAAGATGTTTGTCCTAGACATGAGAGTGATTTAAGGAAAATAATACGGGGAGAAATATCTTTTTAGAAAATATTTTGAAGAATTTCTTGTATAGAAAATATCTTGAGTTTTGAAAATAAATCCCCATATTGTTTATGAGTTGTGTGAAATAGAGATCTTAGACTCAGAAAAGAAGGTAAGGTAAACGTTTATGTACCTTGTAGAATGAAAATATTTCACGACGATTGTTCCATAAGACCAAGACCTAGACAAAGCAAGTTGAATTATTCCCGCTTCAACGATTTGGTGAGGACGTCGGCTATGTTGTCTTCGGATGGCACTTTCTCAATCGAAATATTCCCTTTTTGAACATTGTCTCTTAAGAAGTGATGACGGACCTCTATATGCTTGGTACGAGAATGCAACACCGGATTTTTGCTATGATCAATAGCACCTCTATTGTCGCACAAAATGGCAATGTCACTTAGATGAATGTCGTAGTCAAATAACGCTTGTTTTATCCATAGTGCTTTTTGTTATGCTTTGCCGGCGGAGACATATTCGGCTTCGGTTGTTGAGACAGCTAGTGCCGTTTGCTTCTTTGAGAACCAAGATGTTAAACAACACCCCATGAAAGTGCAAACACCACTTGTACTTTTTCGGTCAACATAATCACCTGCATGGTCAGAATCCGCATATACAATAGTTTCTACTCCCGTCCCCTTGGGATACCATAATCCCAATTGAGCGGTACCCTTAATATATCTAAATATTCTTTTGACGGCTTCTAGGTGTGAAGTATTAGGGTCTTCTTGAAACCTAGCACAAAGACATACACTAAATATGATATCCAGCCGACTAGCCGTAAGGTAGAGAAGACTACCAATCATGCCACGGTATTTAGTGTTATCAACGGATTCACCGTCTTCATCTTTGGTGAGTTTGGTATCGGATGACATTGGTGTTCTTATTGGTTTTGACTCTTTTAATCCGAATTTCTTTAGCATTTCTTTTATGTATTTGCATTGATTAAAGAAGATACCATCTTCTAGTTGTTTGATTTGTAGACCTAGAAGGAAACTTAATTCTCCCATCATACTCATTTCAAACTCATCATGCATGATTTTTGAGAAATCATCACACATGTCTTGACAAGTCGATCCAAATATAATAGCGTCCGCGTATATTTGAACATTAATTATTTGTGACTCCTTTTTCTTTGTAAAAAGTGTATTGTCAACTAACCCCATGGTATAGTTGTTTTTAAATAAAAAGGATTTGAGTCTATCATACCAATATTTTGGGGCTTGTTTAAGACCATAGAGGGCTTTGTTTAGTTTGTCCACGTGATTAGGTTTTTCGAAGTCGATAAAGCCTGGAGGTTGAGCTACATAAACTTCTTCATTTATAAAACCATTTAGAAAAACACTTTTAACATCCAGTTCAAAAATCTTAAGATCATGAACACAAGCATAAGCAAGAAGGATTCTTATAGACTCTAATCTAGCTATGGGAGCATAGGTCTCATCAAAGTCTATGCCTTCTTGTTGGTTATATCCTTAAGCAACAAGTCTAGCTTTATTTCTAGACATGACACCGTTTGCATATAATTTGTTTTTATATACCCATTTTGTTCCGATTATGGTTTGGTTTTTAGGTGGAAGGACAAGTGTCCAAACATTGTTAGAAACAAATTGATTTAACTCCTCTTGCATAGCCATTACCTAACTTTCATCTTTTATGGCTTCTTGAGTGTTTTTAGGTTCTATGGTTGAGACAAAACAAAATAGACTAATTTGGTTTTGGACTTGAGATCTTAGGGTTCTTTCATTTAACTTTCCTATAACCTTTTCTACGGGATGATCTTTAGACTCTTTAATATTGATGATTTCATTGTTTAATGGTTCATCTTCTTTATTTATATTTTCTTTGATTTCTAAGACTTCACTTTCGATTAACTCGTCATCGACAAGAGGTACGGTAGTTTTAGGTGGACTCTCATCAAATTTTACGTTTAAAGATTCTTCAACTTTCATGGTTTCTTTATTTAGTATTACGTATGCTTTACTATTAGGAGAATATCCTAAGAAGATACCTTCGGTTGATTTTGGATCGAAGTTAAATAATATTTAGTGTCAAGTATAAAACATTTACTACCAAAGACTCGAAAGTGTTCTAACGAAGGCTTTTTGCCTCGTAACAACTCGTATGGAGTTTTTCCTAAGAATGGTCTAATCAAGACTCGATTTAGTATATAGGTTGATGTGTCGACGGCATTGCACCAAAATTTTTGAGGAATAGATTGCTCATTAATCATGGTGCGACTCATTTCTTGTAAGGTTCTATTTTTCCTTTCAACTACCCCATTTGATTGTGGAGTGCGAGGAGCCGATAAATTGTGGGTAATACCATTAGCATCACAAAAGCTCGAATTGCACTTCATTATCAAATTTCGACCATGATCCGTTTAATTGACACAATAGGACTTCCTAGTTGTCTTTGGATTTTCTTACTTAAGATTTCAAAGTAATCAAACGTTTCAGTTTTATTCTTTAAAAATTTAGTCCATGTGTACCTAGAGTAATCATCCACTATAACCATGGTATAGAAGTTGCTTCCATAACTTTGGATAGCGGATGGACCAAATAAATTCATATGTAGTCATTCTAGACACTTAGTTGTAGAAACCATATTTTTAGCTTTATGACTAGCATGGACTTATTTTCCTATGTTACAAGCATCACAAAAATGATGTTCGTATTTTAGTTTAGGTAGGTTTCTTACTAGTTCTTTGGATGATAGCGAGTGAAGAAGTCGCATATTGGCGTGACCCAATCTTCGATGCCATAAGGTCGAAGTATCATCCATAGAGGTAAGACAAATCTTGTCTTTTGGTTTATTTCCGATTTTAATGACATAGACTCCATGTTTTCTAATGCCTCTTCCTATAGTAATACCATTTTTTAATATTTTACTACCGGTTTCGCTAAAAAGTACGTTTCACTTTTTATCACATATTTTACCTATACTTAGTAGATTAAAGTTTAGGTTTTCTACGTGACATACATCGTTAATGGTTAAGGATTTGTGAGAAATTGTACCTTTACTGATGATTTTGCTCTTGCTATTTCCGAACACCACATTTCCTTCATTGAAGGATTCGTATGTAGAGAACAATGCTTTATTACTGGTCATATGCCTTGTGCACCCGCTATCCTTGATCCATTCGTTCGGATCTAAGTCAACCTTTAGGCACACCTAAGAAAACAATTAACTCAAAAGTTTGGTCCCAATTTGTTCATGGGTCCATTGGTGTTATACATTTCATTCATATGAGGCACATACAAAAATGGTCAGAAAGCATTCCAAGGTGTAAAGTTTGAAATGGAAAACCATTTTGTGTATTAGGATTCCATCCCATTTGATGGTGGTTACTTCTAGGATAAACATTTTATATTTGTATTTGGTATAGAAAACGATGGGCCTTTGTTTTTCATAAAACTTTGACTTTGTTTTAGGGGAGGTGGTTGTTTGACATTTCTAATAGTAACATGGGTTGGTTTCTTTTTGTTAACAATAATAAAATCGGTTCTAGAAGACGTGGTTGCGTTATTTCTACTGTTTACTGGTACAGACCCACGAATCCCTAAATTTATACTAGACGGTTCCTTTTTCAAGGGATCCGTCGGATCCGTGACTACAGTAGCCTGTTTTTCAATTGATTTAACGAATTGTGTTTCCTTAATCATGCTAGTTGAAGCAATGTGTTCCTGAATACCTAACTCCTTTTGATTATTACCCGTTTTAACACTATCAAATATTTTTCAAGAGTATTCGTACTTATTCTAGCAATCTTAGAATCAAGATGATCAACTAACGTTTGAAGTTCTACACAAAGCTTGCATTTAATATCTACTTCTTTTCCCTTTTCTAATATCTTTATTTTATCTTTTAGTTCAAGAAATTCCTTTTCTAAACGTTCATTTTTGTTTTCAAAATCTTGTTTTTGTTAATTACTTTGAGACTAATTTTGTAAAGCTTATCATATTCAAGATGTAAAGATTCATCATCTAACGATGAACTACTATAATATAGAGAGTCAGAACATACCTCGTTGGAGTCTTTTGCCATGAGACAAATTTCTTCCTTCTCCTTCTCACTCATTCCCCACGAGCCACTCACGAACGTCTTTTGTTCCTCACGTTTGGGACATTCACTAATGAAGTGATTAGGATCCCCGCATTTAAAACAATTGCGTTCGTCCTTCACATTCTTGTCGTCTTTGCTTTTCCGCAACCCTTTCTTGTCATCATAAGGTTGCTTGACATATATTCCTTTTCTCCGAAAGAACTTCTTGAAGTCGGGTACCGCCATTGCATACTCTTCGTCATCACTTTTTGAGGATGAGGTTTCTTCATCACTTGAGACTTTCGTGGCCTTTAAAGCAAGAGATTTACGTTTTTATTTCTTTTCCTTTGAGACCTCTGAGTCTTTAGCGAGAACGAGCTCATAGAATTTTAGGTTGCCTATGAGTTCATCGAGAGTGAGGATTGACAAGTCTTTAGATTCTTTGATGGCCGTCACCTTCGGTCTCCACTTTGATGGAAGCGCCCTTAGAAATATCCTGACATGATTACGACTAGAAAAATATTAATCAAGTGCTTGTAATGAAGTAATAATAGTATTAAATCTAGCAAAAGAATTATCAATACTATTCTCATCCAATATTGAAAATTGTTGTTAAACAAATAAATCAATTTTGTTGTTTTTAACTTGTTGATTTTCTTGGTGTGTTACAGTCAAAGAATTCCAAATTTCTTTAGCGGTTTTATGCATAAAAATTCTTTCAAATTCCTTTTTAGGTAAGGAATTGTATAAAACCATTTTTGCCTCACTATTTTTGGAAAGTTTTTTCTTTTGGTCGTCGGTGAGACGATCATGATAAATATTTTATTCATTGTCGGTTTTATCATCTTTTGTAGTTGCTTGAAAATCACCTTCAACAATAATATACCAAAGATCAATATCTTTTGATTTTACATAAGTTTCAAATCTACTTTTCGAATAAATAAAACTATTAGTTTCAAGTAGTGGAGGTTGTTGCATAGATTGCCCTTCTATATAATTTTCAAAACTCATTGTGATCGAAAAGTTTTTAAAATACAATTTACTTTAAAACTTTTGTAAACCTTGCTCTTGATGCCAATTGTGGAAAACCAGAAAGGGGGGGGGGTTGAATAGTTTTACCGATTTTAATTTAAGTTTCAAAGATTTAGATTCGATCTTATGTGAATTCGTATGGATGGATAGATAGTATGAAACAATAAGTAAAGTAAATAATGAAAGAAAGTAAAGTAAATGATAGAAAGTAGTGACACAAGTGATTTATAGTGGTTCGGCTACAAGGACACCTTCCTTGCCCTACTCCACTCCCCGAGTACCCCACTCGAGAGTTCAAACACTATGTCAACAAGCTCCTTCAACTTGGCGGAGAAGCCTTACAACGTCGCTTACACTTTTTCCGGTACAAAGCTAAATACCGAGTTCTTCCACGAGGTAGAACCAAACCTTTACACAACTATTACACAACAACTATGTGAAATATGAATTACAAGATCTTGCTACAGAAATCTTGTGGATGGACAAATCAATCAAGGACCCTTTGCTTGGATGACTTGTAGTATAACGTGATCTCGCCTTTGTGAAGGACCTATATGAGAATCACAACAAAATATAGAAGAACTACTAGAATGATCAAATGATCAGAGGTTAGGAGAGTGAGATAATATATGAGAGAATTGTAAGAAGAAAGGTGAGTAACAATGAAGAAATGACTCACTATTTATAGGCATAAAAGTCTTCTGTCCCACGGTTTCGACGGATCCTCACTGGGGATCCGCCGATCTAAACCGTGGATCCGTGATCTGGTCGAAAAGTCCGGATTTTGGGTGGCAAACCGGGTTATGGGTTATGGGTATGAGCCATGGGTCATGGACTTTGGGTCATGGGTACCTAACAAGATACAATGTATCTAGACAATGGGTCATGGGTCTTGGGTCATGGGTCATGGACATTGGGTCATGGGTTATGGATAATACCGAACATGATTTCATGCATGATGTCATGCAATGGGTCATGAGTTATGGATTAGCTCCATGGGTATGGGTCATGGGTCTTGGATATGACCCATCCTATTACATAAACTATTACAACAATTAAATTATTACAACATTTTATGTAAATGACCAAATGTATATACTTTGCAATATAACATGTATTCTTATAATTTTACTTATGATAACTTTATATTTGTTATCAACAAAACATAATGAGATCGCTAAATATGAATAAACGTTTTTACGGTTTATTTGTATTAACACAACATTTTGGGCTGTATGAAGAAGACAAACCTTCTTATGGGACCTTTAAGTTGAAGCAAAAGTCTAGTTATATGCTTCCCATCATACTTATTTGGTAAGTAATAATAGAAATCCTCATCAACTATGAGATGGGTAAGCAAAGTCCACTTAAACCTAGTTTCTCGCTAAAGTATCTGCCCTCAACGCATCTTTTACTGGCAAATGATTCAAAATACTAGTGAACATTATCTGGCATGTTGCTAATATAATCTTCTGATGCATAGTTGGATGTTCTATGTGGGCTGAACTGGTTCCATAATTCTAAAAAAAGATCAGGTATTAGCTATAACTCATAAGAATACCATCGGGGTATACGCATAAACGAGTTACCAACAAATTCAATCCTCAAAATTAGTTGTTAGGCAAACGAACAAAAATAAAAGAAACCAGTAATCACTCAAGTATCGCATGATTGGTTTCATGAATTGTTTGTTTGTTGCCAGAAAGAAAGCCCACATTCCATTTTTTACTGGAATTTGTGTATATTTTAGCATCCATATGTTTATTGAGCTTAAACTAATGACAACTATGAAGTTGCAAAGAATTGTTTTGTTGAATCTGAAAAGTCAAAGAACAATGGTATTGTGGAAAACTAGAAAGGGGGGGGGGGTTGAATAGTTTTACCGTTTTTCTTTTTAAAATCTTTTTGTTTATGTAGAACCAACCAAAGTAACAGTAAGTATAATGCAAGAAGGATAGAAACGATCAAACCACAACACATGGGTTTATAGTGGTTTGGTCTACAAGGACTATGTTAATACAAATATCGTCATTTAACGTTATTTATATTTTTGATCTTTACCTAAGTTTTGTTAACGACAAAAGTAAATTTAATTTTTATAAAGCTTAAAGCTTTTCAAGTTTAATAGATATTAAAACAAGCTTTTTCAAACAAATATATTCATCATTTAAGCATTTACATTGTGACAAATCATATCTTAATATGAGTCTAAACATAATGTATGTTAGTAGTTTTTAGAATGTTTTAGTTTCTTAAAAACTAAACATTACTTATGTATTTGTATATTTCTAAAAATAGAAAAACAACACATGACATCATGTGATGCATCATGGAAATCATTGGGAGATTTCATTAGATATTTTGTGTAGATTTGTACTCTTCATATCTTACACAATCTTACATAGATATGGTTGACTTTGGAAAGATCTTGATATCTTGTCGTCGGACCGGCGGCACCAAAATATATAACGGACGGAACCCTTTCAAGGGGTTCGTCCGTGCTGCTCGCGATGGTTTTCGCTATAAATAGCAAAGCCAAACCAAGTAGTTTTTCATCCCTTTCAATCATACTCTCTTACATATCTTCTCTTTAACCTTTCTAACTCGGCCATATCATATTAGTGATCTCTTTGTAGCAAAGAAGATCAAGTCACATTCAAGCTTCAAATGAGAAGTTGGAAGTCTTGTTTGTTTAGTGTTGTATGATCTTGTGTTGATTCATACTTCATTGTTACATTAAACCATCATAATCTTGTGAGGTGAGTGGTTAGTATTTTAGTCCTCAAAATACATTATGTGTAGGAGTAGTTGTACCCTTGGAAAGAACTCGACATCTAGCTTAGTGTCGGAAATAGTGTGTTTAAGTGTAAAGGTTTCTCCGCGGTGAAAGGAGCTTTTGACTAGTGACGTTAAAACTCTCGAGTGTGAGACTCGGGAGTGGAGTAGGCAAGGAAAAAGAGTCCTTGTAGACCAACCACTATAAACAACTTGTTGTGGTTTGATCATTTCTTTCCTTATTTACTCTTTACATATTGCTTGCATATTTCATTAACATATCTAAGATCAATATCAATTGATCTTTCAATAAGTTTCAAAACAAAGTTTTAATTGGTAAACTATACAACCCCCTTCTAGTTTTCTACAATTGGTACCGAGCCTCGTTGCTCAAGAATTTCTAAAATAATTTGTATTTTATAAACTTGAAACGATCCATGGATTCGAAAACGTTAAAGAAGGGCAATCTATGTAAAGACCACCACTCTTTGAAACCAATGGATTTATCTATTGAAAACCGCTTTGAAACAAATGTAAAATCAAAAGATATAGATCTTTGGTTTGTTATTGTTAAAGGGATTTTAGTTCTACAACAAAGGATATTTCATTGATAAACAAAAGAAATTAGTTGCTAAAAATAATGAAGCTAAAATGATGCTTTATAATGCTTTACCTAGAAAAGAATATGAAAGAATTTTTATGTGTGAAACCGCCAAAGATATTTGGGAATCTTTGATTGTTACACATCAAGGAAATTCACAAGTCAAGGATAACAAAATTGATCTTCTTGTTCAACAATATGAACAATTTGTTATCCCCAAGATGAAACCATTGATTGTGGCTTTGCTCGCTTTAATACTATTATTACATCACTTAAAGCACTTGATGAATCTTTTCGTAGTAAGAACTTTGTCGGAAAATTTCTTAGAGCACTCCATCCCAAATGGAGAGCTAAAGTGACCGCTATTGAAGAATCAAAAGATCTCTCAAAATGTCACTAGACGAGCTAATCAGAACCTCAAAGTACACGAAATGGTGATGGAGAAAGATTCGGAGATCATCAAAGGAAGAAGGGAGAAGATCAAACCGCTGCTCTAAAAGCAAAGGCGAAATCAAGTGATGATGACGAATCTTGCTCCGGTAGTGAAGATGAGGAGTATGCCATGCCCGTTAGAGACTTTAAGAAGTTCTTTAGAAGAAGAGGTGTTAGGAATTAGAAATTCCAGGTATTAAAGAGTCGGTCACCTCAAGTATATGTAATCGTTAGAAAGCTCGTAGTCATAGTTCTTTATATTAAGTAGTATTTAGTTAAGTAACACCGTGGAGGACTGACGAGTCTTTACCCATCGTATGCCCGATCCATAGCCCGTTGTGTGGCGTTTTATTGTAAGACTATAAATACTCTCTACCTTCCAAGGTAGAGAGTTGAGCTCATAATAAGAATTTTCTTTCTCTCACTAAAGTTCCCTAAACCTCTAACTTTCTCTCTAGAATTCCACTTATCGCCTACTTTGTGTTATGGTTTGATGTGTATGTGAAATCGAATATCCTACAATTGGTATCAAGAGCCATGGTTAGATCATATCTTACATATCTTTGGATTTCTAGTGGTTTTAGGTGGTTTTGAGTTTGAAAAGTTTAGTGGTTTTGCATCATTTGGTTGATTTCTAGTGTTAAAGTTTGGATTTTGATAGTACTTTTGTGTTTAGAATCATCTCAAGTGTTTAGGTTTTGATTTAGAAGGTTTGAATCACGGTGGTTGGGTTGTTTTGGATTGAAAAGTGGTGTTTATGTGTTTTTCATGCTAGCGACTTGAGCCACGGAAAAGTTTTCTTGGTAGCGACTTGCTTTACAATTTGGTAGCGAGTTGTAGTTGAAAGTCGAATGAGTTAGGGTTAGCGACTTGTCTAGTGAGACAAGCCGACAAACAAGACAGCTTAGTGGATTCCCCACTACGAGTAGCGACTTGGTTTAAGTTAGCGACTTGTACTTTATAATGTTAGCGACTTGGTGTTAGCAAGTTGGTACCTAGCGAGTTGCTATTTAGCGACTTGAATATTTAGCGATTTGGTGCTTAGCTAATTGTCGCCAAAATTTTGTTAACGACTTGGTTTGTAGCGAGTTGTTATATAGCGACTTGGAACTCTAGCAACTTAGCACTTAGCGACTTGGTCCAATCGCTTAGTCCCAGCGACTTGGGTGATTTCCTTTGAATACGGTTTTCTTGATTCAAGTAAAATCCGTGAAAGAATCTATTTCCGGTTTAATCATAGAGTTTTAAAATCCCGCTTAATCTGTTAACATGTCTTCCAATGTTCCTACAATCATTTCCACTTTATTCGAGGACGTTCAAGTCGCCGGCTCGGATACTCATCCACCCATGCTAGACATGAATCCCGACTACGACTCTTGGGCTCAACGAATCGATTGTCTTGCCTTGGAAAGGAAAATGGTGTCAACATTCTCAAATCCATTGATGAAGGACCGATCGAGTTGAGACGACTAGAGACTTAATTGATACAAATGAAGATGGAACAATGATCTATGGAATTGATGGACCAAAGACATATGATGAGCTCGATGATAAGGAGAAAAAGAGATTCGATGTCGATATCGTGGCTTCTAACATCGTACTTCAAGGTCTTCCAAAAGACATCTACAAGTCGATCAATCACAACATCGAAGCAAAGGCGGTATGGGATAATGTCAAGATGCTTCTCTGTGTTCAATTAACTATGGAAGACGAGAGAATCACAACTCTATGATGAATTTGAACACTTCAAGATGAAACCAGATGAGAGTGTTTATGAGTACTATGTGAGATTTCACAAGCTTGTTAATGATATGAGGAACATCGAATGACTATGCCAAACATTCAATTTGAACTCAAAATTTGTGAACAACATGAATCCCGAATGGCATAAGTTTGTCACTGTGAAGCTCACTAAAGGATTGAAGAATACAAACTATGAGCAACTCTATGCCTTCCTCCTTCGAATGAGAGACATGCTATGTTTGAAAATAGGATTCTTAATCGTTCAAAACCAACTGTGGAGAGACAAGCTCTTCAAATGACTCAACCGCCTTCTACTCAAACATCGAATCACAACCAAAGCCTCACAAGTCATACCCATGGGTAATGGTAATCACAAACTCATTCCCGATCCTATGTTCAAACAAGCGATGCCGATGCACACGTGGGAAACTTCATTAATCAACTAGCTCTTCGATTAGTCAAAACATGAACTCTTCCACACACCAACAACAATCTCGTAATCGCCCAATCCACATAATCAAGCCACCGCCGAGATGGGAAGGTTATGGAAAACCAGTTCAAGAACGACATTATGAACAAGCAAGAGGTGGAGTGGTAGAGGTTATGTTGCAAATCGTAACGTAGGAGGAATGGAAATCGTGGTCAAGCAAAGCCAATCAAATGTTACAATTGTGGAGGTGGGGGACATTGCAAGAACCGCACATCACCAAAACGCCTCGTAATGCGTAATACTTGAGGATAAGATGTTGCTTGTGCAAGCTCGGGATAATGGTGCTTTGGATGAAGAGGAACTGTTGTTTTTGGTCGAGGGAAATGCTAAGACATATGATGCGAGATGTGGATGAGCAACCAATTCGAGAGATAGGCCATAATCATCGAATGCCTTTCAAGTAGGCGATTGTGATGCATACGACTCGACGTTGATGAAGAACCCATCGCACAAACCATCTTCATGGCTAGCATTTCTCCAATGGTCTCTCCTAAAGTCTCTTCATCACCACAATCTCGCCCATCCACGTACAAACTCATCTCGAGGTATTAAAATTATATGATGAAGTTGATGAGCAAAGATACACAACGGCACAATCAATCGTGTTTATTGAATCGATTTTGAAAATATGGGTAATATCAATGTTGTCCCATATGATCAATATGTGATTCAAAGTGAAAGTGAGATTGTACCAAGTGATGCATCTTCTGCAATCAATAACGATTATGTTTTTGATGAATTCACCGCATGTGCCCTTGATGATTCGTAATTTCAACTTAATGCCTATAAAGAACGTGTTGCTATTTATGAACAACGTGCAAAGTTTGAGTTGACCACCGTGAGCGGAGATGGATGACCAAATGCGCATAACTATTAGAAAAAGTAGGTTTAGAGAAGAAGTATTAAAACAAGAGTTAAACTCCTTACAAGAAAAGCTTTCTAAACCGCTAAGCAAAAGCAAGAACTTCAAGAAAATGTTAAAATGCTTAAGCAAGAATTCAGTGCTAAGGAATCAAAACTTTTGAATGATTTTTCTAATCTAAAACCTTGAAAAACAAGCTTGAAAATAAGTTGTACGTATAAGGAAATACCATTGATCGCTCACTTAATCACTAAGCATAGAGTCTAAGCGATAAGCATAACATTCCCTTGTTGAGGAACCAAATCCAGAGGTCATTATAAAGGCTAGAAATGCTCATAAGGTTCTTTATGATGGCAATGAAATCCTTAAACCTAGACAGTAAACCTAGTTTCGTTGAGTGCACCGAGGAAGATAAGAAATCGAGATGAAGTCACTAGGAAAAGATGAACAAGAAATTAGATGATCCTAAATGTAAAGAGAAGAAAATAAAGATCACACCCCATGATTACAAGAAGGAGAATTGGATTTCCTTGAACATGTTTAAGCCTCGAGACATTGTTAACACCGAACAAGTGTTCGAAAAAGGATTTAGATAAGCAAAAGAGAGAATCTTGTTGTAACGAACCATCCCATTAGGAAAATGCCCTCGATCGTGTATCCTCCCAATACACCAATGCATTTAGTTTATAGGACTATTGCCACTAAAAGCAAGACCTTAATCGGTCAATATGTTATTTTTCAACTATTTGTTGATTTTGAGAAAACTTGTAAGAAAAGGATCACACCCACCTGGCATAATCAAGGGAAAGGGTTTTGAGCAAACGAAAGAATGTTATTTAATCGAAGTCATGCCTTTCTTTAAACAACTAAAAGATCATTTTGAAAGTCTTAAAAAGGAATGAACTTAGACATTAAAGAAATGGAAAAGGAGTTTGATGCATGATAACGCCGATTGTGCATGTTTTAGTAGCGTTATGTGTACTTTTATATCTCGTTATTTGGTTATATTTGCGTGATTATAGTACTTAATCGTATCTAGAGATGTTTGTCTAGTGTTTATAACCAAGTGCGTGGAAATGGAGGAAAAGAAGAAATATTCACTAACGAAGATTCCCATTTCAACAAGATTAAATCAGTATCTCAAGGCCTTTTGAAGACCTCAGTGATTGAAGAATCAAGTTCTACAAAGTAAATGAAGAAGATCAAGTTTTTGTATCTCAGAAGATCCAACCGGATCCGGTTACACCCGCAACCGGATCGGTTGGAATTAGGTCAGAATCAGTATTTTTACCATCGCCAACCGATCGGTCATAACCCGCAACCGGATCGGTCGGCTAGTTGTTATTGAAGACCAGCTGGATCGGTTGGTCGTATGACCGATCCGGTTGGAGAAGCTGCAGTTGCCAAATCTTCATCACTAAGCTTCCCCTTTGCATCCAAATGATTCTAGGTCCTTCTCTTGGTGTATTCTAGTCCCTTCTCACTCCTTGATGGCCAAGTTCAAGCATTTAATACCCTAGGCCTTGGAATTAGTATAAATAGAGGCTAATTGTGAGCATTAGAAAACAACCTATAATACAAATCTCTACTCATCAAACAAAGCCTTAAGCTCTTAAAATTCGTCCTTAGAAGTCCGAGAACTTTGGAGGTCCAAGAAGTTCACCAATTGGAGGCCAAAACACCTAGAAGTCTACCTCAATCCTTTGGGAATCATTACTATACCATTTGTAATCTTATTCCAAACATTGTAAGACTTTCAATCATGTTTTCTAATATTCAAAGTTACGAGTTTATGTTTATGTTTGCTATGAGTGGCTAGTTTCTTTATGCACTTGCTTAAATGATGTTGATTATCATATGATTAGGTAGTGATTGTGTTAATATGTTTTAATTCAATTTCAAGTTGATTCTAAGACCCAATTGTGCTAAAGTTTCATAGTGACATTTGTTAATCAAGTTTGGCTAATTGACAATAATCGTTGGGGTCGAAAGAACTTCGTGTTATTCAACTAGTCATAATCATTTTGTCTATGGATGATTGTTTTTACCCATTATTCTTGATTACACAAAGGAACTAAGGTGTGATTGTAATAGAAACGCTTTTTGATTATCAAATTGGATTGGTTGGAAACATCTAAATGGTCGTAAGATTAGTTGTTGAGAATCAATTGTAGCCTTTTGTCTATGATCGGTTACCTTTTGTATTGACCATTTCTTAAGCAATTTGATGAACAAGTGGATGTTTTTGTGTTTAAGTTTATGTATGTAAACTTATGAAACTTGAATTGATCTTGAATTGATTGGTTAAACTTAATGCTTGTTTTTTATAAACTAAACTCTTGATCAAAGTTTGACTTGTAAGAACAATAGATTAGTCTACCAACTAATTATCACAACCAACATGTTAAGAGGTTAACACAATCACATTAATCTATGATATGAAACTAGTTTAAGCAAGTGTAGTTTTTAATCATCCAATTTCATTATATCTATTTGCTTTGTTATATGTTTTGGATAGACTCGTTAATTCAAACTTGTGCTTAGATTCACTCAAATCCTCGCGAACCATCCCGACTTACCTTCATAATCTTGCTATAACGGACGAGTATACTTGCTCGTATGTGTTATTGGTAATATTGGTAATTCACCTTTATAAATTTAAAACTTGCACCAACCGGGCACATCAAGTTTTAGGCGCTTGCCGCCGGGATTTGATTGTGTTTCAACAAGTTTTGAATTTCCTCGATCGATTCAACCCAAAAAAAAAAAAAAAAATCTCGAAACCTTAACCGATCCGGTTGCCCCTCAACCGAATCGGTTACGATTTTTGCCCATCAACCAACTGGTCTAACCGATCGGTCGCATCCCGCAACCGATCCGGTTACCTTCTCTGACCCATAGAAACCATTTTTGTTGTTTGTCCGTGTGTTTAGATATTGCCTGGATTCTCTAGGACATTGTATGAACACTCGAGCAGCAGGAATTGAACCAATTACACCTCTTACCAACCCCGAACATTTGATTCGAAGAAGAAGGAGAACACGTTTCATACCATTGGAAAATCGTGTACCAAGAGTACCAAACCCACCATTTGATAACCTCATTGAAGCCAAAGTTGTTTACAACCCTTTCACCAATTTACCATTTCCCATGGCGGACGATCAACCCATGTGGGAACCAACCGAACAGTAGCACCAACCCCGAAAGTGCTATCGTTGCTATTAACCTTGGTGACAACTTCACCGTGAAGGACATCACCTTTCTATGATCAAAGACCGACAATTCGATGGCGCATGCTGGCCGATCCGCATAAGCACATTGTCAATTCATCGAAATTTGCGGCATGTTCCGTTATGGCGACACCGATGTCAATGCCATCAAACTCAAACTTTTCCCATCATCACTCACGGAGATGCTAAAGTATGGTACAATGAATTAACCCTGTGAATCATCAATACTTGGGAGGAGATGAGGCAAGCTTTTGTGAGCCGATTCTTTCCACCGCCATGTTTGATCGATTAATGGGAGAAATTCGTGCTTTCAACCAAAACCCAAACGAATCACTTGTCGAAGCTTGGCGAATGAAAGATTTGCTTCGTAGTTGTCATGGACATGGATTATCAAAAGGAACCATTATCCAAATCTTTTACCATGGACTAGATGAAATCTCTCAAGGCATCCTTGATCTTGGAGGAATTTTTCTATAAGACTCCCAACGATGCACATCAATTGCTCGAGGATCGAGTACTTCTCAAACTTGATTGGTCCAAAGATTCCAAAACCAAACTCCTCCGAAAACCGTTGCTTTTGTCGAAAACACCGATACCTCAAAACTCATGGAGAAGATGGGCGTTAACCTCAAAAATCGACTCAAAGACAAAGATATCAAAGATGAAATAAAGGAAATACGAGACGGATGCAACAATTGTGGAGGAAATCATCCATCATCCGAAGTGCGACGATAAACCTATGGGTGGACCGAAGGAAGGAGAAGCGAGTTATGCTCAAGGAGGATACCGTGGAGGAGGATATCGTAGTAATTATTACGGTCGAAATGCGAAATTGGCAAGATCGCCGACCAAGGATGACAACCGTGATTCTCAACCACGAACCGACGATCCACCACCACAAAATCCCGACAAAAGGCGGAAGAAACCGAATTCGAAAAAACCATGAGAGAATTCGTGGTCGGACAAAATCCGCAAATGATTTTATCAAAATCAAATTTTCAATCTCAAAGCCAAAGTTGAGCAAGGACGGTAAAATCATCAAGCATCTATCCAAGATCTTGAAAACAAGCAGCGACTTTCGACCAACATTCCTCTAGACCATCCGGTTCATTGCCAAGTAACACTCAATCCAACCCAAAACCATCAAATGATAAGACGCATCAGTCCACCACAAACAAGAAATGAACATATCAATGTCTGTTTTCACCAAGTGGTCTCGTACGATCCAACACCTAATCCTAATGCTCCTGTCACCATTGATAGTGAGGATGAAAACGAAGAACCAAACACAACTCAAACCACCAAAAAGAAAAACATTCCAACCGTCAAGGCGTATACACCAAAAATTCCTTATCCTCAATGCCTAAAGTAGGAGAAGATGGAAGAGCGTTATAAGAAATTTATCGAAATAATCAAAGAGGTTAGACTCAATGTTCCTCTCGTTGATGTTATAGCCGGAATGCCCAATTACGGAAATTTTGAAAGAACTTCTTAATAACAAAAGCAAGCTTGGGCAAATATCGCACTTTTCTTAACGAAGAATGCTCACTATAGTTCAAAACAAAATCCCACCAAAGCTCGGAGATCACAGGAGCTTTCTTATTCCATGTACTTTGGAATAATGTTAAATGCAATGCTTTACCGATATTGGCGCAAGTATCAATTTGATGCCTTATTCACTCTATTCCAAGTTGTGCAACAACAGCCTAAAACCAACAAAAATGAGTATCCGATTGGCAAATCATTCCTATCAATATCCTGTGGGAATTGATGAGAATATGTTTGTTCAAGTCGGTAAATTCATTTTTCCCGTGGACTTTGAAATCTTGGAAATGGAAGAAGATAGTAAAGTCCCACTCATTCTAGGAAGACCTTTCCTAAATACCGCCGATGCAATCATCAAAGTGAAAGGAAAAGAACTCAACCTTGGAGTTGGGGAAGATCGAATCACTTTTCTTATCGATAAAGCAATGCGCTACCCACATTCCAGTGATGACACTTGTTTTAATGTCGATGTTATTGATGAAGTCACTGATGAAGAATTAGATGCATTCTTGAAGCGAATCCGATCCATTCATGACTACTTTCGAAAAAATCAATGAAACAGATTTTGATAAAGAATTTGATGATTTCATGAAAGTAGAATTCGAAGGAGAGAACTCGAAGAAGAAGAAATAGAGGAAGAGGAAGAAAATTTCAAGAAATAACTTTCAATGACGAGATGCTAATTAAATCCTCTATCGAAGAACCACCCACGGATCTCGAACTCAAACCTCTCCCGGATCATCTTGAATATGCTTATTTGGAGGAAAACTCTTCTTCCAAGAGTCATATCTTCGTTGCTCGAGGATAATGAGAAAGAAAGTTTAGTTTCGTCCTCAAAATCACAAACAAGCTTTTGCTTGGAAAACATCGATATCCTGTGAATTAGTCCTAATTTTTGCAAACACAAAATCAATTTTGAAGAAGGATTAAACACGTGGTAGAACGTCAACGTCGACTCAATCCCAACATGAAAGAAGTTGTTAAAAGGGAATCATAAAACTTCTTGATGCCGGAATCATTTACCCAATTGAGGATAGCCCTTGGATAAGTCCTGTATAATTGTGTTCCCAAGAAAGGAGGAATGACGGTTGTAACTAATGAGCGAAATGAACTAGTTCCAACTAGAACTGCCACCGGTTGGTGCGTTTGTATTGACTATCGTAAGTTAAACAAAGCCACCGAAAGGATCACTTTCGCTCCCATTCATGGATCAAATGCTTGAAAGACTAGCGGAAATAAATTCTTTTGTTTCCTCGACGGATTTTCGGATATTTCCAAATTCCCATCGATCCTAACGATCAAGAAAAGACCACCTTTACTTGTCCTTTTGGAACCTACGATATCGGCGTATGCCTTTTGGTCTTTGCAATGCACCCGCGACTTTTCGAGAGGTGTATGATCGCCATATTCCAAGACATGCTAGAAACCTCCATGGAAGTTTTCATGGATGATTTTTAGTCTTTGGAGATTCATTTGAAGCTTGTCTTTCTAATCTCGATAAAATGCTCGAAAGATGCGGTCGCACATCTTGTTCTCAATGGAGAAATGCCACTTTATGGTAACCAAGGAATTGTGATTGGCCAGAATCTCCAAAGTGCGGAATGGAAGTAGACAAAGCAAAGGTCGATGTAATCTCAAAACTTCCACCACCAACTAACGTCAAAGCCGTTAGAAGTTTTTAGGACATCTTTGGTTTTACCGCCGATTCATCAAAGACTTTTCCAAAATATCTCGTCCAATGACGAAACTTCTTGAGAAAGAATTTGTCTTTGACTTCAATCTTGATTGCATAAAAGCTTTGAAACATGAAATCTCAACTTACTAGTGCTCGATCATGGTCTCACCTAATTGGTCACTACCCTTCGAACTTATATGCGACGTAAGCGATTTTGTTGTTGGAGCCGTCTTAGGTCAACGCGAAGGAAAACATTTTCGCCTATATATTTTGCTAGCAAGACATCGAATAGTGCCCAAACAAAATTATACCGTCACCGAAAAAGAATTATCGCGTCGTTTTGCATTCGACAAATTCAGATCATATCTTGTGCTCTCAAAAGCAAATCGTTTTACCGATCATTCAATACTCAATATCATTTACCAAGCAAGACGCTAAACCTCGTCTTATTCGATGGATTTTACTACTTCAAGAATTTGACATCGAAATCAAAGATAAGAAAGGAGCAGAGAATCTTGTCACGATCACTTATCTCGCCTCGAAAATCCTAATCTTGAGGAATTAAAGAAGAAGAAATCGATGATTATTTTTCCGATGAAACTCTCATGACCATCGATGAAACCGACGATCCTTGGTTTGTCGACTTTGCGAATTACCTCGCCGGAGGAATTCTCGTGAAAGGTCTAACTCATGCTCAAAGAAGCAAATTCTTTTGAACTCAAATACTACTTTTGGGAAGAACCATATCTTTTCAAAATGTGTCCGATGGGATGATCCGAAGATGTATTTTTGGTTCAAACCCGAAAAATTCTTGACGAATGTCATCATGGCCCAACTGGGGACATTATGGTCCTTCCACCATGACTAAGAAAGTTTTGATCTTTGGATTCTATTGGCCAACAATATTCAAAGAAGCACACACACTTGTTCAAAATTGTGACGCTTGTCAAAGAACAACCAATCTCTCGGAGAGATGAAATGCCATTAACAAGCATTCAAGTGTGTGAAATATTCGATATTTGGGGAATAGATTTCATGGGACCTTTCCCTAAATCCCACAAATTCGAATACATTCTCGTTGCTATAGATTACGTGTCCAAATGGGCAGAAGCTGAAGCTTTACCAACAAACGATGCTCGTGTCGTCGTTAATTTTCTCAAAAAGCTTTTCGCTCGTTATGGAATTCCCAAAGCACTCATAAGCGATCGAGGAACTCATTTCTGCAATCAACAAATGGAGAAAACCATGAAAAGATATGGAGTTCATCAATGATTTGCGACTGCCTATCATCCACAAACCAAGTGGTCAAGTCGAAAATACCAACAGAGCTCTCAAAGAATCTTGGAAAAGACAAGAAAAGACAATCCTTCATTATGGGCAAGAAAACTTGACGATGCTCATGGGCATTTCAGACGGCTTATAAAACGCCAATTGGCACAACCTCATGAGACTCTTGTATGGGAAGACTTGTCATTTACCGTTCGAAGTTGAACATCGTGCTTATTGGGCGCCGAGACATTGTAACACCGATCTCAAAATAGTCGGAGAGAAAAGATTTCGCAATTGCACGAACTCGATGAATTAAGACTCCAAGCTTATGAAAACTCCAAATTGTATAAAGCCGAACAAAAGCTTATCATGATAAAAGCTACTAATTCGAAAAGAATTCAAAGCGGAGATAAAGTTTCGCTTTTAACATGAAATTCAAATTCAAAGCTCCTAAGTTACAACCAAAATGGTTTGGACCATATGTCGTAAAACATGGATATCCATCGGGTATGTCGAACTCTATGACAAACAAGGTGTAAGTTTCATTGTTAATGGACACGAATCAAATTATATTACGACAAGGAGCAAATGAAAGAAGTTTCGATTATGACGTTGTCTTGGAGACACCATGAGAATGAATTCAAAACTATCACCTTTGTAGCACCATTTCCGGGAAGAATCCCACAAACATTCCATGGAAACCATCTCACGAGTTAAATGGGACGATATTGAAGCTACTGGTGAAGAATTCATGTACATCCCCGAACTTTACAAAAATGTTCAAAGCTGCCCTTGCAGTTAAATAAATTCGGGAAGATTCGAGTCAGGCTGATGACTCAGTAATAAAACAAGCGCTTCTTGGGAGGCAACCCGTGTGTGTTTTGATTTTCTATGGTCACTCCCCAAAGTTTTAACCTTCGGTTGAACTTAAGTGTGGGGGGGTTGCCATCCTTTTTAATAAAACCTTTTGTTTATAAGATTGTGTGCAGGTGATGATTTCTCCAATGGACGCTTAGAATGAAGAGAGAATTTTAAGCTGATAAACTCATTGACATATCTGGTTTCATCTCTATTTTTCCCTATTTCTATACTTTGAAGTTCATTTTTCATTGAGGACAATGTCTAACTTAAGTGTGGGGGGTGAATAGGAAAAATCAGAGTTTTCATGCTTAAATTTAAAATTTTGTTTGCCCTTGTGATCTAGTTGTTTTCACACTTTTAGGATTATCTATTAGAATAATCGGATCATTCCAATGGTAAAACTGGTAATATTTGAAACTTCGAGATGTGTCCGATTACTATTGCAATCCATTCGGGATCGATAAACATTTGCTAACACATATTATACCCTTTCCACTAAATTGTGAGGATTTGAGCCTATTTCTTATTAGCATACATCTTTTATGCTTGGATCTTTTGCTATGAGTGTGCTTGGGTGATTTTATTTATTCTAGAACTTGTGCTTGTAAATCATTACGGACATCGAGTGAGATTGCATTAAATGCGATATAAGTGAATTCGTGTGATAAAGAGGCACCTTAGGATTTAACCCAAATGGCCTTCCATTTTACATCTAATGATATATTAGCTAGCCTCATTGGTTAGTTAACCACCCACATGGACCCATTTGTAGTGCTCATCTTTAGCGCTAGATACCCCTAGTTACACCCTCTCGAGCCATCCTTTTCATTTTGCTTCACCCGGAAAATACAAAAGATTTTACACTTTAAACCTTAGCCTACCCGTATCAATGTCTAAGCGGTTGGTTGCTAGTCGCCTGGAAAGTGAAGATTGTTCAAATGATTATGAGTACCACATCCTATGTGATTGATTGAGCCATGAGTTTATGTTAAAAAAAAAAAAATTGTGTTGAAAGTATGGAAATAATAGCCAATGTGCTATGATCGAAGAACAATTGTCATGGCAAAGTGAAAAGTCGTGGAAAGTGAAAAGAAGAAAGCAAAGCTATAATCGTTTATTTGGTTCGTGGAATGTTTGGTAGCTAGCAACATGGGTTTTAGACTTGATTTCATTTTATTTTAACACCAATTTCATTAACATTCCCATGCCTTACTCATACCCTTAACCCTTAGCCATATCATTATAACCCGAATAAAAGCCCTCTTTAGATGTTTTTACTTGGTGCTCACGCTTGGCGTCGGTGGAGTTTTGTTTCTTGTACAAGCTTATGGTAATAATCTAATCATGACTGAGCAATGAGTGTGATTTATCTTGTTACTCCGCTAAAATTGAGTGTTAATTGTCCTTTTTCGTGAGGTGTTTTGAAATGTTAATCATGCAAGAAAATCATTGGATATTGTCAAACATCTTGATGTTTCACCTTTATAAAGTATAATCGATGAATCCTCTCTCGTATTTATACTTGGTTGATTTGCATCACATTTTCATAATCACGATCTTGTACCGGTGGATGTTTTTCCTAGATTTGCTGAGGGCAAGCAAAGTTTAAGTGTGAGGAATTTGATAACGCTCGCATTGTGCATGTTTTAGTAGCGTTATGTGTACTTTTATATCTGTTATTTGGTTATATTTGCGTGATTATAGTACTTAATCGTATCTAGAGATGTTTGTCTAGTGTTTATAACCAAGTGCAGGGAAATGGAGGAAAAAGAAGAAATATTCAGCTAACCGAAGATTCCCATTTCAACAAGACTAAATCAGTATCTCAAGGCCTTTTGAAGACCTCAGTGATTGAAGAATCAAGTTCTACAAAGTAAATGAAGAAGATCAAGTTTTTGTATCTCAGAAGATCCAACCGGATCCGGTTACACCCGCAACCGGATCGGTTGGAATTAGGTCGAATCGGTGTTTTACCATCGCCAACCGATCGGTCATAACCAAGAACCGGATCGGTCGGCTAGTTGTTATTGAAGACCGGCCGGATCGGTTAGTCGTATGACCGATCCGGTTGGAGAAGTCTCAGATTGCCAAATCTTCATCACTAAGCTTCCCCTTTGCATCCAAACGATTCTAGGTCCTTCTCTTGGTGTATTCTAGTCCCTTCCTCACTCCTTGATGGCCAAGTTCAGCATTTAATACCCTAGGCCTTGGAATTAGTATAAATAGAGGCTAATTGTGAGCATTAGAAAAAACAACCTATAATACAAATCTCTCTACTCATCAAACAAAGCCTTAAGCTCTTAAAATTCGTCCTTAGAAGTCCAGAGAACTTTGGAGGTCCAAGAAGTTCACCAATTGGAGGCCAAAACACCTAGAAGTCTACCTCAATCCTTTGGGAATCATTACTATACCATTTGTAATCTTATTCCAAACATTGTAAGACTTTCAATCATGTTTTCTAATATTCAAAGTTCTGAGTTTATGTTTATGTTTGCTATGAGTGGCTAGTTTCTTTATGCACTTGCTTAAATGATGTTGATTATCATATGATTAGGTAGTGATTGTGTTAACATGTTTTAATTCAATTTCAAGTTGATTCTAAGACCCAATTGTGCTAAAGTTTCATAGTGACATTTGTTAATCAAGTTTGGCTAATTGACAATAATCGTTGGGGTCGAAAGAACTTCGTGTTATTCAACTAGTCATAATCATTTTGTCTATGGATGATTGTTTTTACCCATTATTCTTGATTACACAAAGGAAATAAGGTGTGATTGTAATAGAAACGCTTTTTGATTATCAAATTGGATTGGTTGGAAACATCTAAATGGTCGTAAGATTAGTTGTTGAGAATCAATTGTAGCCTTTTGTCTATGATCGGTTACCTTTTGTATTGACCATTTCTTAAGCAATTTGATGAACAAGTGGATGTTTTTGTGTTTAAGTTTATGTATGTAAACTTATGAAACTTGAATTGATTGGTTAAACTTAATGCTTGTTTTTATAAACTAAACTCTTGATCAAAGTTTGACTTGTAAGAACAATAGATTAGTCTACCAACTAATTATCACAACCAACATGTTAAGAGGTTAACACAATCACATTAATCTATGATATGAAACTAGTTTAAGCAAGTGTAGTTTTTAATCATCTGAATTTCATTATATCTATTTGCTTTGTTATATGTTTTGAATAGACTCCGTTAATTCAAACTTGTGCTTAGATTCACTCAAATCCTCATAATGACCATCCCGACTTACCTTCATAATCTTGCTATAACGGACGAGTATACTTGCTCGTATGTGTTATTGGTAATATTGGTAATTTACCTTTATAAATTTAAAACTTGCACCAACCGGGCACATCAATGCAATGATAGTTGAGGTTAGTGACTATGGCGTGCACTAAAATATAATGAGATTGAGAGGAAGAACTTGCATACATTAAATGAGACTCTTATTCTTGAATGTGTTGCTCGGGATGTGTTTTCACTCGCTACAAATTGTTCTATTAATGCTTACCAATTTCATGAATTATCATTGCCACGAAAGTCTCCCATGATCGTGTCATTGAGCTTGAAAAGACTAATTCTAAACTAAGCGAGAAAATTGAACTGGATGATCACGACAATTTGGTTAAACATTTTCTAAACTAGAGGTGAGCATTTTAATTTACAACTAAAATATCAACATCTTAAAGAAAATGTCAAAACTTCAAATATCAAGACATCCTCGGATGCTCGAGTTTGATGCGTTTTCAAATTAACAAACGTGATGAATGATTCAAGCTCATTGCAACACGATCGAGAAAGTTGAAAGCTCAAATCTCTCAATTAAAGGGTCAAAAGAACAATATGACAGCTCCCAAATGCCTCCTCCTTTAGATTCTCGAATTCTCAAACGTTTCATCTTCAAAACTTAGTAAATGCATTACAAAAGGAAAGCGAAAGTTTTCTAGAAGAAAATGAAAAGGTTAAACGTCATTTCAATGAGTTATTTGAATCAATAAAGGTCACTCGTAACAAAAATAACGAACAAATAGCTTCACCGCAAAAGGAAATTGAGAATCAAGAGTCGGGTAAAGGGAAAATGCCAATGACCAATGGGAGAATGGTGTATCAAAGGTTCACTCTTGTAATAAATATGCTTTGTCTGTGAAATATGTTCCCCCTCATCTCAGGAATAACAAACTTGCTATTCAAACATATTTCTCTTCCCTTAAGGATTGTCTAGAATGTCTACGTGAGATTGTTGAAGAGGATAAATTAGAGAAACCACTGGACAATGCAATTGGGCATGCATGTTTATATGCCAAACGATCTCAAGAAATTCTAGAATGCTTAATCACAATATGCCCAAAGTCCTTAGGTGAGAGATGTAATCCTTTGATTCCATGTTCGATGCCTAGTGCCAAGTATGATATTCATTCAATGCCCAATGTTACGAATGTGAACCTTAGTGTGCCTTTAAGTAGTTCGATTCCGGATCATCAATGCTAAGAAAGAGAACTCTAGTGTGCCTTCTAGGAGTACAAATCCTAGCACTTCTAGTGTTAAGAAAGTGAACCTTGGTGTGCTGCATGTAATTCGGATCCCGAACATCTAAGCAGAGATGCAAGAGTAGCAAAACCAACTAATGTTCCCATTCCTCTACAGAGTAATCGGTGACATTAAAGCAAGCGGTCAAAGTCTCAAGACAATACAAGGAAGGACACGACCTGCAAGCTAAGAATGTGCATTGGAAGAGTAGAAGACCTACCTAGGAACTTTAAGTTTGAGCCGAATAAAGCGAATCGTGTTGATTCTAGTATTAGCCATAGGAGTCTTGTAATTAATTCAATTCGATACTATTTGCAAACCTTGTATTGATGTCCGCTTGAATTGCATTTCTAATCATGAATGTGGTGTTAATGTCTTGCCTAATGATGTTAATTGTCTAGTTAATATTGTTAATGCTAAAAATCATGCTAAGAAGGCTAAAAGGCAAAACGAAAGAAAGTTAGAAAATAGTGGAAACCCTCGGGAAGAACATTTAGTAAGATAGGCTATCATTGGATACTGTTGGTCATAAGACTAATCGAGACAATGCCCACTAGAAAATGGATGCCTCTTGGTAGAACTATTCCCTTAAGAAGTGAGCACACTTTGAATAGGGCTAATCTGACACTAATCGCATTTATTCATAATGATTCCATTGCCTTAATTTCGATATGAATGCTTCTATTTCGATGTGGGTGTTCCAACCATTGTTACTAACCAAATGGAACCCATTCTTGCATGGGATCCCAATTATCGATTATCCATTCTTATCGTGTTCAACCGCAGACCGTTCAAATCGTTCGTGGTACACGGACTCAGTTGTTCCAAGCATATATTGGCGACGGTCGCGGCTCATGAACTTCATGAGCAAATTCATCGAGACGATTAGATTCGGGAATGATCATTTCGGTGCTATTATGGGTTATGGAGATTATGTTGTTGGCAAAAGTGTTATCTCCGTGGTTTACTATGTAGAAGGTCTTGGTCATAACTTATTCTCTGTTGGTCAATTGCGATTCGATCTAGAAGTAGCCTTGAGAAAACATACTGCTTCGTTAGAGAACTTGATAGTAAGGAACTTTTAAGAGGTTCACGTGGTTCAAATCTATACACCATCTCTATCGAAGATATGATGAAGTCTTCTCCAATTTGCTTGTTGTCAAAGGCTTCTAAAACAAAGTCATGGTTATGGCATCGTTGTCTCAATCACTTGAACTTCGCACCATCAATGATCTCCGAAAGGACTTAGTTGTTGGTTTACCTAGACTCAAGTATGAAAAGGATCATCTTTGTTCAACATGTCAATTGGGAAAAGCAAGAAGTATGCCCATAAACCCAAACCTACTAACTCTATCACGAAGTTCTTCATACAATTCATATGGATTTATGTGGACCAATGAGTGCGAGTAATATCTTTGGGAAGAAATATGTGTTAGTTGTGGTTGATGATTACTCTAGATTCACAGGTCAAGTTCTTAAGGACAAAGGATGAAACTCGATATCATCATCAAACTCATCAAACAGTGCGAGTTCGACTTAACAAAATCGTCGAATTATCCGAGCAGACAATGGAACCGAGTTTGTTAACAAACAACTTAGTGAATTTTATGAAAGCGTTGGAATCACCATCAAAGAAGTGTTCCACGAACTCCTCAACGAACGGTGTAGTTGAAAGACAAATCGAACTCTTGTAGAAGCCGCTAGAACAATGCCGATCTACTCAAAGGTTCCAATGTTTCTGCGGGTCAAGCTATTGCCACCGCATGCTACACACAAAATCGTTCCTCGATTCACCTTGCTCATGGAAAACTCCATATGAACTTGTCCACAATGTAAAACCTAATCTCTCTTTCTTCGTGTGTTTGGTGCATTGTGTTATCCAACTAATGAGGTCAAGACTTAGGCAAACTTAGAGCTAAAGCGAGACATTGGAGTATTTGTAGGGTATGCACCAAACAAAAGGGATACCGAATCTACAACAAAAGAACCCGAAATATCATGGAAACAATTCACGTTACGTTTGATGAGTCGACCGGTCAAATGGCTCTGGACAATCCATTCAGACCCGCACTTCAAAATAGTCCCATTAGTTCATCCCTTGTACCTAATTCTTCTCCAAAGAACTCCATATGTACCTCCATCCAAGATGATTTAAAGAAATTGTTTGATCCTATGTTTGATGAACTTTATGAGCCAAGTACTAATGAGGTGTCGATTCCTACAAAGAGGTCGCTCATATTCCCGTGATTGAAGTCAATCCTTGGTCTCAATATCATTAAGTCAAGAAGTCTGCTGCGATCCTTGCCTCATCAACAAATCATCATTCTTCAAATGTACATCATGGAACTGCTTCGCATCAATGATGAAGTTAATCCCTTTGCTACTCCTCGAAGATGCTCCATTTGAAAACATATTTTCTCTCGAATCTTCATCGAACCATCTTCTTCAGAGACATCGACTCGCTACTTCGATCCCTCAACAACTACCGCATGAACACCTTAGAAAATGGACTCACGATCATCCATTAGACAACATCATTGGAAATCCCTCTCGTCCAAGATCCACACGGAAACAACTTGCAACCGATGCCTTATGGTGCTTCTTCAACTCCGTACTCTAAGATCGAACCTAAAGATGTTAAACAGCCATGAATGAAGATAGCGGTTCAATGCCATGCAAGATGAAATTCATGAGTTTGATCGACTTGATGTACGGGAGTTAGTACCGCTCAGGGCGTGCTATGATTATTGCTCTTAAATGGATCTTCAAAGTGAAACTTGTTGAGCATGGTGATGTGTTGAAGAACAAGGCTCGATTAGTTGCTAAAGGATACCGTCAAGAGGAGGGTATTGACTTTGAAGAATATTTTGCTCGAGCTGCTCGAATCGAGGCAATCGTAATCTTTTGGCTAATCTTGCTAGTAAGAACATGGTAGTCTATCGATTGATGTGAAGACGGCATTTCGAACGGAGATCTTAAAGAAGTCGCTCTCGTCGCCCAACCTGAAGGATTTGTGAATCAAGAGCATCCTACTCACGCTTATCGTTTGAAGAAGGCTCTTTACGGTTTAAAGCAAGCTCCAAGGGCATGGTATGATACATCATCAAAGTTTCTTCTATCTATCGGATTTAGCAAAGGAGCATTGATCCAACATTGTTCACCGTGAAGTCAGCAAACATTTAATTCATGTTCAAATTTATGTTGATGATATCATCTTTGCCTCGACCGACCCCAATGAGTGTGACCGTTTTCAAATGAAATGAGTTCAAAATTTCAAATGTCAATGATGGGACAAATGTCATTTTCTTGGGATTACAAATTTCACAAAGTCCGGAGGCATTTACATAAATCAATCTAAATATGCAACCGAGATCTTAAAGAAATTTGGATTTGATTCAAGTGACCTGTTGACACTCCCATGATTGATCGAACCAAACTAGATGAGGACCACTCGGGGATCATGATTGACCAAACGAAATATCGTAGTATGATTGGATCCCCGATGTACCTCACTACTAGTAGACCGGACATCTTGTTCATTGCTTGCATGTGTGCTAGATACCGTGCTAAGCCTACTAAAAGGCACCTTGAAGCGGTTAAACGGGTCTTCGGTATCTCCAAGGAACCATCAATATGGGTCTCTGGCACCAAGGACACCGGTATGTCACTAACGACCTATGCAGATGTCGATCATGCAGGTGTCAAGATACTCGTCAAGTACATCCGAGGTGCTCGGTTTTGGGTGATAAGCTTGTGAGTCTGGTCTTCAAAGAAGCAAATGAGTACTTCTATTTCCTCTACATAGGCAGAATACATAGCCATGTCATCTTGTTGTGCTCAAACTTTGGATGAGATCTCAATTAATCGACTATGGCTTTGTATTTAACAAAAACCTTTGTCTTGTGATAATAAAAGTGCTATTGCTCTTTCATGCAATAACGCTCAACACTCAAGAGCTAAGCATACCGACATTCGACATCATTTCATCGGGAACAAGTGGAAAAAGGTGTGGTGGAACTCTATTTTGTGAGGTTTCAATATCGCTAGCGTACATCTTCACCAAAGCTCTTCCAAGAGAACGTTTTGAGTTCATACTTCCACGACTAGGCTTGAAAAGCCTTCAACCAGAAACACTCAAACGTCTTCAAAGAAGACGAGGAGTAAAGGTCTATGCTCATCGATCTCTTGTATATATCTATTCGAAAAAAAAAATAAAAAAAAAATATATATAAAACCCTCAAAAATCAAATAGAAAAATATAAAACCTTCAAAATCCATAAAAATCTGAAAAATTCGAAAAATCTTCAAAAAATATTGTCAATTTGTTATATTCTTTTTCTCTTTCCCGGTTCGACTATATCTACGGTCTTTGTGTTGTCATTCAAAGAATGACACGGGACTTTAGATGTTGTTCGAATTCTTAAAAAAAAAAAAAAATGAGAGAAAGAGAAAAATGGTTTATTGTCATTTCGACAAGAACCGCTTTTTAAAGAAAGAACAGAGCCATTCTTTATCATGTTTTCAAAATTCCATGCTCGATTCTATAAACATTTATCTCATTGAAAACTAATCGCTTTGAAAAATAACTCGCCTCTATTTTTGATAATCATCTAGACTTATTTGTCAAAATATCAATCTCTCAATCAACAACATATGTCATTGATTGAGGGGGAGAATGATTTCAATTAAATTAAAAAGTTATTTGGCATTCAATTGTTTTCAAAAGATATTCATGCATGTTTAATCAATGGAGTTTAAAGTCTTAATATCCGATCCTTATCAGTTAAAACGCTTTCATAATCAAGTCACAATTCTCCTTAAAAGCTTTCAAAATCAATTTAAATCTATAAGAGATCACAAATCTCAAATGATTTGACAATTGTGATCGGGGGAGAATGTGTGATTTAAATTGGATTTAAACTGATAATTCGGTAAATGGTTTTATAAGGATGTACAAGCTCTCCTTCCCACATGTGACAAACGATTTCAAATTTTCCATTCACATGTTGAGGGGGAGCATCTATCTTAAACCTATGATTTGAAACGTGATCATTTATCTCAATGTGCAGGTTCCCTCTAGTATGTGCAAAACTCTTTTCATACCTTGAGGCACATATTGAGGGGGAGCAAAATTATGAAAACCTCATCCTTCCCCAAAATACTTTATCTACTTGATTTGATCAGGGAAGTGAGGTTGATATCTTTTAGAAAATGGTAATCAAAGAAGTTAATTCTTCCTCTTGCCTCCGTGTGCAAAACGATTTCAAACATTTGATGCACATGTTGAGGGGGAGCACTTGTTCTAAAAATATCAAAAACAATTCAGGTACAAAATGCTTTGATAATATATCACAAGTATCCGGATTGATTTTCAAATGGTTTTCAATTGGTTCCAATGGCGTATGAACAATACCAAATAGACCGACCAACTTTACTTTATGTATGGTGATATAAGGATGATAAGGTTAGGTATTTGTTCCCATGATCCGCCGTAACCGGAGGGATCTACCTGTGGACAATCCACTAGTTAGTGTAGAAGTCCTTAGGTATGATGATAAAAGGAGAAAAGTGAGATATGGGAAGAGTGCGGATGAGATGAGCTAGTAATCGAACAAACCCAACAAGGTTCTTGCTATGAAGTCTCGTAAGCATCGAAGGGTTGAAGAATTAAAAGAATTGAATGAGAAAAGGGTAAAACAAATAGCCCTCCATATTTTCAACCTTAGGCGTAAACGGGTTCAATTCATATGCTACCGATGGTAACATCGGTATTGAAGACAAGACGTCATGGACCCAAAGGACGCACCGCACTAACTTCCCAAGCTACTCAAGTTCCTCTTAAAAGGGCTTGTTTCATTCTCACGGGAACCTACATAATCTATCGACTTTCTCTTAGAGATTGTTGATATTGAAGAAGGAGACCCTCTCCTAGTCTCCCAGCACAGGATCCAAATATGCACATATTGAGTCTAGAGCCACGAGATCATCAATAAATCTCATTAGGACACTTTCAATGAAGACTCTCTCGTTTCACACAATGTGGAAAGAGATTATATCTTGAGTCCCACGCATTATCCTTGTGGTATTGCTGTAACATCCGAGTGATGTGTTTACATATTCACAATGAAGATGGAAAGCCTTCGAGCCAACATCAAACAAGCTCCGGTAGGTGGCATGTGAGATCTATCAATTAGATCAACCATGTGACAACCGAGCAGAAACAATGGGCGATTCAATCTTTTGAATCAATCTCGGTTCAGTTATGGATTGACGGATACCTTTGAAAAACCGGTCTTTGTGTTTTAAAAACTCTTTTCTTTAGCACATCGACCGTGTACTAATTTTTCAAATCAAAAGGTGTTTTTATGATTGATAATTGATTTTCAATAAAACCTTCGTTGTATTGCAAAAACAATTTCTATTGAGCAATACACGATTGTTTTCAAATCTCTTTCATCAATCGGTGGACTTAAATTATTTGGTTCACTCACTCCGTGTTGTCTTCTTTGAGACGTTCGGTTTGAGAACGACTAGAGCATTGAAACCTCGTCAAGGAAATTTTTGAATTATACCGATCACGGTAGTACTTGTAATCGATCAACGGGAACCGTGGGCCGTGTACCTCAATTCAACGAAGTGATCAAAGACACTTTCGTGCGCTTTATTGCTAATCGGTTTATGCGGTACACCCGACGCTTGCGGTGATCAAGATGAAGCGGTCCATCCATAGCCGCATGCTCACTTAACACATTCATCTCAAAAGAAACCATGATTAGTGCATCAATGACTCGATATTTTCACTCCATGCTTCGCTACGCCGCCAATATCATAAATCAACGAAAGCTTCGTTACTCGATGAGAAGATATCATGATCCGTAATGTGAGCATGTCGGTCCGAAAGTCACAACATCACATAATACCAACACCACAATGGATGTCTCGAGATTTTTATTAGTGATGATCTCAAAAGTGGCTCAAAATTATTATCACGTGGATCATAAAAGACCTCCACTTGGATTAACCAAACATGCAATGAGTGGAATCAATGACTCACGAGCTTGGAGCTAAGTACTACATCAAGAATGCAAGAACAATTGTTAATGTAATATCCGATTGTATTCAATGTAATTGTAGTATATGTTTGAGGTGACCTCCTTGTGGGAGATTGTTAGGAATTAGAAATTCCGTGTATTAAAGAGTCGGTCACTCAAGTATATGTAATCGTTAGAAAGCTCGTAGTCATAGTTCTTTATATTAAGTAGTATTTAGTTAAGTAACACCGTGGAGGACGGACGTGTCTTTACCAATCAGATGCACGATCCACAACCCGTTGTGTGTGGTTTTATTGTAAGACTATAAATACTCTACCTTCCAAGGTAGAGAGTTGGAGCTCATAATAAGAATTTTCTTTCTCTCACTAAAGTTCCCTAAACCTCTAACTTTCTCTCTCTAGAATTCCACTTATACGCCTTGTTTGTGTTATGGTTTGATGTGTATGTGAAATCAAATATCCTACAAGAGGAAAGTTTGTAAGACAACCTCGAGAAGAAAAGAAGCCATTCCGAAAAGATCGGGATGACAAAAAGGGTAAAGGTGAAAGAAAGTGTTTTAGATGTGGTGATGCAAGTCATCTCATAGGAGAATGTCCCAAGCCACCTAAAAGCAAAACTCAACGAGCTTTTGTAAGTGGTGCTTGGAGTGATAGTGAAGATGATGAAGAATCAAGCAAGGAAGAGATCGCTCTAATGGCACATGAGTCAAACGAGGTACTTTCCGACTCTTCTTATTCTTCTATTGATGATGACACTTTGCAAAAACAATATAATCAATTGTGTGAGCTAAGTCTAAAAATCATAACTAAAAATAAATTTTTAAAAACCAAAAAGGATTTTTTGGAAAATGAAGCTTATGAGTTAAAAGAAAAAGAAAAACGATTAGAAAAAGGAAAATCAAATGACGATGGTTGTAAATCATGTCAAGAGCTTAATCTTGAAATAGAAAAACTAAAGCTCACACAAGATGTTCTAATCGAACAAAATTCTAAATTTAAAAGGTTTAACAAAAACATCGCTCTTGCCGATGAAATAGTTAAAATTCATAAAACACCGTGGAGACATGAATGGGCTAGGATTTAATGAGGTATTAATTCCAAAGAGTCAAAACAAACGCCGAAAAGGACGAACAATCTGTTAAAATCGTCAAGAAGACAACACGGACCGACGGACCCAAAATAAGGGTTCCGTCGCTGAACAAAATGGTGCCGTGGTACTTCAAATAGACATAATGTTTGTGTCACGGACCGCATCAATTTGTCAAAGTAACAAAGAAAACCAAGGATAGTGCTAAACTGAAACCGGTGTTACATCGTGAATAGGACTTGCTAAAAATGAATTTAGATCAAAAACTACTCAACAACGATATAAAACACCTTTTCCAAACACCCCTTTCCTAAGAGCAACCACAACGGTTGGAATCAAAACTTTCCTAGACCATATCAAACTCCATATTACATGTCATGGAACTCTTACCCATCGTTTACATACATGAATAAAATAAATGGTATGTTTAACCCAAACGGACCCATGAGATATTGGGGACCAAATGTTTGAGTTATTTGTTTCTTATGTATGCTTGAAAGTTGGATTGGAACCCGATGAATGGATAAAAGATAGTGGATGCTCACGGCACATGACGGGCAACAAAAGTCTCTTCTCATCATACCAAGAGTATGACGGAGGTAATGTCACTTTTGGTAGCAATCTCAAAAGCAAAATCATTGGCAAAGGTACGATCGCTCATAACTCCCTAACTATTGAAAATGTTGCTCATGTAGATAGGTTAGTATTTAATCTACTTAGTATTATCCAATTATGTGATAAAAAGTATAAAGTACTATTTGATGAAAATGGTAGTAAAATACTAAAAGATGCTATCACCATAGCTAAAGGAGTTAGGAAAAATAACATATACGTCATGAAAATAGATAAAACATCTAATGACAAAATTTGCCTTACAACGTTAGATGATAGCTCATCTCTTTGGCATAGACGCTTAGGTCACGCTAATATGAGACTTATACAAAACCTATCTTCAAAAGAGCTAGTTAGGAATTTACCAAAACTAAAATATGACCAACACTTTTGCGACGCTTGCAAAATTGGTAAACAAACCCATAGTAGTCATAAATCTAAAAATATGGTGTCCACATCTAAAGTGTCTAGAATTATTGCATATGGACTTGTTTGGTCAATCCGCTATAAGAAGCTAAAGAGGCAACTTATACACTTTGGTCATAGTAGATGATTACTCAAGGTTTACTTGGACGTTGTTTTTGAAAACTAAAAATGAAGCTTTTGATAAATTTGAAATTCTTAGCACGAAAATTCAAAATCAACTAGGCGTTAAAATTGTGTCGATCCGAACGGATCATGGTCGTGAATTTGACAACGAAACTCAATTTAGAAACTTTTGTGATACAAATGGTATAACACATAACTTTTCGCTCCACGAACACCTCAATCAAATGGAGTAGTAGAACGAAAATAGAACAATTCAAGAAATGAGTAGAACAATGCTTAATGAACAAAACATTCTCAAAAGTTTTGGTGTAACGCGTTGACACTTCTACATGTATTTTAAATAGAGTCTTAATCCGTCCTTTCCTAAACAAAACACCATATGAGCTTTATAAAGGTAAAAGCCAACTTTAGGATATTTTAGAGTTTTGGTTGTAAATGCTTCATTCTTAATACTAAAGATTATCTCACCAAGTTTGACCAAAAGTCTTATGAAGGTGTATTTCTTGGTTATTCTCAAACTAGTAAAGCTTACATTGTCCTAAACAAAGAAACAATGATAGTCGAGGAATCGTTGAACATAACATTCGATGAAAGTCCACCTCCCTCTAAGACATCACATTTGGTAGATGATGACTTAGTTGAAAGTCAAATGATAAAAAGTCAAGAAATAATTAATAATAACAAGGAAGATGAACCATTAAATAAAGAGATTGTAAACATCAAAGAATCTAAAAGTCATCATTTAGAAAAGGTCATAGGACAACTTAATCAAAGAACCTTAAGGTCACAAGCCCAAAATCAAAGTAACTATTTTTGTTTTGTATCCACCATTGAACCGAAAAACATAAATGAAGCAATAAAAGATGAATCATGGTTAATTGCCATGCAAGAAGAGTTAAACCAATTCGTTAGAAATGATGTTTGAAAATTAGTTCCAAAACCCAAAGATCAAACTATAATTGGAACGAAATGGGTTTTTCAAATAAAATGGTTGAAAATGGTATAGTATCTAGAAACAAAGCTAGGCTTGTTGCACAAGGTTATAATCAACAAGAGGATTGATTATGATGAAACTTATAATCGGTAGCTAGACTCGAATCTATTAGAATATTACTTGCTTATGCATGTGCTTATGACTTTAATTTATTTCAAATGGATGTTAAAAGTACATTTCTCAATGGGTTTATTAACGAAGAAGTGTATGTTGCTCAACCTCCCGGTTTTACCGACTTTGAGAAACCACATCATGTCTTCAAACTCAAGAAAGCATTATACGGTCTTAAGCAAGCACCAAAAGCTTGGTACGACCGACTTAAGAGTTTTCTTATTGATAGCAAATACACTATGGGATTAGTAGATAATACTCTTTTTACCAAGAAAAAGGAGTCACATATTATCATTGTTCAAATATACGTTGATGACATCATATTCAGATCAAATTGTCAAGAGCTATGCGATGATTTCTCTAAAATCATGCACGACGAGTTTGAAATGAGTATGATGGGTGAATTAAATTTCTTTCTAGGACTCCAAATTAAACAACTAGAAGATGGCATATTTTTTAACCAATCTAAATATATAAAAGACATGCTTAAGAAATTTGGTCTTGAAGATTCCAAACCAACTAAGACACCCATGTCCTCGGACACTAAACTCACCAAGGACGAGGAAGGTGAATCCGTAGATAACACTAAATATAGAGGAATGATTGGTATCCTACTCTATCTTACGGCTAATAGACTCGACATTATGTTTAGTGTTTGTCTATGTGCTCGCTTTCAAGAAAACCCAAAGGCATCACACTTAAAAGCCTTAAAAGGATTTTAGATACATTAAGGAACAACGTGTTTAGGATTATGGTATCCCAAAGGAACGGTGTAGAAACCATAGTGTATGCCAACTCGGATCATGCGGTGACTATGTCGATAGAAAAGTACAAGTGGTATTTGCACTTTTGTTGGACATTGTCTCACCTCATGGTTTGCAAAGAAGCAAACGGATTTAGCCATCTCAACCATCAAGCCGAGTACGTCTCACCGGAAAAGCATGTCAACAAGCTCTTTGGATGAAGCAAGCTCTGAGATTACGGAATTCATCTCAACGATATTGTTATACTTTATGACAACAAAGGAGCCATCGATCCCAAAGAAGAATCCTGCTCAACATGCTCGTATAAAGCATATTGAAATCCGTCATCATTTCTTCATGACAATGTTCGAAAAGGAAACATCTCAATCGAAAGTATCCTCCAAGACAACATTGCCGACATCTTAACTAAGCCTCTTAAACGAGAACCTTTAATCTCCTTAGACTTGGTTTAGGGTTAATGGAACCAAACATGTAGGATAAACATAGCCCAAAACATTAGAATAGTCAAAACAAAACAATTTTGTTTCAGATATGCTACTATAGCCACGACACTAAACGACAACACGGACGGAACCAAAATTTAGTACCGTCTCGTCCGTGGTGTCTCATGTACAAAACTACTACCTACAAAACATCTTCTTCCTCAAACCCACTTTACCAAAACGTGTAAACATTAAACCAAGCTCATTATTGATACCTTCCCACTCACTAATCACTAGAGATAACATCATTCTAAGTATCCTAACTACATTTTATCTCTTAATTCGAGTCTAGGATTCTTGTTTGTGCACAAAACCATTACAAATCATTACATGGGTTTATGTATGCTTTGTACTAAATATGAATTCAATTGGCAAATTGCATAACTAGTCATTGAAATTAGGTACTACATTATCATATTGCATAAACAAATCATGCTTCCCACTAATCAATAGATAATGACTATAAGACCTTATTCAAATAACCAAACACCCCATGTCAAAAATTTTGAAAAGCTTCTCACTTGTAGGAAAACAATTTTTCATTGTTAATACAAATAGAAACGTTAGACTTTCATCACTTGCATGCTCTTGAATACTAAAGGTATTGCATAACTAATATGCATTCCCGGGTATATTCAAATGAAGCTACATTGAATTAGGAGCATTTGGGTTATCTCATGGTATTTGCCAAACACCCCACTAAAACCATTTTTATGCATAAAATGAGTCGAGATAACCGCAACTCCAAATCGTTTTCATATAGGTACACACTAGAACTAAAACGTTAAAGTTTATTCTCATTTTTAACATATTAATTCTTGCTCCTAGGAATAACCATGGTAGCCGCAAGATTCTATGATCATAAGGACACCATTGGCTACATTCCCAAACATCACAAAACCAAAGGACTTTCCAAGGAACAAGTAGAAATCTTTAAGAGTCTAGAATCAAGGTATTTCCATGAGGGTAGAACCATTCACCCATCTTTCATTGAAAATACCAATCTCCGTGAAGAACTAGCCGCCATTCAATTCGATTGTCTTCTTGACATCGATGAACCAATTTGTCCTAGGTTTGAGTTAGAGTTCTATGCTAGTGTGACCGGCTTTAGTGATGAAGATGATGATGAGTTTTGTCTTAGCTTTAAAATCAATAAAAACGACTACACCATCACCTTAACCAACTTTGCTCAATTGCTAGGAATTCCCAACCGAGGGACATGTGTCTACTCGGATAAGTGGTCACTCACCATTCTTGATGCAATCAATGACCGCACTTCTCCCTACCAAACACCTCTAGCAAATAAGGATGTCATCCGTGAGCACCTATTTATCCCAAGGGGAGATACAACCCGAGTCACCCGAAAAGGAAAAGAAGTGAACCGAGATCCATATGGAATGGAGCTAAATAAACTTAAGTCTTAATTTAGGAAATGGGAAGAACTACTTAGAGCCAATGTCATTAGCACCATAGGAAATAGGGATCACATCAATGCTTGTCTTTGCCATATGCTCTACAACTTGTCCACCCGTCAACCATTCAATTTAGCCTACTACATTGCTAGGAGAATGATTGATATTCCAACACAAGGATCGGTTGCTCTCCCATACGGGATGCTTCTCACCCGTCTCTATAGATCCTTTGCACCAATTTCACCAAGCCCAAAAGGGATGCACCTTCACTATGAGCTCATCCCTCACATCTTTGTACCTTTGAGTGATGCACGAGTTGCTAAGACAAAAGGCAAGAGAGCAAAACCTCCAACTCCATCATCATCATCATCAAATAGCTCCGATGATGGTCTTCCAAACTCGCCTTCCACCTCATGAGTATTATGCATCTCTTCTCTAGATTGAGAATGAATCACGGAGTTCAAGCAAACCAAAGGGATGTTCAAGTGCCTTGGTAGAATGATGACCAAGATCTACAAGAAGTTGGATAAGTGAGAATCGTTTTAAGGAGCGTTTGGAACAATACATTATCTCAAATGTTTGATACAATTTGGTTGTTTTTATCTTGTAGGATGATAATATAACTTGAAACAATGATGTATGCTAACAATCTTATGCAGGGAGATAGCACAAGTATGCTATCAAAGTTTACCCATTTTCACTATAATGTGAAAATCACTTGGCCTTGCTCAAAATCTATGCTCCATTATGTTTGTACATGTGTTATTTACTTTTCCTAACTAGAAATGTTTAATGTCACATGTTTTGAGAAAAATTTCGTGTTTTGGAAAAGTCCCGACACCTTAAAATGCACTCTGTGAACTTTTTCAAGATCAGACGGATCGACGGCACCAACGATTTGGTTTCGCTCGTTATAAGAAATGGTACCAGACCAGACAAAGCGGACCGCACAACACCCTTTTAGGGGTCCGTCCGTGTAAAATTTTGGTGCCGTGGATCCTCCGTGTAACTTTTCAATTTCGATTCTTTCGTCATTCCAAATTACCATCCATTGCTTGTAGGTCAATCTTAACTAGTTTATACCCTTATTAGAACTAGTATAATTCACTTAGGCATATAAGAAATCCATTTCCACCAAAATTCAAAATTTGAAAAATTCACCCAAGGAGCCCTTTGGCATAAAGGAAGGAACCAAATTTTTGGTACCTTGAAACCGTGGGTAATCGATTGTTAGGAAATTCCACTCATTAGAACACATTTATTGCAAATCTTGCTTCTTCAATCCATCTCTCTTGTATGGCTTGGACTTGGGTGATATGACTAGCATTTAACCCACTTCCAAATCATTAGGAACCTCATCCCTTCTATGGTTTAACATCAAATCAAACACATTTCTCCATAATTTTTCACTTCTATAAATTGAGAGGTTTTACCATGATCATCCTCACACCTTCTTCATTCTTACCATCATCTAGCAAAGAAAAACACAAGTCAAAATGACAAAATCCTCTCCTAAACCTTTCAAGAAAATCGCTAGAATTAGCGTGAGGCCTTGTTGCTTTGTAAACTTGAGCTCCTCATCCGAGTCTTCTCCACTCACAATCTCATCCCCCATACGAGATGATACAAGCCTAACTTTAGCTACTCCTACTCAATCACCAATTGTGATCACCACTCCACCACCCACAAAAACACCAACTTCACCACCACCGACACCCATCCAAACATCCAAAACACCCTCACCACCAAAGTCTCCAACTCTCATTCCTTTGAGTTATTTTCCACACCACCCACTCTCTAAATCCTTTCTTGAGGACTTGGAAGACTTGCCTCCGAGGCCAAATCATCCACCACCATTGCCATCCTTTGGCACAATCGAGCGGATTGCTCATGAGTCACCTAGGCCATCTTTTGACCCAAACACCCCATTAGGCCAAAACCTCTTCTCTTCCACCCCATTCACAAAGAAATCCATGGTCCTTTGTATGGGACCAAAACCCTACAAGAATGTCCCCAACATAGAGGACATCGAGGAGTGCATGTGGATGCTAATCCCACAAGAGAGGAGATTCAAGCGGAACTCCAACACTCCACCAATTCAAAGGCATGGTGGATTCTCACCTAAGTGAGACTATGCAAATGCAAAATGCTTTGCTAGCCTCCATCATGACCACCCCAAACATCCCCACCAAAACCAACACATCTACCATTCCACCACCACAACCTCACCAAACATATTACCCCCTAGGCATGGTTGCTCAACTTGTGAGCAAACCGCCCAAACCATTGATCGGACCCGGGTTATGGTCCATGACTTCCAAGAGGAAATGAGGTTCATCCTCAATCACATCCTTGAGCGCCTCAACGCTCTTTCTCATCCACCATCTCATTAGAATGGTCATAAATTAGCATTTTTTTTCTTAGGATTATTTTTTCTTGTACTAAAACACATCATTGTGTTCTCTTTCATGACTCTTATTCATGAAAAATTTTAACTAATGAATGGTGTTTTCTATATTGTTGGTGCATTTACATAGTATTTGGAAATGTTTGAATGATCATTATTACTAACAATTTTTTGTAGCTTTTTTTTTTTTTTTTTTTTTTTTTTTCACAATCCATGTATCTTCCTATTAAGCACCCAATTTAGGGGAGCTTTGATCATGGGAGATAATGGCTCGTGCTCATTACATTCGCATCGCCTCTTCTTTTGTTGAGACAAAAGTGGGGAAAATATAGAACTTGTTTACATTTGTTATATTTGACTTTTCGAAAAGTCAACTGCATACATTGACTTTCCGAAAAGTCAAACAAAGTAGTTTTTCATCCCTTTCAATCATACTCTCTTACATATCTTCTCTCTAACCTTTCTAACTCGCCATATCATATTAGTGATCTCTTTGTAGCAAAGAAGATCAAGTCACATTCAAGCTTCAAACGAAGTTGGAAGTCTTGTTTGTTTAGTGTTGTATGATCTTGTGTTGATTCATACTTCATTGTTACATTAAACCATCATAATCTTGTGAGTGTGAGTGGTTAGTATTTTAGTCCTCAAAATACATTATGTGGGAGTAGTTGACCCTTGGAAAGAACTCGACATCTAGCTTTAGTGTCAAAAATAGTGTGTTAAGTGTAAAGGTTTCTCCGCCGGTGAAAGGAGCTTGTTAGCTTGTGACACGTGTTAGCTTGTAAAGGTTTCCTATAGAAAGTCACACAATTTAAAAAGTCTACAAAGCCAATTAGCTTGTGACACGTGTTGCTCATAAACTTTATCACCCTCCCTCCCTTTTTTCTTAACATTTTAGGTTAAGGGGCATTTGAGACATTTGACTCATTTTTTTTAATTCCACCCTAAACTTCAAACGCAAATAACTTTCAAACGAAAAACTTTTACGAAAAATCGATTTGATCATAATTTTTAATATTTAATCATTTTTAATTTGATATGCATTTTGATATATAAATCAAAACTTTTTTTAAGATTTCAAGTGGGGTATGATTTCTTGAAATTTTCGGCATATTCGACCCTATTTTCGTCTTATTTATTATTTTTAGCTTTTTTTTAAATGATGAACAAGAATAAATGATGAACACACTAAGTGATGAACAACCGAACATTGTGACGTTAACTGATGAACATTGTGATTTTTTTAAACAACTGATGAACATTGTGATTTTTTTAAACAACTGATGAACATTATAATTTTTTTTGTTAAAAAACTGATGAACGTAATCTAACTTATGAACATTGTGATATAACTGATGAACAAAACTAAAGAGAACTGGTGAACATTGTGATGAACAACTTCTTTTATTGATGAGTAACACTTTTTATTGATGAACAACATTTTTTATTGATAAACAAATGAACAACCCTTTTTATTGATAAACAACACTTTTATATTGATGAATAAAATGAACACCTCTTTTTATTGACGAACAAATAAACAATTTTTTTTTATTGATGAACAACACTTTTTATTGATAAACAAGTGAACTCTTTTTATTGACAAACAAATGAACTGTTCTTTATATTGATGAACAACATTTTCTATTAATGAACAAAGTATACAATGAACAATGTTATTATTGATGTATATTGTGATGTAACAGATGAACAAAACTTAAGAGAATTGATGAACAACTCTTTTATTGATAAACAATATTTTTTATTGATGAACAAATGAATAACTGATTTTTGTTAAAAAAACTGATAAACTACGTGACTAACTGATAAACATTATTACGTAACTGATGAATAAAAATGAAAGAAAACTGATGAACAATTTTTATTTTTGAACATCACGTATATTGAAGAACTTATAATAACAAAATTTGTACAATCATTCAAATAATTTCTTTCATTTGGACATTTATCAATGTTTTTCTGCAACATATTTTGTTCATCAATATTTTTACGTCATCAACTTGCAGCTCCGATATATCCGCACCGTAACTACCTGAATGAAAAAAATCTAAAATTAAATTCATTCATAAACAAGATTTAATCCATCCAATTCAATACATCAAAAACCATGACCAAGTTTCTAACTTTCTATACAACAATACTAAAAAGGTAAAAGAAAAAAAAATACTCATCTTCTCTCATTCAAAATGCCGAATCATAAAAACCAACCCAAACACCGATCACCATTTCATCGCTCTCCACCGTTTCATACACATTACGAAATAAACTTTATCCACTTCCAAAATTACGTTTCTTTTTTAAAATTAAAAAGTTTATCTACTTAGTATTCAATTATGTATCGAGTAACAATTTTTAATGAAATTAAACAATATGAAATACAAGTATATAATAAACAATTAATATCATCATTGTCAAAAACAATTATTGATTGATTGGTGATGAAATGATACGAGATTAGATTACGTGATGTAACTGATCAGATGGTGGCAGTGACGTGGTTTAATCAAATAAGAGATTATTTGCGGTGGTTGTGATTTTGACGGTGTCGGTGCAGTGGTGATTTAATCATCTTTTCTTTTTGTATTTGTGATTAGGGATTTGATGAGAAATAAAAAGGGGAGAAGAGGCGGGAAATAAAGAAGTGGAATGACCGGTATGCCCTTGTGTGTATATATTTCTCTTTAATTTAATCAGATCTTGTGAGATTAATTTTTAGACTTTTTAAACTTTTGTCCTTTGCAAATGATCCCCCACCTAACAAGAAATTTCTTCGCATCACAACTCGTAGGCATTTCAAACTTCAGGTGTTGTCGATTATGCTGTTTATGTGAGCGATGGCACTTTACTAACCAGCAAAATCATCCCTTTCAATATCTGAGTTGTTCAGATTCTTGAAATGATTTTGTACCAACAACAATACGAATTGCATGAAGAGATAATCCTATTTTTTCCTTTTTTTGGTTTGCATTAAGGCAATGATTGAGGAGTATAATCACTTTGGAATGCAAAATGATGAATAATACTAGTGTTTAACAAGAGAGATATTATCCTTATCAGAAAGCAAATATAGTAATCTTGATTCACATGAGGAGTTTTTAGAGAAGACAATGCATTGCAAGACAAACCCAATTTAGAAGTCCAAAGATTACAGGGTTCTCCAAGATGGAGAGACAAAACAAACAATACATAAAATTTCACATAAGGAGTTTGATGCCTTAGAAATACACACAGAATTTGACAGTCACACGTGTTTAACTTGCCGTAAGGTGATATGACTATATGAATCATCCTACCTCTTGTAACTTTGTTTACCAAAGATTCCACGACCATATGTTGAAGAGATGAGCTCAACAAATAAATGAAACTGTAATGCCGTGAAAGAGGCAATTGGCAGACATGCTAACACAGCTATTGGAATCAGGATCCATCCCTTTCCTTGTCCAAACATAATATATAGTGTTGCACTAAAGGCAACCATCATGGATATCACGGATAAGTACAGCATCAGAAGTCCAAATAATAATCTATTTGGTAACTTGAAAAGAAAATCCTCCTCTTGATAACGAGCTGTGAGAACGGATAGAAACAACAACAAGGAAGTAGTTGATGTGAATAATGAAATCGCGTCTGAGATGGCAAATATAATAAAGCTAGTTTTTGTTTCATATATCGCTTTTCCAGTGTCACCATCAGTTCCACCAGGCACAGTAATGGCCGCTGCAAAAACTATTGTAATGATGAGTGCGGTTGTTATCGTGTATGAGTCTGCGGTCTTTTTTATCCACTCTTCCCCTTCTCTTCTTAACTCCTTGTGTTCTTTTCTGAACACCATCATTGGCGTCTCATTGTTATCGTTGACTGCTTCCCGGAACATGGGTTGAACTAATTTCTCCACTTCCTGTGATTCAAGAAGTAACTTAAACCATGTTAGTGTTGTAACATAAGGGTTGTGACTAAAATAGCTGAGGTGTAAACTTCATGAATACTTTTGCATTAATATTGAGAATATATAACAATTTTACCTTATACCACTGCATCTCCCTTTGCATTTGCAGTGCGGCACCTGAAACCTCATTAAGTTTGTGTATTTGTGGTAATTTGGCTGCCAAGTGTAACAAATTGTTTTGGTCTCCGTCTTTCAATACCTTGTGTAAAGACATGTTAATACGCATCTGATGTACCAACAAGTTGTAAACATTTACACTGCGGCTTATTATTGCCATTTGGATGATGCCATAGCCACCCATGGTGGACCAAATTGATTGTGGGAAATATGCCAACACCTCTTGTATCACGTGAGGGTTATCTTTTATTGTTGCCAGAATGGTTGCCTTGTAGAAATTGTGTGCATTCTCAAGAGTACTATTTCTTTCAGTAACTTCTTCACATATACGCTTGAGTAGTTTAAGAGTTGTCTTATGTGTCACTTTATCTTCCTCAAGGCTCTTGATGCACAGTACTGAGGTTAATTCGATAGAAACCAACTATTAATCTTTTTTGTGAGATAAAGTAAAAAAATTGTAGACCAAACATCTTTTGGCTTTAGCGGTAGTGGGTGTATTTAAGGTGCTCCTTAACATATATAGTTGGGCGGTTGTGCCATTTAGTGGAATGATTGTTTTTTCAAGAAATTTTAACAACTTTAATGGGTAGGAGAAGGAATGCGTTCAGAAGAAAGCTAGCTAAAAAGTTTCTTACCACGTAGTAGCGTGCTCCAAAACTTGATATAAATCCTCTGGGTGACTACACAAAAAATCAATTTTTAGGAACAATTAAGCGAACAAAACTTTTAATTAGATAAGAAAATCAACAAAGTTTCTAGGATAAACAGATAGGGTTAGTGTCATAATATTAATATAGACATGTAAGTTTTCTATTTGACCGTTTTAGTTATAACGTCAACATCGTGTAACTTATGCCACACTAGACAACTTGACCGGTTATGCTGATTGCCGGTTGAAAAAACGGAAAAGTGATAACCATTTAAGTCCAGTAAACATGATAAAGCATCTCAATTTTTCAATGACAAAGCATCTCAATTTTTCAATGATGGCCAATGAGAATACATAGCTTTTAAAGGTAAAATGATGTAATAAGATCTTTCTCGTAAATCAGTTGTATGAATGAAATTTAAACTTGCAGAATCAGAAGGTCGATAGCTAACCATTGTGGATGCAAATTTCTTGGTTCTCAACATCTTGGACCACGGCAACATCGTCAAATCTATGTTTCTCTGTCAACACATCTTGAAAACAAGCAGCGAGTTAAAAAATATAAAAACTAATCATGCGTTTGGTATGTTGAATGAATAATAATGGGATGTGTTTGATAAGAGTTATGGTCCTCACCAATCAAGATCCATTCCTACCTCTTTGTATATATATGAAAGATAGATTATATATATCATTCATTCTAATAGTGGCCATACACCTCATTTTAAACAAACAACTTTAATCACTTTTAAATATAAGTATTATTCCCATAGTTGGATACCAAACACACCCTTAGTGTTTTGATGCCTTTGTATATGAGGGGGAATAGGTGGTTGACGGGTTACGTTTGTGTAATAGTTGCAAGGTTTCAATCCATGTATCTTTGTACATTGTATGTTCTCTTCTATATATATAAAATTTAACGCCTATAAGAAAAACAAATAAATGTGTTTTGAACCCGTGTCATGTAAAAATTCATCATACCTAATAATCTAATATGATATGACATATATATCTACTGAGTAGTTTGATTTAGACTTGAAAATGCAAATTTGGAACCATAAAATATGGTTTGAGAAAATCCAAGACCGGCTGGTTCCATTTGGCCAGTTTACTCATTTGGTATTGAACATACATGACATGCCCATATACTTTTGAGTTTGCTCCTATTGAACAAATACTATCTGATCATGATCTATTTCATCCAACTACAGATAGAGATCATTGGTTGAATAGACATGAATAAACTAGAATGACACGATGCACCTACAAATTCTATAAGCAAGTGAGGAAAACATACAATTGTAAACAAATCTTTGGTAGATGTTGTATCGCGCTGCACAGTAATATAAGTTCATTTTTATTGTGATACACCATAATGGTGTGTCGATATCCGTGTATATTCTTCCAACCACTTCTGGATAATCCTGGATCAACTTACATGCTATATCTGTAGATAATTATAAGCGTATATAGGGTGAGACATCCACATGCGACGTTAGATTAAATCATATATATCACAGTAAAAATTGGTCAAAAACATAAATACCAAATCGACAATGTGGGTATTCATTACTTTCTCGCTCATTAGATGAATCATAATTTTGATTTGCAACAAAAACAATGACTGGATCCAGCTTATAACAAAAAACGGTTTTTTTAAAAAACTTTTGGGTCCTAGAATTTGTACTATGTTTTTAATGTCCACTCATTTACTTGTCAAAAACTAACATTTCATTTCTTTTATGCTCAAAATTTGAACTTGCGTTACCTAGAAATCCTTCATTGATTGCACTACGTAATGTGTTGTCATACACCCATAAGTGACGACTTTAGCTTGTCACTAAATTTAGTGTCAAATTCCAGTTTCGTCACTATTAACTTAGTGACGGAGCTATAGTGACGACAAGTGACGACCTTGATTTTCGTGACTAAACCGGTTTAGTGACGACTTTTCCACCTTTAGTGATGATTTTCCTGTCGTCACTATAGCCCTTTTTTCTTGTAGTGTACGGAGAATCATAGCACCATTCCGTGCTTCAAAAGGACTGTCATATCCTTCTTGTTGGCAGAGGTGAATATTTTGTTCGCAGGCCCTTAACAAATATTGAGAAAGGGATAAGAAAGTACCAGAGAGAGCATTATGGACAGGCAAGTGTCTTTTATCATCATAAATGAATAACAAATGTGGGTTTCTCTCCACCAACATCATTGCAGCTGCAGTGTTGCCAACCAATGCAGCATACTGCAGCGGGTTTCTTCCAAATGCATCCACAAGATCCGGGAGTATTTCTGGGTCATCTATAAGCTCAAGGAGACCCCTAACAACTTCAGGATGATCACCTGTATCAATTGCAAGGTGGAGTACTTTATAGTGGTCGGTATCTAATATGGCAGTTAATGCATTGTTATCCAGCGCCAAAAGTTCAGTAATAAGCTCTTGAACTTCCCTCCAGTCACCTTTCACAATAGCTCTAACTATTGGTAAGTAATTCACCTGGTCATCTATTGACAAAAGAAGACAACGTTATAGCGAAATTAGGAGAATCAACAAATAGTTTGAACAATATAATACCTGTGTCGCTAGCTCTAGGGCTGTTGGAAGCTGTGGATGCCATTAGGGGATGATCAGCAAATTTTTGTTATGAAGATTAGTATGTGATTGAAGTCTATATATAATAAGCAAAGTTGACCATCAACTTGCATGTCTATGATTTTCTATATGTCATATATCCGCAAACATATACTATTAGACAAGTTGATGATGAACATGGACGAACATACTTGAGGTAGGGAATGAACGTGCATACCTAATTTCAAGCACCATCTTTAGCATAAAAATAAAATTTTCAGATTCTCTTCGAGAGTTTAGCAGTAAATGCATAACTTTTTTAGATTTATAGAGCCGCCATGATATGATGGTCATCACTTTATATATCCTTAGATGAGAGGCTTTCTAAAATAATATTTAAGCTTAGATGAGAAGGCACCAGAACGTAAGATCGAAAGAGGGATTTTCATGATCCTAGTCATCAAACATTAGGGAAGGCAAAAAAATCCGTACTTGATGGACCTGATGGAGACCCGATTCCAAAACCCAATTTTGACTAGGGAATCCCCGAGTTGACCGGGGATGGGGAATCCTCAAAATATGAATACAGGGATGGGGAGGGGATGGGTATAATATAAATCCCCGAACCTGACCCCGACTCCGATATTTCTAGTATATAAGTATTTAGAATTTATACGTTATATCCATACTCGATTAACTTGTATATGTATATATGTTTATGAGTATCGACATGTATATTTATATTCATAAGTGATATTTATAACATCAAGTACCTTTAGAATTATAAGCATAAACACCAACTACATATTACTTATTCGTTTGTCCGAATAAACACATATGATACATATTGTTTTTATATGATATGTGATGTTACAATGTTGAGATTGCTTTACAGTTGAATTGAAATTGTAATGAATCTAACTATGTGCGATGTACGCACGTTTCTTAAAACACTTTATGAGTTAAAATTCTTTATATTTACGATGAGTTGGTGGAAACTTTATGTTAGTTTATAAGGATTGAAAATCGTCAAATCCCCACGAGGATCCCCGATCCCCATTGAGGACGGGATGAAGATGTAAAAAGCAATTCCCTGACGAGGACGGGGATGGGGATGGGGATGGAGAGTGAAAACGGTGATGGAGATGGAGATGGTAATTAATACAATCCCTGACATTCCTCGCCCCGATACCACCTCTATCAAAATTACTATACATGATCCATATGCTTGAGTTGATGATGCCTTGAACGCACCTTTAACGGAGTTTGTAACTCCGACTTATGTATAAGACTGTTTGAGACTACACCGTTAACACAAAACCGAGTTTCAAATTTGGTCCTTACCATAAGTGTAAGGTATCTGGTTATGAACCCGAATCTATAAGATAAAGTGTTATGAACCCGGGTCTATAAGATAAAGTTGGAGTCACAAACTCTTAGGTGGAGTTGAAAAAGCAACAAAGGGGCCAACTTACCACAACAACACTACTCAATTTTGGCAAAACTGAATATGAAAAGGTAGGATGCAAATAGTCCTAGAGTTGAGATCAATATAGATCTCATATTTACCATATATCCATTAAACCAATGTTAGCCATCCATTTTTAATCAAAGTTAATAAAAAAATATTTTACATCTTTTTTTTAAAAACAACATATCTTGCAAATGGTAAATCTTCAAACTATAAAAAAGTACACCATCGCGACGAGAATTAAATTATCTTTTTATTAATATGCAATTTTCTATATTTTCGACAATTTTTTTTTTCAAAAATTCCGCCCAGAAAATCATATATGATTTCAAAAATCATATATGATTTTTAAAAATCGAATCATATATGATTTTCACAAATCATATATGATTTTACAAATCATATATGGATTTCAAAATCATATATGATTTGTAAAATCGAATCATATATGATTTTCACAAATCATATATGATTTTTCCTTTGAAATTTGAAAAAAAATCGTTAAAAATATATAGTAGTGCATATCTATAAAAGATAATTTAATTTCTCGTATGATAGCTTTTTATCGCGAACAATTAACGGTTTATGGTATTTAAATTTTAAAAAGGGTGAAAGTTTATTTAAAAAAATGAATTCATTATTATTGGTTCGTTAATATATGGTGAATTTAAGATCTATATCAGACTTTCGACAACTGTCCTATCCTGCCCGAGTTAGTAAACAAAGGGGCCAACTAATTCTAATAATTTGTTTATAAAACCAACATGTTATTAAAGTACCCTAGTTCCAAATGTCAAAAACTTGGATTTCTGTTATAATAAGCTAGTCAAACGTCAACTTGTAATATTTGGGACCCGTTATATTCCTTCAAGATAATTTGATAAATTTAAAATTTTATTATTTATTATTACTTTATTGTGAATACTAAATTATTAGACTAACACCTGCGTAAAGTGACGATGTATAATGATAAATAATTATATTTACTAAATCGTGATTCTGGTTAGAACTTTATTGGAAAGCGTGTTTTTTATGTACAAAGCATGTATTTATTAAAATTAATATAGTGTCTGTTTTTAAAAAATTGTCAATTTTAGAATTGATCAACAAAATACATAATTTAGGTTGACAAGTTTTTAAAAAGTTACCATTAAGAGGCACTTAAAGGTAATTTAGACAAATTAAATTAATTTAAATATTTCAAAATTTCAAGATTCAAATTGGACATTCATGTTTTATAAATAGTATAAATAATAATGTCTATTTTTGGTGATTTTAGAAGGAAAAAAAATGTTACCGTATATTTTAAGAATGTCTACTTTTATAATTTTCTATATTATGTCATCAGATAATCTGATTTGTCAAACACTCAAAAAACTAATTATTTGATTATTGCGATATCAAACTGCATAATCAGATCCAAATACTATGTTTCAGAATACGTTTTGTAAAGCTTATTATCAAACGCATAATCTATTTTCAGTAAGCTTATTATCTGATTATCTGTTCTCAAAAGAAAGAATACAAAGGTAATTTGGTCATTTCACATCGATCGAGGTGTGTATTTGCAATCCGAAGTTTAAAATAGGGACGTTTGGTTTACATAATGTTTTTAAAGGAAGTATAATTTTTGAAAGTAATTGTAATTTGATGTAATTATAATTCAAAAAATTGCAAAGTGTTGTAATTGTAATGTGATGTAATTGTAATTGTTGAAATCTGTTAATGTGTTTGGTTGACTCAACGTAATGTAATTCACTAATAATAATAATAATAATAATAATAATAATAATAATAATAATAATAATAATAATAACGTAATGCCTTCCTTGCTTCTAGACTCTAATCGGCCACCTCTGATTGAACTTCTCCGCATCGGTGTTGGTGCTTCCGGATCTTCCTTTGATGATGCCCTGCATGTTTTAACGAGAAAATGGAAACCGACCTTTTGGGTAGCTCTTGTGAGATTGTCGCCCCAAACTCGTGAAGAAATTGGCGATTTATATTTCACACGTGTCACAAAAGAGGTGAATCCACCTTCGCTTATTTGCTAGACAGATGGCCCTATGGAGATCGCAAATGGAAGACCATACTCGGATGGCTCGAGTAGTCCCGATAGTCGGGTCAGGGCACTATGAATGCTAAAACCTACCGTGTGTTTTATGCTATCGCCTAGGTGTTCCCTTTCTCCACTTAGATGCCGTGCTCGCTTGTTCCAAGGTTTTCACGGTGATATCTATGGGGATCATGCCGTATCATGTGCGAGCATTATTGGTATTAAACATCGACATAATGTGGCACGTGATACCTCGTTGATATCCGCCCCTGCAGGGGTTTCGGCTCGTAAAGAAGTTGATATCGGGCTCATGGAGAGGACAAACACCTACGCCCAACCGACTTGTTACTTTACTCGTGGGAGAGAGGCCTTGATGTATGTGTTGATCTTATCGGGTCATCGCCTTGATCTGTTGGTATGATCGACTTTGTGGCGGCGATGCGGTGATTGAAGTGCAGTATGCAAGCGTGTCAATCTGAAACCAAATGCGCTTGATATTGGATATGGGTTCATCCCTTCTCTTTCTTCTTTTGGTGAACTCGAGAAGGAGGCGGTGACCTCACTGAAGCGAATCCGAAAGTTCTCGATCACTCAGATATTGGTGCTGTGGTGCTAACTATATTTTAGTAGGGTTTGTTTTGCCATTATCTAGAGGTGGGAGCCCAATTAGTTCTCGGCTCCCCACTAATTTCTTGTAATTTCCTATGATTTTCTAATGAAGTGATGTTTTATAATAATAATAATAATAATAATAATAATAATAATAAATAAATAAATAAGATTATTATTATTATTATTATTATTTTTATTATTATAACAACACTTTTATTAAAAACTCATAGGATTATTAAAATTAGTGGGAGCCTCAAACCAACCGAGCCCCACACCTCTAGCAAAATAATAATAATAATAATAATAATAATAATAATAATAATAATAATAATAATAATAATAATAATAATAATATTATTATTATTATTATTATTATTATTATTATTATTGTGTGTGTGTTATTATTGTGTGTGTGTGTGTATCATCATCATCACTCATTAGAAAACCAAAAGGATTTACAAGAAATTAGTGGGAAGCCGAGACACTGGTTGGGCTCCAACTCCTTTCTGGATACAAAAACTTAGTCTATGAAAAATAAAGGCACCACTCTTGACATTATTTGAGTGGCTAACAACAATGGTCTTGATGCGTGAAAGTGTATCCAAAGCCTTCGTGTCAAGCTCCTCAAATGTCGAAAAAGCAAATGGTATGAACTTGTAACCGTTGTCTTCACATTTAGACATATATTTCTTCTTCTAAATCTCCACAGCATTATGTAAGGCTACCCTCGGAGCCCACAAAGTCGCATCAATACCAGCAAAGGGAGAGATTCCAGTCATATCCAAACATGCATCCTTACCCTGGATCCAATTAAATAATAACAAGTCTGCAGGACGTAGCTCTTTCCCATCCCTTGAAAGAAACCACATAAGAGCCTCCTTTCGCACCATGATCCCCACCTTGGAACATATATCAACAAGAAAATCCCGTACCAGGTAATGCCTGAACTTCACACCCACTTCACTGGAATAGTGAACTGCACGATCTCCCCATTGGTCCATACGATGCACATTACAGACTTGGACAAGTAATACCTTCGAAAACATAGGTATAGAAAGCCTATAACACATTTTGAATTAAAGTGATAATGGTAATAAAAAAAAATAAAAATAAATAATAATAATAATAATAATAATAATAATAATAATAATAATAATAATAATAATAATAATAATAATAATAATAATAATAATAATAATAATAATAATAATAATAATAATAATAATAATAATAATAATAATAATGATGATGATGTTTTAAAGTATACAAATTTAATTAAAACATAATTCAAAACTTTCCATCCAATTTCCTATGTAATATGGATTTCATCATTTTATGTAATTGTAGTGACTGAATTACAGTTACAATGTAGACCAAACAGTCACTGTAATGTAATCTGAATTACAATATCTTTCACCTTGCCAACCAAACACGATTGGAATGTAATAAAGATTATAATTACAACGAATTAAAATGAATTCCGACGAACCAAACGCCCCCTTAGAGTTACAGTGATAAACGATCCAGTAAAATGGCATAACTCAATAAAAGGAAAAAGCTGTTCTTACAAGATGCCAGAGAAGAACCTTTTACAAGTTCTTCAAAGAAATTAAACTTTGTTATCAGAGGACACTATCCTTTAGAAGGTGGATAATAAGTGGTGTAAGATTAATGTTTGTTTCCGTGTCTGGGATTGCATATTTTCGACAGTTAATTCGGTCTCAAGTCAAAAGCTTAACCTAAAATACTGACTAAAAACTTGTCTAACCACTTTTAAATATTCACATCAGCAAACCACCAAAATCTCTAAGCAAGCATTAAAAAGACTACACTAACATACTCATAACACTAAATATGGCAATATATATAAAACTGATCATGACAAACATTAATAATAAAGAGGTAATTAAGAAAGGAATTGAGAGCACCGTCATTGGATAAAAAGGAATAGATGATAACGGAACAACTAAACTAAATAACTCATTCAAGTGCTCAATATACCCAAATACTCCATAATACCCAATAATTATCCTTGATATCTCTTTAATAACCTTTAATCTTCTTCAAAACTCCAAAAGCTTGAAACTTTATCTGATTTTGAGATGATTAATTTGAAGACAAACTATCAGAATAATTACAATTGAACAACTGTTTTGTTAGCTATAAACAATAACTAAACTTGAATGATAGTAACACTTTTAATATCACAATAACTATCCTTATATGATATTTCCAGTTTTAATATCAGAATAACTATCATATTATCGTTAATAAAATCATAATAAAAATCCTTATATGACAATAACAAAAAAAATTAATATCACAATAACTACCCTTATATGATATTACAAATTTTAATATCAGAATAACTATCCTTATATAAATACGACCAGTTTTAAAAAAGATAATAAGAAAAATAATTAAATATCAGAATAACTATCCTTATATGATATTACCAGTTTTAATATCAGAATAACTATCATATTAAGGTTATTGATATCAGAATAACTATCCATATATAATACGACCAGTTTTAAAACGGATAATAACAAAAAAGATTAAATATCAGAATAACTATCCTTATACGATATTATGGTTATTGATATCAGAACAACTATCCTTATATAATAAGACCAGTTTTAAAACGGATAATAAGAAAAAAAGATTAAATATTAGAATAACTATCCTTATGTTATATTACTAGTTTTAATATCAGAATAACTGTCTTATTGATATCAGAATAACTACCCATATAATACGACCAGTTTAAAACGGATAATAACAAAAATATTAATTATTAGAATAACTATCCTTATATGATATTACCAGTTTTAATATCAGAATAACTATCATATTAAGGTTATTAATATCACAGTAACTATCCTAATATCAGAATAACAAACTTAATATCAGAATACTATCATACTAACGATAGAAACATCAAAGTGTAACTGTCCTGATACTCAGAACAAAAATATTAATATCAGAGTAACTATCCTCAAAATCATAATAATAACCTCAATATCAGAATAACTATCATAAAAATACCTTCAACAACGTTTTTTGATGAAAAATGTACCGATACGAGAATATTGATCAGGTAATTCCATTCGATAAAAAAAAATTAAATAAAAAAAAGTTGAGAAAAATAAGGAAATAGAATATTCTAATAAAAATAAAAAGATACGAAGAGAAATAAAGGATGAATTTGATCAAATCTCACCGCTAAATGAAAAAGATCAACGGACGACGTACATCCGCACTAAAAAATATCCCACGTGATCCTCACTCTATATATATATATATATATATATATATATATATATATATATATATATATATATATTCAAAAGTAATGGGTAACGATAAGAATGGAACCATTGAGAGATGTATGGGCTAGGTGTTCGCGCTTCTGATGTTTGGGGTGTGATTGTTATGGTACAAATGTTCGCCATAGATCACCACATGACTCATTGTTGCCAATGTACTTCAACTTTTACGAGTATATGTGTTTATTTGAATGAAAATTTTGTGCTCTCACTAGTTAAACTATGACACCCATTTATGCAAATATAATTGTAGGTTGGATACTTCAATATTACCTTAAGAGCATTTCGAACTCCGAGATTGTAGCAAAGGGATGGATAAGGAGTTTGGATCCGGATGCGGTAGTTGGGAGTGAAGAGATTGGACCAAATTGGTGTGAGATAGATGTTCAGGTCGCTATAAAAAAGATGAATATTTGCTGAGGAAGTATGGATTGTTTACCACAGCATTCGGGGTCAAAGGAACTTCCTTTCGTCGAGCAAGTTTTTCAACACCCTAGGCAGTGAACCTAATCGTTGTAGTGTAGTATTAGGGTAAGCCACTGTTGATCCCAGTTGAGCAAACGATCTAATATAGAAACTGACTTAGAATAAAAGCTTATTAAGTATTACGCGGAATTTAACACTTAATCTTAAGAAGAACGATAAACATTCAACACCTCAATATTATTTATTAATACGAATACTCTTACAAGATTAGGGTTTTGCAACCTTGAAGTGTATCGACCTTAGATATAAAACATCGTATATCTAATCTAACCTAGAACCTCCTTTTATAGGCTAAGGAGTCCTATACATTATACAATCGTAACCTCACAGGATAAATATCTTTTCCATATTTATCTAATACAATAAACTAAACCGACTATTACAAGACTAGCAAAGTGGTTACATATCAATATCGGTGGTTACACAATACTACTAGCCGGTTTGTCTTCATCGCGGTTACATTCTTCTCGTCCGTGGTTATATCAACCTTGTCCAGCGGTTCCGGACTTAGAGTAATTCTTGATCCAAGGAACCTAAAACCCAACAATCCTCCCCTAAACTTGATACATTCCAATGAATTCTCAAGTTTCCTTTAAGCTCAAAACATCTGAATTGGAAGATGTAGCCAAACACTTACTAGCCTTAAGAATGTTCTCATACTTCAAAGAACAAATTGTAAGCTTGACCATCATAGGGTACTAACATCTTGATACAACCAGCTTCAACATCTCGAGCAATAATTCCTAGATGCTTATTCGGTTGAGGATAATCACCTTCTACAAGCATATGAATAATCTTTCGAAATAGTTAAAACATGAACTCCACAAGTTTGATATAAAACCATCTAGTAACTTGACCATTGTAGAGTCCTTGCCATTCGGGTTCATCATGAGTAGGTTCAAATGAAATCTTTAAATGATGATAAACCGTCTCTCATGATAATCATTTGGATGTACTTCACCAAACTTATTCTTATAAAGTATCCAAAGATTCATCAAATCATCTCTATCAAAATATCAAGCATCCGTGAAAATTTATTATACTCGAAACTTCATTGTTGAGTCTTTGAATTTTCCAAACTCCTTCACTTCCAACTTTAAGCTTAAACTCATAAGAAATAATTTGATTTACATCTTCAACAACTTTCAATCTTTTAGAATCGATGTCTCCGAACCTCGATTTCCTCTTTCGCTTACTTTGAATCCACTCTTCATCCTTTTAATCCACTCTTCTTCCTTTTTAGAATTCATTGACAAGAATCATCGTTATTAATCCTCATACATCTCTCATAAATCTCCAAAATTCTTTCAAATGAACATTTACTAAGATTATCGAAACATGAATGCCTCAATTTTTAATAATTTTCATCAATACATTCCTCATCCGAGCAATTGAAGGAGGTTTCTTTCTTACAACTTGCTTCTTTTCTTTCTCGACCTTCCTTGCCCATTCACCCAAAAGTCTAGCGTTTTCCTCATCATCCAACAAAGCCCATTCTTGTGCAAGATACTCATCACTTATTAATTCGAAGCTTGAAGATAATTTTGTGATTCATACCATGTAGCTAACCATCTCGACTAGCTTCCTCTTCATCTTGCTTCCTTTTTTCTAAAGTCGTTTGTTCATCGGCTATAATACTTTTGCATACTGCATCATAAGCTTCTTGTTCGCTTTATTTTTAAACTTCACTGCATCGCAACCCTTTTCCTTTTCCAATATCGATTGAACCACTTTCTTCTTCAAAGGTTCACCAATAACTAAACTTTTTGTTTTGGGTTTAGTTGCAGTAGATTGAACAGATAAAACAGGTGAAATGATAGGTGTAGAAATAGATGAGGTTTTGCTTAGATTTATCAAGTTACTTGCAGCTTCTTTCTCAATTTCTTTAGATTTAGGTGGTGATACAGAGAAAGTTGTGACAACAGTGGAAGTGGTTATGATAGCAGTGGGTATGACAGTAGTGGGTATAATTTCTAAGTCTGAAACTGCAGCAGTGGTTACCAAAGTACTAACCATGGTTGCAGACCTACTATCAGGGATTGTATCCTGCACTACTTCATCTTCTACAACATTCTTCAAATTTTCAAGCACTGCCTCATTCCCATCTTTATCAGATACCAAAAATTCATTATCTTCACTATCAGCATCTTCATCCATAGGTACATCAACAGATATATCACCACCTCCCTCGAATCCATGCCTTCACTCCTCCCTGTTTGGATACATCTTCCACATTCGAGCGGGAGAGAAGTGCACCTTCTTTCTTTCTTCTCATAGCTTTCAAAACAAAGAACCCTGTGTCTTCTTACTTTTTCCAAAACCAACACTCGTGCTTCAATCTCCTAATATCCTTTCCCGAAACACACCCAACTCCTCAGACCGAAATTGTAGCTCCATTTTAGCACATTTAACCGTCAATTCATTAAAACGTTCAAGAATATCCTCCCACTCGACTGTGTTAATCGGGTCCGAGAGGTGGTTCATTGAAAAGGCATCATGTACCATCTTAGGATCCGTCAATTCATGTTCATGTTCCAAACTATCCTCATCACTTCTAGTGTGTTAAGCGCTCAGGAGGTGAATCCTTGGATATAGTAAACATAGCATCGACCTTGCTCGATCATCTATGTACCTGTAGAGCCGGTTGGCTAGGATTCCTCCACTGTGTTAAGTTCCAAGGAACTCTCCACATTAGCATATGGGAAACAAAGGAACATCTCTTATCAAGACATTTGGCTTCGATTCCTCATATGTGCAAAACCTTAGGAAGCATATGATGTACTTCATACTCTCTAGAATGCTCAACAGGTTCATCAATTTGGATTTCTACAATAAGTTGAACAAACCTAGGATACAAATAGTATTTACCCTTCTTCCTAATGTTTTGTACTAACCCCTCATAAATCATCCTAGACCAATTGAACTTTCTTCCATCAGCCAAACAAATAACAGCAGTAGCAATTTTGGAAGGAAAGTCATTAAACCCAGTGGTCTTATTACTCATACACATCAACAAGGTATGAATAAGAAACTTCCATTGTGGTGAAAACAAACTCTTAAAAAATGTACCTTATCACCCCTGTGTGTATATCCTAACTGTCTAAACCACCTACAATCTCAAGATTCAAAGATTATCAATACCATCAGCATCATCAAACTTTAACACTCTGCTTATGATCTCCTCATCAACTGAAATAGCATTTTCATCTACAATAGTGCTAAACACTTCAACTCCTTCAACCGCTTCAAGCTTAGCATTCTTCCAGAACTGATGGATGTAGGCTTTAAGAATGGTTGGTGTGATAGTTAAGGCATAGTGAATAGAACTGTGAACAAGGAAATCAATCTGTTAATACAAATAAGCCGTAAAAACGTTTATTTATATTTTACGATCTTCTAATGTTTTGTCGATAACAAAAGTAAAATCATATTAACAAAACAAATAAAATACGTAAATGGTTTGAACTAATAGTTTTCTAACATATTCATATTTTTACATAAAACACTAAAACAAGTATAAGTGATTTTATGATTTAGATATATATGTACAACAACTAGTGTTTACATATTGAGTTAACACATACTTAAGCTAAGTATACTAAAATGGGTACAAACAAGTATATACCAAAATGGGTAAAAACAAGTATATACTAAATAGATAAAACTAGCAAATGGTTTTGACCCATAACCCATGGTTTTATATATACCACTTAACCAAGTTCAATGTATCCTTAAGGTACATTGTATCTAGAAAGAAAACCATGGATTAACCCATAACCCATGACCCATGACCCATAACCAAAAATACCCATGGGTAAGAGGGCGTTCCACGGATCCCTATCTTTGTGCTAGCGGATCCCAGTGGAAGGGATCCGTGATCCGGGGAGCAGATGGGATTTTTCCTCTATAAATAGTGAGCCATTTCTTCATTATTTCTAACCCCTTTCAAGCCTCTTTCTAACACACTTTCCCCCTGAGTTAGATCTCACTAACCTTAGATCCAAGAGATCTATGTTTGTAGTTTTGTTTTTGTGTGATATTTTAGGTTCCTCTTAAAGGCAAGATCACCACCTTTGAAGTCGAACAAGCTCAATTCCATGAGTTGCTATGCTTCCTCATCATCAAGGCTACTGAAGTCCTCTTGTTGATGATTCCTTTCTTTCTTCAAAGAAGTGTAGTGTTGAAGACATTAGTGAAAGATGTCTCATGTGTCAAGACGAAGATATTAGTGAAGGGTATCTATCGTCCATAGGATAAGCACTTGTGGTAGGTGTTTAGAAGTCAAGACAAACAAGCATGAGTGAAAGGTGCTTAGAAGTCAAGACAAGGAAGCACTAGTGAAAGGTGCTTAGAAGTGAAGACACAAGACATTAGTGAAAGGTGTCTTGTAGATCTAGTCAAAGGCATTAGTGAAAGGTGCCTTAGATGTACAATCGATATGGTGTGTTTCGATGTACAAGATAGACTAGTATAGGATCCAAGGATATTGATATCCTTGATGATGTTGTAAAGGAGTAGATCTCCTTTGGGATTAGTCGTTGGTGTAGTGTGGTAGTAGTTCCTCCATTGCAATGGAACTAGGTGCTTAGCCTAGTACCTAATAAAGGGTAGGCGACGTTGTGAAGGTGTAGTTCACCTAAGGTGTGAAAGAACTAGGTACTTAGCCTAGTACCTTATAAAGGGTAGGCGACGTTGTGTAGGAGTGGTTCACCTTGGTGTGAAAGAACCCGGTGGTTAGCCTAGTCTTTGGAAAAAGAGTAGGCGACGTTGTGAAGGCTTCTCCGCCATAAGGAGGTTGGTGTAGTGATTACGAACTCTCGAGTAGGTGACTCGGGAGTGGAGTAGGGCAAGGAAGGTGACCTTGTAGCGAACCACTATAAATACTTGCGTTGTGGTTTTGTGCTTCTTACTCTTTTCTTTCATTACATATCTTCTATATGCTTGTTTATCAACATCCAACACACACAACCAAATAGATTGACATAAGTCAATCTAAATAGTTTAAAAGGAAGTTTTAGTTGGTAAAACTATTCAACCCCCCCTTCTAGTTTTCCACACAATCATTTGATGAAATCCTTCAGATCGATCGGTCTTGGTGAGAATAGCAACAAGGTTATGTGTAGTAGAATAAGTTTTCGCCATTGTGATTAAGGATGTAGATGATGTAGGTTTTGTGTGTAGATTTGATACTTCACAACTAGAAACTCAGAAATATATGATTAGTGGGTAAAGAAACAAATTCAGGAAAATGGATACTTTTATTCATAGATCACATGGCTATATATAGCCTTACAAGAAACTGTTTAGCATGAAACTAGGAACACACTACTACTAGCTAAAGAACTGGTACAACCCACTCTCCTCACAAACGTGGCCAAGATATTCGGTCAAAGTGATACCAATTCAAACTACTAGTTCTTGACTAAAACACATAAAGCATAAAGACTTATTAAATAAAACTCTAGCCATGCCATGCAATGCATACGTGAATCGACACATAACCGATTATATCCAACAATCACCCCTTAATCGGTTATTTACCCGTCCATTCACATCAACGTCGGCTCCTTTGAAATCAAAATGCTTCTTCATTTTTGGACACTCGTTGTTATAGTGACCATAGTCTCCACACTTGTAACATTTCACATGGCTTTTATCCGGACCCTTCGTTTCCATCTCGACCCTCACGGACCCACGGCCTCTTCCCGGCCACGCCCAAAGTCATCTCGGTTCGAGCTTCCACCGCCACAATGCTTACACCGTGCGACTTCCGTCACTTGCCAACAACAAACCACCTTGAGTGTCTTCCATCTTCTCGGCTCCTTTGATACGCTCCTCATACGCCTTCACCTTCCAACGGCTTCATCGAATAACATCGAGTCCAATTCAAAGCATTGCTCAATTGAAGCCACAACTGGAGAAACGACTTAGGCATAGAATCAAGTAGCCTTTTCACCATGTCTACTTCTTCAAGCTCATACCCAAGGCCCCTTGCCTTCAAGCTAAACCACTCAACTTGGTTGCAAACTCATCCACGGTTTCTCCCTCCTTCATGCGCAAGCTTTCCAACTCCTTTTCAATGTTGCAAGGCGAGCCGTTCTCACCCGATCTACTCCCAAGTACCGCGTTTGAGACCGTCCCATACTTGTTTTGGATCAGATAACTCGTCATTTGCAACACCATGTCTTTCGGTATGGCTCAAACAAAATGCAAGAGCTTGTTTTGACTTCTTTGCATCTGGTTCTTCACCTAATACTCGTGGTTCAACCGTCCCCATAATCCATATACATCCATAATGGACTTGACCTTGATGACCCACACCGGATAGTTTGTTGCGGTTAAACCGAACTTGGTACGACATCGAACCGACCTCCTTAACAGTACTAGCGCCATTTTTGACAACTTCAACTCCTTTTCTCGATCAAACCCGCCCAAGAGCTCTATTCACCCGATCAAGAAAACGAGCTACCGCTTTACCGTTTTCTTTAACCCGCTAGACGAACAAAATCCAAAGCCACCGCTTTGACGGATCCTTCACGCTCATTTTTCACGCACCTCCGTCGGTTAGACTCTTATCACGAACAGAAGATCGGGAGTAGAAGTTGCTTTCAGTAACTCTTCAACTTTTGATCAACTTACACCCTCCAAACGAACAAAGCTCGATACCAAATGTAGATTTGATACTTCACAACTAGAAACTCGTAAATATATGATTAGTGGGTAAAGAAACAAATTCGTGAAAAGGGATACTTTTATTCATAGATCACATGGCTATATATAGCCTTACAAGAAACCATTTAGCATGAAACTAGGAACACACTACTACTAGCTAAAGAACTGGTACAACCCACTCTCCTCACAAACGTGGCCAAGATATTCGGTCAAAGTGATACCAATTCAAACTACTAGTTCTTGACTAAAACACATAAAGCATAAAGACTTATTAAATAAAACTCTAGCCATGCCATGCAATGCATACGTGAATCCTGACACATAACCGATTATATCCAACATTGTGAAGTATGCAAAGGAGAGTGATTAGGGTTAATGTTGCGCGGCAAGTGAAAGTGGTGTGAAGATCAAATAAATGATCCATCCGTGATTTGGGGAAATAATATACTTTTGCAAAAGTTACCAATCAGCCCCTGTAGTATCCAACAGTAAGCAAAATGCTATCCGCGGTTTCAAAACAGCTATCTGCGGTTAGACTCATACCATCCGTGGATACATAGTAGCACTTCAACCAAACGTCCAAGATTTAGAGCAAGTAAATCAGTGTCATAACAAAGTGAGATCTCACACAAATATGAAGGAGTACACAAATTTTTTTTTTATCAAACACAAGCAGCTAACACACCAGCTCCCATGTACACAAATCCTTCATACCTGCAAGACAAAAACACAAAACAAACACATAGGAGAAGATTATGGTTGTCAGTGGTTAGAAAGAGCCAGAAGTGGTTCAAAATGACCTATCCGTGGTTTAGAACAGGTAAGTCAATATGGTCAACTTCTAAGATAAATATTAGTCCAACGCCCAAGAATCTCATTAACTCCTCAACCACATTTAACCTGCCCCTCATTTACTTCTATAACCCATAACTCTGCTTATAAAAAGAACCCATATCTCACATAACACACACATCAATTAAAACCAAAACCCTAATTTCTCCAAAATCCACAATCAATCTCAATCACCATGTGGAACCCTAGTTGGAATAAACCAGAAGTTGTTGATCTTACATCCTCCTCCTCCTCATCATCATCATCAAGTGAAGATACTAATCCATGGCAACTGTATCTTCCTCCACAAGAACCAAGACCAAGAAAATCTCCATTTCTTCCATCATCTGAAGATGATATTGTGGTGAATCCAAGTGAGGCATCTGAGGACTCTGATGACTCCTCAAAGAAGAGAACTTCAAACCCACAACCTTCATCATCCCAACCCCAACCAAGAACACGAGCAAGAAATCCACCACTCCCAAAGGACAGAGAGGTGGTTCTTGGTCTTTCAGCACCAAGTTGTGGTGCTTCTTCACATATCGTAAGGGGGAAGGGAAAAAGGAAAATGGAATGATGCTTTTTGGTGAAACCAGAGATACAAGTATGATCCGACTATGTCCTTTGTGCTTCATCTCATGTATTCATCTTCATCATCTTCGTTTGCATCAATACATCCTTCCTATTTTGATCCTTAGCTTGTCATGCATATCCAACGGTGAGGATAGTAGTAGGAAATCATGTATAGAAGTAGTTTTTAATTTGCACTTGAAGTTTCATTGTAAGTCGTAAGTCAGAAACTGCTTTTGATGAATGAATGAACAATTTAACTTCATACTTCTTTAGCTTCTATAATAAACTTTCTTGTATCTCGCAAAATGGTTAGTGGAAACACGTAACAACAAGCGATGGGTTAAACAAAACTATCGATGGTTAGAACCAAGAATAGCAAAACTAAGATTACATAATAACAAATCAATACTTATACAAACCGGTACAAAACAATTTGAGAGTTTAGAGATTAATCATTCCAATACTAACAACAAGCAATCAAACCTCCCACATCAAAAGCTTTGGTGAGAAGATCAAGAACATTGAAATCGGATGGATTTTACCATTTGAATCGGTCTTTTCTCATTACAATCTCTAATGAAATGATGCCTTATCTCAATATGTTTAGTTCTAGAATGTAAGCAGATTTTTAATAATGCAAATTGTATGTTATTATCAATGTAAATCTTAGTATGCATAAATTGTACCCAAAATCCAAGAATTGATTACGAATCCACATAACTTGACCATAAAGAACTAGCAAGAGACACACATATTGACTTCAGGTTGTAGAATTAGCCACAATAGTTTGCTTTTACATCGCCAAGAAATTAACTGCTTCCCAAAACCGACATCCTCTAGTAGTAGACTTCCTATCCAAACTAGCACCAAGATAGTCACTATCTGTAGGCCACCAAATCAAAGGGAATCCTTAGAGTACCAAAGGCCCAATTTAGGATGACCTTTCAAATATCTAAAGATTCTCTTAACAAGATTCATGTGTGAGGTATTTGGTGTGACTTGAAATCTTGCACACACATACCGAGAACATAATATCCGCCTAGATCTTGTGAGATACATCAAAGATCCAATCATGGACCTATACAACTTCAAATCAACTTTGGGACTTCCATCATCCGGTAGCGAGAGGTTTCGAGTCTCCATAGGTGTACTTGCACTCTTTACATCTTGAAACCCAAACTTCTTCAAAATATACGCTACATAATTGTCTTGACTAATGAAAATACCATCGGTCCTATGTTGAACACAGCCCCAAAAGAAAGTGAGTTCTCCATAGAACTCATCCGAAACTTATCATGCATAAGTTTCTCAAAATCTCTCAGATAGCTCCTTGTTTGTAGAGCCAAAGATGATGTCATCTACATAAACCCGAACCAATAAAATATCATCTTTGTGCTTTCTAATGAACAAAGTTTTATCAATCGACCCTCTTTTAAACTCATTGTCCATCAAATAAGTAGACAGCACTCATACCATGCCCTAGGAGCTTGATGCAACCCATACAGCCTTCCTCACTCAGTAAACCTTGTCGGGTTTATCGGGATCTTCAAACCAGGAGGTTGACAAACATAAACCTCCTCATCAATTGTGCCATACAAAATGCACTTTTAACATCCATCGATACACAACAAAATTCTTGAATGAAGCATAAGCCAAAAATAATCGATAGCCTCTATTCTTGCAACCTGAGCAAACACTTCATCATAATCCAAACCTTGATCATGTATATCCTTGAGCAACCAACCTTAATTGTTTCTTACAACAATTCCTCTTTCATCCTCTTGTTTACGAACACCCATTTAGTCCCAATTGCCCTTTTGCCATTTGGAAGATCAACCAATGTCCAAACCTCTTGAAGCTTAAAGCGTAAAAGCTCTTCTTGCATTGATTCTACCCACCTTCTTTACGATAAAGCTTCTTCCACTCTCTTAGGCTCCTTTTGAGACAAAAACAAGCAAACAGCAATTTTGCGAGATCTTTATGACTGTTTCTTTTGTGAAGAGATCTTGCAAAGAACCCATGTTCGGGAAAGGGTTCGATGTTCTTAACCACCTTCTTGTTTGAACTGGAGTATTCAAGTTTCCAAGTATTTGTTCCTTGGGATGAATCTTGTGAATCCTTGTAGTAGTGATTGGACTTTCATGAATGAGCAGTTCCAAATTAGACAAATCAAGATTGAAGAAATCATCCATGTCTTCATCATCGTAGGAGTATCAATTTCTATCAACCTGCATATTAGGATCATGGATACTCCTCATCACCAAATAATGGCTTTGCATGTGGTCCAAAGAAAGTACTATCACCAGTACTTGTATCTGGGGTTTCACTTGATCTATCAGTGGTAGAAGATGGCTTATCAGTGGTTTTAGTAGGCTTAGCAGTGCTTTCATTTGGCTTAGCAGTGTTTGCAGAATGTCTTTTCTTCTTTTCAATTTCTTCTACCGACACTGAGTTATCTTGCAACAATTCATCCTTATCTTGATGATGATTAACATTGCCTCCAGTATTCAGTAAATCATCATCAGTGGGACCTTGCTTGTGAATGATGGAAGGAACAGAACCAGCTTTCCACTTTTCAACCAAATAGAACTCCTTTGGAGAATCAGCTTCCTTGGAAGGTGTCTCTACCTCAGAATCCTTTTGTGTACCTGTATAAACATTAGTGGAAGTTCCTGCAATGATAGGCTCATAATTCATAGATTTGGTTAGCATATCAATGTTAAACTGCCAGTCTGGTCCTTTTGTCTCAACACTAGGAGTCTTTTCACTGAATTGAATATGTAGATTCTCTTCAACAATTCTAGTCCTCCTGTTGTATACTCTAAAGGCTTTACTATTGGAAGAGTAGCCTAAAAATTATCCATCATCCGCTTTTTCTTGAAAATTGCCTAGGTAGTCTATGGTATTCAAGATAGTAACAGGATACCCAAAAGGTTTTAGGAATGCAATCATTGGCTTCCTATCATGTAACACTCATAGGGGTCTTGTTATGAGGCTTCACTACCTTACTGCTCGCACATAACATGCGTTCCCTCTTCACAAATTTCAAAAGGTAGTTGGTAACTTTGATTCGACAACATTGTCCTAGCGACCTCAATTAGTGTCCTATTTTTCCTTTCACCTACACCATTCATTGTGGTGTTCTAGCAACACTAAACTGTCTTTCTATACCTTTAGCTACAGTAATCGATTCATCACATTATTCTTAAACTCGGGCCCATTATCACATCGATTACCTTGACCTTATGATAACTAGATTTTCTATCTTAGTAATGAAACTCTTGAGGATCTCACTAGTCTCACTCTTAGCGACCAAAAAGTATACCCAAGAAAATCTACTATAATCATCGATGATAGCTAAGCGATCTTGCTTATGATTCAAACTTCTAACAAAGGTAGGTCCAAATAAGTCCATATGAAGCATAAGCAGTGGTTGTGTGATGGTGTTTGATTTTGGTCTTACAAGAAGCTCTATGTTGTTTTCCTTTTGACAGCCACACATAGTTCCTTACACTCAAAACCTTTGAAGGTAACCCTCTCACTAAGTTTCCTTTTACCGGTTTATTGATTGTTTTGTAATTGAGATGACCTAGCCTTCTATGCCACAATTTTGACTCATCTACGATGCTTTAGCAAACAAACATAAGGACCTATTAGGAAGAACAACTTTAAGATCAAAACAATATGTATTTTCCTTCCTAGGTACCCTTAGTTGTATAAACTTCTCATCGGGCATCTTAAACTCGGGAGACAACACTACACACTCGGCTTCCCCAAAAGTACCTAGTTTTTCTTATCACACATTTGAGAAACACCGAATAGATTATATTTAAGTCCTCTGTACCAAATAGACTTTTTCAAAGTCTTAATTCCTGCTCGATTGTGCCTCGCCAAGTATCTTTCCTCCCTTTGGATCATTGCCAAATGCCACATATCCTCCATCAAAAGCTTCAAAATCTTCCGTGTTGCTCCCATCCCAAGTCATGTGCCCGAGCAACCACTATCAAAACTCCTTTGTCTTTTAGCTCGGTTTGTAGATTGCCCCGCACATGAAATTAAAGCATTAGTTCTTTTGTGGACCCAAGCCAATACTAACTTGGGTGCATACCTGCATCAAAATATTCAAATTTCTTTAGGTCCATTGATGCAGTTGACATGTGGTAAAACCTTGGTCTTAGGCTTCCATTGCCAACTAATGAGGCCTTAATAAAGATAAAATGATTTTCAACCATCGTGTCGCTTATCACCTTTGGAATTTTTAAAACTTCTTTTGAATTAGTGGTGATATTTTGCTTAATAGTGGTTTGATTACGCTTAGCCGTGTTTACATTTTGCTTAGCGATGGTTGGAACCCATTTAGGTGCAAGAAGTGACTATAGATTTTCTATTCCCATTCCTCATCAACACCGCTCTTGGAATCATGTTTTATTTGGATGAGGGTTTGTATTCTTTGAAAAGTTTTAATGATTTACCCTCCTCCAATGATTCCAAACTTGTGGTCTGTTTTTATTATAATTTCTCTGTAAGTGTTCAAAGCTACCACATACAAAACAAGCCTTTTTAACACATTGAAACTCATCTCCTAACCTGTTAGAAATTAGGCCATTAAAGTTTCTCTGGTTACCCCTAGGTATGTATCTTGTCATTTGTTCCCTAGGCACTTCCTTGTACTCAACTACTCTCTTAGCTATTTGAGCTCCAAATCTAGGTACAAGGTTGACTTCTTCGAGAATCAACTTTCTTAACTTTTTCTATCTCTTCGACTTAGTTGATTCGATTCTATCTTCCTCAGAATCGATTCCCAATCTTCAATTATGGGAGCATCGATGACCTATCGAACTTATCTTAGATGTTTCATCTTACTTATTCCTTCTGGTGTTTGTTAAAGCGAATTCACTACTAAATGACAGTTCTTTAGCGGTGGTGCATGTTGCATAAGAGTGGGTGGTGGCATATTATTGTATCCTATCCGTAACCCTTTTTCATTAAATGACTCTCTATTGATTTATGAACCGATCGAAGCAAATTGTGTTTTAGCTACCCTAACAACATGTTTTTCTTTTCTTCTAGGGCCTTTGTTTTACACTCTCTGCCGGTTCAAGTTTCTCTTGAGCATTTTAATCTCTATTCTTAAGATCAATTTCACCACCTAAAATATTGATCTTATCTACATACTCAAACTCACATTTAATACAGTATTTAAGCTTCTCTTCCACACTCTCTAGACCAACTCTATAACCTAAGTTGTCCATAGTCAGTCTGTCTACTTCTTTCCTCATACTCTCAGTGATAGCTTTTTGAGACTCTAAGTTATCATGACATGATTAAATGAACAAGTAGAATCATTAGATACCTCAAAATCTGAACCAGAAAATGAAGCATAGGCCATGAGAGCAAAGTTATGCTCTTTTGAAGCTTCACTAGCAAGAAAAGCTGCATTGGGACCTTCTTCAATCTGATCACTCCAATCATAATCACCAATCCCATCCCGAGCAACCAAAGTCAAGAAGCAGCAGCTCTTCTATAGTCTTCTTTATGCCTTCAATTCTTTTAGGAGCTCGACATTCCCAGCAAAGTGCCCTTTCTTCTTGCGCTAAAGCACTCCATCTTGCTTTTGTCGAACCCAACTCTCCTTTGACCATCATACTTAACTTGTCTTCCGGTCCTCCTCGAAACTTCCTTGCTTGGAGAGTCAACATTGCCATTTTCCATTGAAGATTAATCTCATCAAGATCATCGGGATCAATTTGATCTAGATCTTGATTCAAAACATTAACACCGGTAGTTAATCGATAGAAAAGCACAAATTGCACCATCACTAACGGTGGTATTGTTTGCAATAGCGTGGTTATACCATAGGCGCAGTGGATACATCTTGTGAGCTCTTGTGATTAGTGGATACAAAAGCAATGTTTTGGTTAGCGTAAGATGCATTAGCAAAGTTATTCTCGGACTCATAAACCTTCAAGTTGTTGAAGAGATTGTCCGAGTCATCTTATCAAAGTCCACCTTATTTCTCCACACAATTGTATGAATAGCCCAATCGATGATAAACCCTAATGAACTTCAAATTAATATCTTGAAGAACCTTGTAATCCATGTACTTCATTGGTGATAAGTTTTGAAGTCTATTATACGTGCCATCAATCTTTTCTCCACTAAGAGCAGTGAAGGTTTCAAATTGATGCTTGAGCATATTCATCATTGACTTCTTAGTAGCTTCATTACCAAGAAACCTTATTTCAAGAGCATCCAATAAATCTTTAGCAGACTCATATTGTTCAAAATCCAAAGCATAGTCATTGGGTATTCCATGGAGAGAATCTTGTGAGCTTTGATCTCCATTTTCCTTTTGCTTTATCAATTTCACTAACAATAGCTATCTCTTGACCATCCTCACCCTTCTTAGGAAGAGTGTCTCCTTTCAACGACATCCCGTAGAGCATAATCAATCATACGAATGTATTGCCTCATTCGCATTCTCCAGATTTGATACTCACCATGCTTGAGCATGGGTACCTTTAAGCGATCACCATGTGAGTTTCACGACATCTTTACTTACTTGAATAAAGCTTAACAGAACTTCTTCTTGATTACGGTTTCTAGATCACAAGCTCGATACCACTTGTTGATCCCGGTGAGCAAACGATTTAATATAGAAACTGACTTAGAATAAAAGCTTATTAAGTATTACGTGGAATTTAACACTTAATCTTAAGAAGAAGAACAGTAAACATTCAACACCTCAATATTATTTATTAATACGAATACTCTTATAGTATTAGGGTTTTGCAACCTTGAAGTGTATCGACCTTAGATATAAAACATACGTATATCTAATCTAACCTAGAACCTCCTTTTATAGGCTAAGGAGTCTTATACATTATACAATACGTAACCTACAAGATAAATATCTTTTCCATATTTATCTAATACAATAAACTAAACCGACTATTACAAGACTAGCAGTGGTTACATATCAATATCAGTGGTTACACAATACTACTAGCCGCGGTTTGTCTTCATCAGCGGTTACATTCTTCTGTCCATGGTTATATCAACCTTGTCCGTGGTTCCAGCACTTAGAGTAATTCTTGATCCAAGGAACCTAAAACCCAACAGCCACGGGTATTGATATCGTTCTCTAGGAGAATAGGAATGCTAGTGAGAAGTTACTATGCTAAGGTTGGGGTTGAGGAAGATTATTTTTTATCTTTTTTAGGAAATGGAAAGGTACGAATCTCGGGGTTTGGATTTGGGGGTTGGTATTTCTACCGATTACTCTACTTATCTATTCTAATTAACTAAGCTAGGGGGTAGTCTATGTCTATTGTTGTGTGCTCGTATGATGATTAAGAATGTGTTTACTTAGCTTTTATTACTCCCTAGTTATCTCCTATTGATGGTTCAATTGTCACGTCCTTATTCTTAACGTTGTGTTTCTAAGGTCGAGGGTATGCGTTTATCCTAACTCTTTGAAGCTACCAAAGGTTAATGACTACAAAATCTCTAGGATTTATAAACTTAACACTAAGGTATTCTTTGGATGTTTAGCCTACAATAACTCTAGGTGATTATAAACTAAGGTTCAACAAAGATTAATCAAGCATTATTAGCACAACAAATGACCTATCGCAATACTAGGTCAATCACAATTAAGATAAGAGACAACCAATCAATATTCAATAACTAAGTTTCATATTACCTAAGCAAACACACAAATAAATTAGCCGGACATGGAGAACATGCAAGCATACACACTATCAATTGAAGACGAATTGAATTAATGAAGTAAAACACTTATCTTGATGTAAGATAGGGTATGGAACCCTAAAATCTCGTACAAGACAGCCTTGGTTCGGTTTAGGTTTTTACCCACAAAACTACACACCGAAAACCGAAAATTCGGATTACGTATATAGTGTTACAAGCTGCGACGGCGTCACTTTAATTGTGACGCCTTGAGTCGCCGTCATTAGGTTTTCGTCTTGGCCACGTTAGTATTGTGACGGCATCACCTTATGCCCGTGACGCCTCCTTCGTCTCGACGTCGTCGGATCAAATCTAGGCCGTGTGAGTCGCGACGCCTACTCTTTTAACACATGATGTCGTCTAGGGATGAGCACGGCACCGTCCCGCATCGATCCCGCACCGAATAGTGGTAGCGATTTTTCCCGAATATAAATTAGTGGTACCGCATCGCATCGAACGGATTCGGATATCGGATGCGGCATCGGCATCGGAAATCGGGTTTTCCCGCTTACGGAATTTTCGATTGGTACCGGTCCCATACCGAATTAGTGGTCCCGATTTTTTCACCTTATTTCGTAGTCCGGTGCACGTGCATCGTATCTTAAGAATCGGCACCATTTCGATCTGTGATCGGTGCAGTTCCGGTTAGGTTCCGGATTGCCCAAATGCTCATCCCTAATGTCGTCACTTGTAAATAAGCAATTTGCTCTTGAGTCGTCACCAATTTGTTCGACGGCCACAAGTATAACTCGACGCCGTCCCTTTCAATTCAAAGACTGAGTGTCTCGATTCTTGACTTTGGCCATTTTCTTCAGATATTCGCACCTTTTCATCCGAATAAGTGTCATTCCAAAGAATTTGCCTTCAAGAGACCTAAAAGTGAAAAGGAACGAAATTAAGTAGTAACAGATACAAAAGTGATCAATTAAGGGCTTAAATGACCCCTCAAAAAGGTACCTTTTAAATCCTTATTAAATATCCCTACACTTGGTATTTTCTTGTCCTCAAGCAAATGTGCTTTTAGCCAATTAATTTATAAGTTAGGGGTTATGAAGCATTAGTTTAGAACGATCCACAACACATATAAGCCCCACAAAAGTCATAACAAGCACAGAAATTACATACTAGAACCTCACATGGGGTATTTGGATACTCACATCTCTCGGGTGTATATGAAATATAACAAGTTGGAAATGGAAGATAAACACTCATTAACCGGTCCTAGTACATTGATTACCATAGGCTTGAGACTAGATCAAACCTCCATCGCTTTGGCGTAAGCACCTAGGAAAGACTATCCAAGAGGTCTTTTAAAGGGTTGTAATGTTAGGCTTATGGTAGGAAACAAAGGGTTTGGTGGGATAGGCGATTTAGTGGTGGTAAGTCAAAATCTTTTGTTACAAGCATGCGAAGAATGGCGTTGTTAAGCCAAGACTCGACACTCTAAACTCTAGATAATCAAACAAAAACATAAATTTAAAGATAGATGTAGGATGGTAGCCCGTATGTTTTTTCATTTTTTTACTTTTTTTTTTTTTTTTTTGAACACTCTATTTTTTCTTTTTCCCTTTTTCAATTTTTTTTTTTTTTTTTTTTTTTTTTTTTTCATACACTCTTACTCTACCATCCTCACGATAACATCAAAATGATAGGGATTTATAGGCACATCCCTACACTTGAGTTTTTATTACTCTAACACTAATTTGACCCAATTGAAAAGATCAAAACACTTGGAGTACATTATTATGCAAATAAATGGAATTTGAATTTAACGTTCCTTCCCGTCATTTCATAAAACTTAACTTTCCCATGAGTCCCAATCGTCCCAAAGCGTGTACAAAGGATATGACTCGACTTAGCAACTTATGCAAGCAACTAGATAATTGAACTAAGGGTTTAGTGTGATAACAATAATGCACTAAAAGTGAGTGCATACAAGGTAGGCTAAGGCGATTTGGGTGTACATTTGGGGTGGATTGTAAACAATGTTTTCATTGATATTCGAAAACCGAAACATCACGAGAACCGCGAAAAGGATAGGCTCGAGGGGTTAACTAGGGTATCGTGTACTAAAGATGAGTACAACGCAAGGGTGTGGGGAATTACTCAACCGATGTGGAAGAAGTAATTATATTACGGGTATCAAACAAGGGTTATCCTAATGCCTCTTATCATTTAGTTATTCCTAACTACACAAGTGTAGTCTTACTAGCGATCTCGGAATGCATCACAAAACAAGTTCTAGAATCTATTATACTACCGGTTCACACTCGAAGCATTAAATATGAATGCTTTAATTCCTACAAATCTAAGGGCGATCCTCACATTTTGGGTGGAATTTAAGTGGTAAAGGGTTTTTTGTGCTAGTCATATAATTTCCTATCCATGAGACGCTTTATTAAGACTAATGGCCCACTCCTATATGTCATGAAAATTTTTAAATTTGGTGCCAAAATTACCCTCACCGATATTTCTCATGGTTTATTACACAAATGAAATTGGACAAAGCAAATATTCAAGGATAAGCATAGTTTCAAAGTTCCGTTTTATTTTCCTCCTACACTTAAACCGAACATTGTCCCCAATGTTCCCGAAAGTATCAAAGTTATGATAATGGAAGGTAAAAACGAAAGAAACTAGTACTCCCCGATTAGCTCGGTAGGATCCGTGAAGTGGTGGTTACATATTTCTTCAAGAAGAATGTTTGCGTGGAAAGCTCCTTCTCATCTTATGTATCTTCTTCTTGATAAATTAAACCGCACACTTGAAGAAAATAAACGAAACCTTCGCGTAAAATCGGCGGTAATAATATATATATATATGACTCTACTAAACTAGGATATAATGCTTGTGGAATGGATGTTTACTGATTTTACGGAAAATTAAGACCGAAAAATTCCAAAAATTTATAAGTAGCTCAAGAACGAGAAAAGTGATAAGTTGTTTGCCTCCCGATGCCGTCGGTTGTGATCTTGACGCCATCGAGTTATCCCGACAAAAGCGGTCTGCGATTTTACGGAAAAATTCGGAAAATTTACATCTTTAGAATTTGGAAATATTTCACGCAAAACATCCATTATGACTCGATACAAGCATTTGACTCGAACAAACACACATGTATATCTTCTAATTAATTGTAATTCTCATGTTTACGTTTCTTTTGAAAACGTGTGTAATCCTCCCTACACTTATCCCTTATGTAAAATACCTTTATATGTAATTAAGACGAGGTTAAAGACAAAATAAAGCATTTTTACAAATTTAAACATGAGAATAAACAATCAATAAAAAATACACGACACACAAACAAACAAACAAACCACACAAGTAATAGATAAACACACCACATGCAAATATACATACACATCAAATTATTCAAAGTTCACCACAAAGTCAAGATAGCCTAGATTATTACATGCCCAAATAGAATAGTTTCAACAACCAACCATACTAATCCATAAACAATCCATAAACAAATACATGAGTCATCGGGAGGGGTCAATAACGGTAGTCATAACCGTGGAGGAGGAGGGGCCGGTATCCATAAGGCGGGTAATCCTCCTCCCGCCCGGAAATGGATCGATCCGCGGTGTGGGTCGAGTCGATCACGCATGGACAGATGTCGATCCGTCGACGGTATGATCATATGTCCGCCTAGCCCTCGCCTTGCTGCGCCATCCACGTGTCCATACGGTCCATCCACGCTCCCTAGTGGGCCTGCCAATCTCCACTGGACATGTGTCGGTGGCGTCGTGAGCCTCTCGCCCATCCCCTCGCCGGTATCTTGCCGCATCTGCGGCTCGTCATCATCACCAACCTGAACATCGGGCTGAGCACGGAACCATGCAAAGCTCCTACCATAATCCATGATGACATCCATAGCTTTTAGGAACTTAACTTTGACGACCCTTGGTGCTGCCACCACATTAAGGTATGCGGGTGCCTCCCCTGCCAAAGGACTGGGCCAACCGGGTGATAAACATGCCTCCATACACCTTATCCTCAAACCTCATCCCACTAGCAGTCCTCAAGTAATTGGCCAACCAGAATGGGATGTTACAGTGCACACCCTCGGCCAACATGCAGTAGATGTTAATACAAATAAGCCGTAAAAACGTTTATTTATATTTTACGATCTTCTAATGTTTTGTCGATAACAAACGTAAAATCATTTTAATGACACAAATAAAATACGTAAATGGTTTGAGCCAATAGTTTTCTAACACACTTACGTTTTCACATAAAACACTAAAACAAGTATAAGTGATTTTATGATTTAGTATTACATATGTACAACAACTAGTGTTTACATATTTGGGTAAATATACACATAACTAGTATGTAGTATATTGGGTAATGTAAATGCATAGAAACTTAAGTATTTGACCCATTGACCAAATACATTGAATGTAGTTGGGTAAAACCTAAAGTCCAACACCCATACCTAATGTCTAGATACATTGTACCTTGGTGGGCACTCAAAACCATGGACTAGATGCATTGCATCTTGTAGATACATTGAATCTACTTGGTACCCATAACCCATGACCCATACCCAATGTCTAGATACATTGTACCTTGGTGGGCACTGATTGGTGCAAAATCGTCAAGTTATCTCACACAAGCTAGCAACTTGTGAATGACCAACCGTAAGAAACTCAAAACAGTTCACACACCAAATGCAATTTAAGATCAGAGGAATATAGGGGATTCCTGGGTCGTTAAATCCCACGGAGGATGAATTGGTGTATAAACATTTGATCAGATGATAGAATGATCACTAAGGATAGTGATCAATAAGGATTTTGATGGAAAATTATACCTAAAGAAAAGATTAATAAATTACAGTGACTTAAATGCAAATTAAAGGAAATTAAAAAGTTAAAATATATTAAATAAATGCTATCACTATTTTTACAATGATGTTTATGTAATTTATAAAATAAAATGACTTAAATAAACTATTTTAACTAAAACTTAAACTTAAATTACCTAAAAACATGATTTAAAATGAAAACGTAAGTTATTTATAAAAATTACGCGAGTGCGCAAGCAAAAACGTAAAATTTATGAAATAAAAGGCCTACTAATGTAAAAACATATTTCTTACTTCCTAAATGACAAAAGAAAATTTTAGAAAAAAGAATTATATTTTTTAGACTTTTATATTTTTTTTTATGAATTAAATAAGAGTTTACACTAATTAAATGTTTAAAACTACTAAAACTATTTAGAAAAATCTGAAACTTTTTGTAAAAATACTTTATAACATTACAAAGCTAAGAAAAATGCAAAACATGAAAAAGCTTATTGTAATAAGCTGAAAATAAGCTAAAACAATCGGATAAGCTATATGAGACAAAAGGTGGTTATGTATTAAATTGTGTAAGAGATAACCAGTCAAAGACCCAAGGGCAACTGGCTATACAGGTACACACTATCACTCTCAAGGTGGGAGGTCTCAGGTTCGAGCCTGCCTCCCCACCTTTTTGCTAAACATTTTATTTTTTTGATTTTCTTTTACAAACTTATTAAGTAAATGATTTTAAGCAACTTTTATAACTAAAACTTTTTATGAAAACTTCTAATAAGCTCAGTATTGAGCTTATTATCTTAACAGTTGGTTTTAAAAATGAATAAGCACAAGTATTAAGCTAAATGGCTTATAAGCTACTTAATAAGCAAAAGCTAATTGAGATTAAGCTAGACTAATTATAATAAGCTAATATGACCATTGAGAAAGTATAATGACTTATAAATAAGCACTAAACAATCCAAATAAGCACTTACTATCTCTTTGCACAGACACTCTATGGATTACTAGGCACTTTCTAACTAAAATTTAAGCACTAAAATAAGCTAAGAAATGAAAAGGAAAACTTGAACTAACAAGCTAACCAACTGAACTTTCCAAAAAGCTAAAATTCAAAGTCTGGACTACAATAATAAGCTTATGAGAAGCTTTTGAAAAATTCTATAAACACTGACTGATTGATTTTCACAGGAAATGGACAAAGCTAAAAGCTTCTAGCAGGCTAATAAAATAAGCTAAAAAGTAGAAAATTAAGCTGGTAACCTTGAGACAGCTAGGTGAGCTTCTCAAAAAGCTAAGGTACACAATCTGAAGCTAACTAATAAGCTTTGTGAGAGCTTGTGAAAAAGCTTAACACATCTGTGCACAGGGCATGTTTCAGAAAGGGGTGCTCAAAACAAAGCTAAGAATAAGCACTTTATAAGCTAAGAAAAGATGAACTATTATTTTTCTAATTTAGATAAGCAGCTAAATATTACTATCCCAAAAGGATTTAAGCTAAAACTTAGTAATGAATCCTATATAAAATTATTCATTTTATTCAAAACCACTTATTCGAAATTTTGACTTTTTAATTGTAAACAAGTTTGACTTTTATGAAATTCTAATGATCCTAGATGATCTATTATGATGTATTAAGCTAATTTGAGACTAATTTAAGCTAAATAAACAAATTTTAAACCAATATGCATGATTATGCAATCTAAAATCCCAACATTATGAGTTTAAGAGATGTTAAAGCTAAATTTGACTTTTATAGTATATAGATGCAAACAAATGATTGATATGAGTCAATAATAGCTAAACAAACTTAGACCAACTATTTTCAACTAGTTAACCGACTTAACACGACAACAAGTAGATCCAAACAGTACATTAGAAAAGAAATTTTAACTTACAAATGATCAAGCTCATGTGCAGCTTATCACAGAACCCATTCTACCACTATTTCCAACCAAATTCAACCCAAAACAATCTCTGCATCAACCCATTTCCATGACCAAGTCTCAATGAAGCTTGCCAGTTGACTTTTGTTGACTAAGAGAGTTTTAAAAGTAAAAACTGAGTAGCAACTTTCTGAGTAAACAATAAGCTAAAGTGAGCTTATTAAAGTGTATATAAGAGCTTATATGGGCTTAGAAGTTCATAACATCAACTACAAATAACATTCATACATATACATGAACTTGAAAAATTGCAAAATATAAATTCGTACTTGGAATTTGAAATTGATTATTTAAAAAGCTGTATATTACACTGAGATGACTTATTTCAGAGCTTGAAAGCTTAAACAAAGACTGGAAAATTTAAATTATTTAAAACGACATGACAAAATTAAAATTACACTACTTGGTTTTCTCCTCTGCTTCTTTTTCTTTCTTTATAGCCTTTTTAGACTCCCCACATGCTTCTGAGTTTATCCCACCACCATTGGATCTCTGTAACATATCTCAGCCATTGATTTGCAAATTGGTGCCAAAAAGTCTTTGGGTGGGTTTCTGCAATTAATGCAGTTTTGGAGGATATGGAGGTGTTAGGGATTAGATATCAATTGGGGATAAGTTTGAAAGGTGGAAAGTGGTGGTGAGTGTAGAAAACCAGTGGTTTCTGTATGCAGGAGTGGGAGAGGTAGAGCTACTGATGATGGCGGTTTTATTTCAATTTAAAGATTGGGCCGGGTTGTGTGTAATGGACTGGGCTTGGCTGGGTTTGGTTTAATATATAAGGTCCGTTTGGTTTAGTAGTAATACAAGCCCAAGGACCAATATTGTAATTTGGCCAAAGTTAAGGGACTGAACTTGTAGTTTTTCCAAATTTATCACAAGGGTTAATCCTGCAAATAATGGTTAGTACAAGGACTAAATTTGCATAAAGTTCCATTTTTATAAGTCCAGGGACCAAAACTGTCAATTTTGAAACTTTAAGGGCCTAACTTGTAATTTCTCCAAAGGTTCACCATAAGGACCAATTTTGTCATTTATTAATAGTACAAGGTTTATTTTTGATAAATTTCCATTTTTAAATTCACAAAGGACTATCTTTGACATTTTTCAAAGTTTAAGGACTAAAGTTGTCATTTTGTAAATTTTAAACTTTAAAGGGTTTATTTTGACAACTTTTGAATCCCATGGACCTTAAATGACATTTTACAAGTTTTTGAATTACGAGGACTAGTTTTGACAACTTTTGAAACTTGGGGGACTAAAGCGCCAATTATGCAAACTTGATACGCTTTTTCATCGATTTTGGTATTTTGCATTTAAAACACATAAAACACTTATTTGTGATATTTTCATCATTTTGATGCATTTCGAGTGTTTTCGGATGTTTTTGCGATCTAGATGGTACAAAATGATGAGTATTTAGACACTCATCAATCCCCCACACTAAACTATTGCTAGTCCCTAGCAATCTTTTATGAAAAATTAATGGATTTTATCTCTTTACCAAAAGCCATTACTCGGAGTAGCCAATTGTTTCGGTTCAAGTAAGAACCTTGGTACAATGATAACCAAATGATTTTGAGCAAATCACCATCATGCAGCTTTTGATTTGTCTTTACGAAGCCGTTTGCTTCGGACTAGCCAACTCTTAGATAAATTATCAATATTATCTTTGGTGAGCCGATTACCAATTATGGATTTCCAATCGCCTTTACCACAAGCCATAAACTTGCGGGCTAGCCAACTTTTCACTAGTTAAAGATATGGTGAGTTGAACACCATACAATTTTGGGCAAATTGCAAGCCATAAACGGATTTGAGATATCTTTACCAAGAGCCGTTTGCTCTCGGATTAGCCAATCCTTATGTGGGTTAGACATGGTGGGTGATTACCATTTGTTGTGTTTAGTACATAGTACTTCCACTAAATAAATTTTTTAAAATTTGGCCATTTTGGGGAAAAAGGGACTAAAAGGGTACATTTATAATCAAATTCGCGAAATTTCCCCCACACTTAGAAATGAATATTGTCCTCAATATTCAAAGTACCATTGTTATGCCGAAACTTAGAACGTAAAAGATAACATTACTAGCTAAGTGTAGAAACACAACAATTATTCTCTTTTTAATATTTACAATTTTCATTCATTTTTAGGTCTATATACAACATGGGGCATCTCCCCACACTGTGGTGGTACACACGGTGAAACCCATGTTTAACTATTGTTTTTGATTACCGAAGTCGCTAGCTTGACTCGACCCCAATTAATTTGTTCATGGGAAGTAAGTGGAAGAGACAATCTCCATCGGACTTTCATTCAAGATGTTTGTATAAACATTGAAATACGTGAAAGTTCCACACCGATGAGATATAGATAGAACCGGCTCAAAAATGATAAATGAAAATGCCGGGATCAAAGATAATGTCTTCATTCCCGAAGGAGTGAAGAACAGGAGAAGCCACGGGATAGGTGAAGAAGAGAAAGAAAGTCATGATAAACATCATGACTAACTCATCATCATCAGAAGGGGAATTCATGATAGCATGAATTTCATCTTTTAAGCCCAATTGGTCTAGACATATCCCGAGTGTGTCTAGATCAAAGTAGAAGTTATCATACTCCGGTAGAGATATGATATGAGTGACTTCACATAAGAACTCCTCAAAGGAGAATGATTCATATTCAGGATTGATTTGAATGAGTTCACTGGAGAACTCCTCAAAAGTGAATGATTCATAATCGGGGAGAGAATTATGAGAATGAGAAGTGGTAATACCACTAATCTTTTCTCCCATATGATCAAAATGGAACGTTTGCAATTCGGGAATAGAATCATTGAACAAAAGTTCACTATCCTCAAAGGGGATAGGATATGAAGTAGGCTTTTCATTAAAAGCCTCGATTCTAGAAATGAGAAGATTAACATTCAATAATGTAAGACGAAGAGCTTCGTCTTGGATTATTTCTTCATCATTCTCTTCTCCTAAGTCGATGAGCTCGAAGGTAACTCACCCACATAACTTATGTCTCCACAAGATAAAGAATAGTCCTCATCGAATCGAGAGAACATCTCAATATGATCATTTTGGAAGACAAGAGAGGAGGATATCACACACATGGTCAAAGTTCCTTGTGACTCTCTCGGGATTGGGACAAGGTCCTCAACACTAGACTTTATGAATTCGTCCGATTCCTTTTCGTGAATAGTGTCAAGATGCTCGCCCCATGTTCAGAGAGTGAGTGGGAGCTTGGTGTGATAGCAGTTGTTTGAGAATGAATCTCAATCTTGGGATATCCACCGATGAACTTGATGAATCTTTATAAAATTGTAGGATACCAAGTGCATCCTCATCATCACCGTCATCGTGAATAAAACGAAATTGAGAGCTAGATCCGGTGCTTTTTCTTTTGCAATTGATTCCTAATAGATTTTTCAAAAGCAATTTGGGAATTTATTTTAGCAACTGCTCTTGACTAGCAATTCTTCCATGGATTTCTCATGTGAATTTTGAATGACGGACATTGTGGGAGTGGAGATTTGTCAAACCGGAAGGTTGACATTGATAATCATCATGAGGACCCCCACAATATACACAAGAAAACGGGAACATTATGAATGTTGTCTTACTCAACTCCTCGGTTCTTTTCACCGACCAGAATCTCTAGATAAGTGTCTTGTTGGGTTTCTTTGAGGAGTTTGAGTCATTTGGCACCGTGGAGGTTGGTCGAGATAGTCGTAATTGTTACAAGGAAATGGATTCCTGTTTGACAATCGAGCTGAAATGGGACCTTCACAGTTCTCAACAAGAAAGCTGCTGAGCTCGGATTGGTGAATCATATGGATATTGGTCATAACCAAAGTTCGAGTATCACCGAAAACTGCTCATAAACAAACATGTTTCGGATTGACACTCAATTCATGGTGAGGACCTCCACAAAATTCACAAGCAGTTATGTTGATTATATGAAGACAAGTCGGGTGTGGTGGGTAATTAGAAAAATTTGAGGGTCGTTAAATGAGTTCGGATTAGGATCATAATCAAATGAATTCCTCGAACCACAAAACAAACAACTCCGTTACGAATATCATTACCACCTGTATACACACGTACAAATGACATGGTGAACCAAAAGAGGCTCACCACAACCGACACAAGGAATAAACGATTCTATTTGAGAGTTATGAGAAGGAATCGGTTCATTCAAAGAATCAACAAAACCAACATGGTGATCCGAATGACTATTAAGACTCAAGAACATTTTGAAAAACGGAGTGGGACAAGGGTGTGCTCGAGAGCTAGCAATTTCCACCACTTCCGTTATGGTCTCCGGTTCGGTTCTTGAGAAACGTGAAGATTAGGCAAGTCATTCTTGCTAGTCACCGGTCTAAATTTCGCATGTTTGCTTTTAACCGTAAATCGTGAAAGTGTATGATCAATTTTAGACGGCTTAGGAGCAATCGGGGTTAGATCTTTGGATAACCGTAGGTTGGACGTGTTAGCACCTCCATTATCGAGAGGAAGTACCGGTCCTTTGTCACCTTGGTTTCTCGTTCCATTTCCCTACGCGAATTAATGGATCATTACGAACAACACGAATTCTTGACATTTGTGATAAAGTAGGAAGTTTTTCAACTTCGTTCCGAATTCGTCGTAGTCGAGAGATTCCATGAGAATAGAAGTTAGAATCAAATGGATGAGGGTAAAGGGATAAAGAATCAAAAAGGGTAAGAGGGTAAAGATGAATATTTTGGATTTTTGGATAAACATTTTGTAAAACAAAGAATGAAAATATTTTTGGTGTTTGTTAACACTTTAGGAAAATGTTAATGAACTTTTGATTTTGATTAACTTTACAAAAAACTTTACAAACGGTGGTATATGTGCAAGTACGGTCCGAAAATGTTTAAAACACGCTTCTGACCCCCCGCCGTGGCGCCAAAATTTGATTGGTGCAAAACCGTCAAGTTATCTCACGCAAGCTAGCCACTTGTGAATGACCAACCGAAGAAACTCAAAACAGTTCACACACCAAATGCAATTTAAGATCGAGGAATATAGGGATTCTCGGGTCGTTAAATCCCACGGAGGATGAATTGGTGTATAAACATTTGATCGATGATAGAATGATCACTAAGGATAGTGATCAATAAGGATTTTGATGGAAAATTATACCTAAAGAAAAGATTAATAAATTACAAATGACTTAAATGCAAATTAAAGGAAATTAAAAAGTTAAAATATATTAAATAAATGCTATCACTATTTTTACACTGATGTTTATGTAATTTATAAAATAAAATGACTTAAATAAACTATTTTAACTAAAACTTAAACTTAAATTACCTAAAAACATGATTTAAAATGAAAACGTAAGTTATTTATAAAAATTACGCGAGTGCGCAAGCAAAAACGTAAAATTTATGAAATAAAAGGCCTACTAATGTAAAAACAATTTTCTTACTTCCTAAATGACAAAAGAAAATTTTAGAAAAAAGAATTATATTTTTTAGACTTTTATATTTTTTTTTATGAATTAAATAAGAGTTTACACTAATTAAATGTTTAAAACTACTAAAACTATTTAGAAAAATCTGAAACTTTTTGTAAAAATACTTTATAACATTACAAAGCTAAGAAAAATGCAAAACATGAAAAAGCTTATTGTAATAAGCTGCAAATAAGCTAAAACAATCGGATAAGCTATATGAGACAAAAGGTGGTTATGTATTAAATTGTGTAAGAGATAACCAGACAAAGACCCAAGGCAATGGCTATCTGGTACACACTATCACTCTCAAGGTGGGAGGTCTCAGGTTCGAGCCTGCCTCCCCACCTTTTTGCTAAACATTTTATTTTTTTGATTTTCTTTTACAAACTTATTAAGTAAATGATTTTAAGCAACTTTTATAACTAAAACTTTTTATGAAAACTTCTAATAAGCTCAGTATTGAGCTTATTATCTTAACAGTTGGTTTTAAAAATGAATAAGCACAAGTATTAAGCTAAATGGCTTATAAGCTACTTAATAAGCAAAAGCTAATTGAGATTAAGCTAGACTAATTATAATAAGCTAATATGACCATTGAGAAAGTATAATGACTTATAAATAAGCACTAAACAATCCAAATAAGCACTTACTATCTGTTTGCACAGGACACTCTATGGATTACTAGGCACTTTCTAACTAAAATTTAAGCACTAAAATAAGCTAAGAAATGAAAAGGAAAACTTGAACTAACAAGCTAACCAACTGAACTTTCCAAAAAGCTAAAATTCAAAGTCTGGACTACAATAATAAGCTTATGAGAAGCTTTTGAAAAATTCTATAAACACTGACTGATTGATTTTCACAGGAAATGGACAAAGCTAAAAGCTTCTAGCAAAGCTAATAAAATAAGCTAAAAAGTAGAAAATTGTTGGTAACCTTGAGACAAACTAGGTGAGCTTCTCAAAAGCTAAGGTACACAATGGTTAACTAATAAGCTTTTGAGAGCTTGTGAAAAGCTTAACACATCTGCGCACGTGGCATGTTTCGTAAAGGGTGCTCAAAACAAAGCTAAGAATAAGCACTTTATAAGCTAAGAAAAGACGAACTATTATTTTCTAATTTAGATAAGCAACTAAATATTACTATCCCAAAAGGATTTAAGCTAAAACTTAGTAATGAATCCTATATAAAATTATTCATTTATTCAAAACCACTTATTCGAAATTTTGACTTTTAATTGTAAACAAGTTTGACTTTTATGAAATTCTAATGATCCTAGATGATCTATTATGATGTATTAAGCTAATTTGAGACTAATTTAAGCTAAATAAACAAATTTTAAACCAATATGCATGATTATGCAATCTAAAATCCCAACAGTTATGAGTTTAAGAGATGTTAAAGCTAAATTTGACTTTTATAGTATATAGATGCAAACAAATGATTGATATGAGTCAATAATAGCTAAACAAACTTAGACCAACTATTTTCAACTAGTTAACTGACTTCTAACACAGCTTAACAAGTAGATCCAAACAGTACATTAGAAAAGAAATTTTAACTTACAAATGATCAAGCTCATGTGCAGCTTATCACAGAACCCATTCTACCACTATTTCCAACCAAATTCAACCCAAAACAATCTCTGCATCAACCCATTTCCATGACCAAGTCTCAATGAAGCTTGCCAGTTGACTTTTGTTGACTAAGAGAGTTTTAAAAGTAAAACCGAGTAGCAACTTTCGAGTAAACAATAAGCTAAAGTGAGCTTATTAAAGTGTATATAAGAGCTTATATGGGCTTAGAAGTTCATAACATCAACTACAAATAACATTCATACATATACATGAACTTGAAAAATTGCAAAATATAAATTGTACTTGGAATTTGAAATTGATTATTTAAAAGTCAGATATTACACCGAGATGACTTATTTGAGCTTGAAAGCTTAAACAAAGACTGAAAATTTAAATTATTTAAAACGACATGACAAAATTAAAATTACACTACTTGGTTTTCTCTCCGCTTTTTCTTTCTTTATAGCCTTTTAGACTCCCCGCATGCTCGAGTTTATCCCACCACCATTGGATCTCTCAGAACATATCTCACCATTGATTTGCAAATTGGCGCCAAAAAGTCTTTGGGTGGGTTTACGCAATTAATGCATTTTGGAGGATATGGAGGTGTGGCACTCAAAACCATTTGACTAGGTACATTGAACTCTTGAGATACATTGTATCTAGTAGAAACCCATGGATCAACCCATGACCCATGACCCATAACCAAAATACCCATTGGTAAAGAGGAGCGTCCCACGGATCCCTAGCTTTACGCTAGCCGGATCCCTTGTGGGAGGGATCCGTGGGATCCGGGGAACAGTAGAAAATTTCCTTTATAAATAGAGAGCCATTTCTTCCTTTCTACTCACCACTTTACACACATACTTCCCCCAAGTATTATACCTCTCTAACCTCAGATCCAAGAGATCTATGTAGTTTGTCTTTTGTTTTTGTGTGATTCTCTAGGTTCCTTTTAAAGGCGAGATCACCACTTCTTGAAGTCGAGCAAGCTCAAGTCCATGAGTTGCCATGCTTCGTCATCATCAAGACAACTAAGGTTCTATTGTTGATAGTTCTTTATTCCTCCGTAGATGTTGGGTTGAAGGCATTAGTGAAGGATGCCGAAAGTGTCAAGACGAAAGCATTAGTGAAAGGTGCTTATCGTCCGTGTCAAAAGCATTAGTGAAGAATGCTAAATGTGTCCAGACGAAGGCATTAGTGAAGGGTGCCAAGCGTTGTGTCAAAGGCATTAGTGAAGGATGCCTAAGAATCAAATCAATTGGCATTTGGGAAGAATTCCTAGGTCGTATAATCGATGAGGTGCATCGTTATACATATAAGTATTTGTGTATTTCCAAGGATGGTGATATCCTTGATGGTGTTGTAACAAGGAGTGGATCTCCTTGAGATTAGGTGTTGTGTTGTGAAGGGTAGTAGTTGCTCCATAGTAATGGAACTAGGTGCTTAGCCTAGTACCTAATGAAGGGTAGGTGACGTTGTGATAGGATTAGTTCTCCTTGGTGTGAAAGAACTCGGTGGTTAGCCTAGAACCGTATAAAGGGTAGGCGATGTTGTGATAGGTGTGGTTCGCCTTGGTGTGAAAGAACTCGGTATTTAGCTTTGTACTGGAAAAAGGTATAAGCGACGTTGTGAAGGCTTCTCCGCCATAAGGAGATTGGTGTAGTGTTTACGAACTCTCGAGTAGGTGACTCGGGGAGTGGAGTAGGGCAAGGAAGGTGTCCTTGTAGCCGAACCACTATAAATACTTGTGTCGTGGTGATGTGCTTCTTACTCTTTATCTTTCATTACACGTTTATATATTTATCTATCAACGTCCAACATAAACAACCAAATAGATTGACATAAGTCGATCTAAATATTTAAAAGGTAGTTTTAAATTGGTAAAACTATTCAACCCCCTTCTAGTTTTCCACAATTGGCATCAGAGCTTCGTTACCAAGTTTCTTAGAGTATGTTGTACTTTAAAAACTTGATACGATCCGTGTATGTTTGAAAACTACAAAGAATGATTTTTTTTTCTAAAGGTCATGTTTTAAAAATCATCACATTGTACTATGTTGGATAATGATGGAGCGTTCTAATATTTTCTTTGTTAAGAATTCTCCATCGGATTTGGGCATCCTAAGAAGATCATGAAGAATGTCTCTAAATATCTCTTTCCTTAAAAGAATATTTAGCAAAGGATTGGGGTATCTTAGAAGATCATGAAGTATTTCGCGTCTATGGTTTCTAAAACCATAAAAAGGGAATATAGCAACGGTATGTTTTCTTAGTTACAATTTTTTGCCAAAAACGTGCTAAATTGCTTGTGGACAAAATGGTGATACATGCTTCTATCTTAGAATAAGCATAATATGAAAAGTGTTTTTGTGATTTTTTTTCTTTGAAGTTTTGTTGTTAGATATCTTGTTAATCAAGCTTGAATAAAGGTAAAAATGGGTAATATAACTTCACTAAAAAGTCTACAAAGACTAAACCTTTTCGTCAGGTCAAAACATGCATTTTTGTAATTCGTGTCGATCCGCGGATCCCTCGGTTTACTCGGACGGATCCTCAAGCAAGGGATCCGTGGGATCCGTGGTACGAAGACGATTTTATGCGAATTTAAAAATTCATAACTAATTAACCGTAAGTCGTTAGAAGTCGTGCCACCTATCGTTTTAAAGGTATTTGAGTCTATTTTCATTTCAAAATGATTTCATAAACTGACTCAAGACAATAATTTCTGAATCATTGATTCATAATAGAAAGTCATTTTTTCGGTCATAACTTTTGCACATACTTTTGATCTAATTGGAGACGGATGTTTTCGTCCTTGAATAACAATGTGTCCTCCTTTGAAATTAAGGTTTTGATCATATTTATAAAAGAAAATAATCAAGCTTGGTATACATGTTTTTTATTTAACACAAAGCGATGAAAAGAACTTTCGTATGCTATGCTAAATGATAAATTGTCTTACCTTGCATTACTTGATTAATTGCTTATCTCAAATAGTTTTTGTGCTTTTTTTGTTTGCATAACATATGTGGTTTCCTCACCTTGCTATTCATTCTCTTGTTTGTCGATTTAGTAATATTTTTTTTTATCAATGTGCTATTTGAAGGAGTATTTGGGATAACATCTAGATGTGTCGAAAATGTTAGTTTAAATACTTAGACAAGTCATATAAGTTCAAAAAGTTTAAGGTTTCTTGTTAAGTTTGTCATATGTAACATAAATGTTTTATGTGCTTATATGATTTCTTGATTTCATATTTCTTGTGTCGTTTTCTAAAACCACAAGAATGTACATCGGATCATAACCTACACTGTGTTGATGATGTACTCTCCCGTTTTCCGTTTCACGATCGCTTTCCAAGCTTCATAGTAGGATTGACAACTTGATTATTTCATCCGATATACTCAAGTAAATTGTTTTGCAACGCAAATATAATTGGTCATATCCGAAAAATCCGAACTCTACCTTTCCAACAACATATGTTTAACTAGGTCATCCAACCATTTTTGTTCACCATATGGACAACTTTAAATTTTTATATTTAAACATGACACCTTCGTCACCTTAGTTGTTTTAGGCATAATATTAATAAAAATGAAGCAAAGTATCATCATTGCTACTCTTCGATAGGCCATTGTAGGAATATAAATTTTCCTAACTTGAGAATGAATACTGGAGAACTTATGGCACTAGAAACTCAATTTGACCTAACGGTTGAATTGCTTCCTTGATAGAAGTTGGGTATGTGGAATCACCCATAAAAATGGTCATGTTTAGCCATAATTGAGCACCGCTAGTAATAGTCTCATATTCATTATCTCACCTGAGAAATCTATACTCCTATGTATTCCTAAAGTTTACAATGAAAATACTTTGCGTTGTCTTAGGATTACTAATCAAACAAGTTGTAAAATTGATTTTTCTTTTGGTTAATCACAACCACTTTCCTCATCAAGCGATTATCTTGCTTTGATCGAGAAGAGCTACATGACTTCACGAATAAAGTTCATTGTATGCTAATCACCATCCGTAATGACCATACATAGCTCATTTCTTCCGTTGACCAAAACAACAACTCCACCTCCCGGATGAAGTATAGGATTTTCTTAAACTAGCACCTCACAACTCTATTGTCTTGAACACTATCAATGACTCTTTTTTGTCTTGACATATAACTTGCATGCCATTGTTAATACAAACGATTTACGAATCTAGATCGTAAATATGTTTTGAGCTTCTTGAATAGTGCTTGTTAAGTTTGATAAACCTTTGTGTTATGTGTGAGCTAGATCTCATTTGATTGCTTATGTGCTACGCTTACATGCTCTCATTGCTATGCTAGACTTGTATACATATATGCTTGATGTAGAAATCATTGGTTTCAAAATTCAATATCTAGAGCAAAATATTGCACACTCACTGTTAAGAAAAACTGTCTCAGATGCCGGATCCCTAGTTTGTAACTAGCCGGATCCCCCAAGTGAAGGATCCGTGAGATCCGGGCAGACAGATATAAATGGACTTACAGACTTCCACTCATCAAACCACTCCTCTAGATCACATCATACTAGCCAACCATAATACTTTAGGATCATTCAAGTCCTCTTCAAGCTCAGCAGGTCTCACACTCACTCATAGCTAATTTAGGATCACATTCAAGATGTTTTGATTTATCACTTCACCAAAACTCACCATATTTCGCTCCAATGATCACACATTGTTCCTCACAACTCAAAACACTTAGCTTGATATTTCTTTCAATTTTAACAAAATGATTTTAGTCATCTTTGTTCATTCATTAGTGTACTCATAAAAGTTCCAATTTCTTCCATATAAGGCAATCATTAGCTACATCACTCATTGCCTTGAACATTTAAGTACCCTTCCATTTAAAGACACTTGGGAGGCTGAAACACTTAAAAGGTATAGGCTTTAGACCTTACAAACATCATTTCCATCCTTTCCTAGTCTTGAGAGCCGGATCCCTAGGATTAGCCTAGACGGATCCCCATTGGTGGGAACCGTGGGATCCGGTGATGATTTATGTCAACTCTTGCTCTAACAATCATTTCAAGCTCATCTTGCTAACTTGAACACTTCAGCTCATCCTAATTAAATCCCTAGATCAGTAAAACTCTGAAGTTGACTCTTGTGCATGCTAATCATCACATTCCAAATGATATTATAGACTTAAGTCTTAAGTGCACTTGCCAAATCCTTCCCTTTATAAGTCATCTTGTTAGAATCCCTTAGTTATCAAACACAACATAATTCTCAGCATTTAGAAACCTTTTCCTTAGTCATTTCATCATGAGGAAAGCTCTTAGTGCTAACTCATCCACCCAAGAACCACCCAAGAAACTTGCTCGTGTTGTACACAAAATTTCCTCAACCGAATCATCTCCGGTTAAACCCACAAATGTTAGGATTTCCCATCCACCGAATCATCACTAGTAAGAGATAATAGTGCTAGAATCCCACTTCAACAAACCCAATCAACAATTGCCAAGAGAACCGCAAGAATTAGCATTAAACCTTTTGAGCTAGAAAAGGGTTCATCGAGCTCTAAACCAAACGTATCTAGTTCTACCAAACCATTTAAGCCTTCATTCCTAGAGCATAGAATACACTCCTTCACCGAGCCTCTCTCTCACCCAAATCTCTATTCATTAGAGAATTCACCATCGAGAACTTCCCATTCACCAACTTTCTCGTTAAATAGGAACCACCTACATCACCAACTAGTCCATCATTGGAAACAAGGAACCACCAAGGACTTGACCATATGGAGGAATTTCCATTACCACCACCCTCATTCTTTGTAGAACCTCATCCTACATTACTCAATGTAACCCCATCATCATTTGTAGAGCCTCCTCAAAACATCCAATCTCCTCTAGTTCCTAATCAAGACAATAATTGCTCTAATTGTCTAATCACCCAAGGACTTGTTCAAGAAGTACGAAATGAGATGCATTTCATGTTTAATCATCTTCTTGAAAGATTGGACCAAATCCACAAGTCTACTCATCCCTAGACTCAAGCACATTGTTGCTTCTTAAGTTTTGGTCACTTATTAGTATTAGTAGAATATGTATTACATGGCTAAATCATTCTCTTAGTTTTTTTTTGATTTGTTGATCATCTCTTTTGTCTTATTGAATGATAGTTTATTTGCCATATTGCTTTGAGTATATGTTTGTTGGTTGAATACATATCTCATTTTGATGTTAACATTATTTGTTACATCACCATTGCTGAGTTGTGTTTTCAGATAGACGGATCCCTGATATTTGCCTAGACGGATCCCTCCAAGGAGGGAACCGTGGGATCCGTGCAACAGAAGACCAGTTTTCTACTAACTTGAGTCTTATTTGTAGGAAATTATGCACTATATACTTGTTTTCTAACCTTTGTTTTGTAGATTTTCAAAATACACATGAAGACTTTGACACCTTAAGCTAAGGGGAGCTTTGTGTCAAAGCAATACATTGCAAAATCACTTGCAATATTAGGATTACATTTCATGACGTCCCTTTGCAAAATTGCAATCATCAAGGGGGAGCATATTCGTCACATAGACGAAATCTTTTGCAAACTTAGTTGCAAATGAACTAGCTTAGTATTATTTTTATTTGATGCCCTCATAAAGGGATGGACTCGTCAAGGGGGAGTTTAGACGAGGTACTTTCCTATTACTTGCTCTCTAATTTTTCTTTCTTTTCACATGTTTTTCTTAAAACAATGTGTTAGTCTCCTTTCGAAGCTCTTTTTGTTTTGACAAAAAGGGGGAGAAGAAAGTAAAAACTACAATTCAAACTTTTACGAATTTTAGTTTTTCCTTAAAGTAATTTTATGTTTTGTCATCAACAAAAGGGAGATTGTTAATACAAATAAGTCCGTAAAACGTTTATTTATATTTTACGATCTTCTAATGTTTTGTCGATAACAAACGTAAAATCATTTTAATGAAACAAATAAAATACGTAAATGGTTTGAGCCAATAGTTTTCTAACACACTTACGTTTTCACATAAAACACTAAAACAAGTATAAGTGATTTTATGATTTAGTACTACATATGTACAACAACTAGTGTTTACATATTTGGGTAAATATACACATAACTAGTATGTAGTATATTGGGTAATGTAAATGGGTAGAAACTTAAGTATTTGACCCATTGACCAAATACATTGAATGCAGTTGGGTAAAACCCAAAGTCCAAGACCCATACCCAATGTCTAGATACATTGTACCTTGGTGGGCACTCAAAACCATGGACTAGATGCATTGCATCTTGTAGATACATTGAATCTACTTGGTACCCATAACCCATGACCCATACCCAATGTCTAGATACATTGTACCTTGGTGGGCACTCAAAACCATTTGACTAGATACATTGAACTCTTGAGATACATTGTATCTAGTAAGAAACCCATGGATCAACCCATAACCCATGACCCATGACCCATAACCAAAATACCCATGGGTAAAGAGGAGAGTCCCACGGATCCCTTGTAGGACGGATCCATGGGATCCGGGATCCGGGAACGATGAAAATTTCCTCTATAAATAGAGAGCCATTTCTTCCTTTCTACTCACCACTTTACACACATACTTCCCCCAAGTATTATACCTTTCTAACCTCAGATCCAAGAGATCTATGTAGTTTGTCTTTTGTTTTTGTGTGATTCTCTAGGTTCCTCTTAAAGGCGAGTTCACCACTTCTTGAAGTCAAGCAAGCTCAAGTCCATGAGTTTCCATGCTCCGTCATCATCAAGCCAACTAAGGTTCTCTTGTTGACAGTTCTTTATTCCTCCGTAGATGTTGGGTTGAAGGCATTAGTGAAGGATGCCGAAAGTGTCAAGACGAAAGCATTAGTGAAAGGTGCTTATCGTCCCTGTCAAAAGCATTAGTGAAGAATGCTAAAGGTGTCAAGACGAAGGCATTAGTGAAGGGTGCCAAGCGTTGTGTCAAAGGCATTAGTGAAGGATGCCTAAGAATCAAATCAATTGGCATTTGGGAAGAATTCCTAGGTCGTATAATCGATGAGGTGCATCGTTATACATATAAGTATTTGTGTATTTCCAAGGATGGTGATATCCTTGATGGTGTTGTAACAAGGAGTGGATCTCCTTGAGATTAGGTGTTGTGTTGTGAAGGGTAGTAGTTCCTCCATAGTAATGGAACTAGGTGCTTAGCCTAGTACCTAATAAAGGGTAGGTGACGTTGTGATAGGATTAGTTCTCCTTGGTGTGAAAGAACTCGGTGGTTAGCCTAGCACCGTATAAAGGGTAGGCGACGTTGTGATAGGTGTGGTTCGCCTTGGTGTGAAAGAACTCGGTATTTAGATTTGTACCGGAAACAGGTGTAAGCGACGTTGTGAAGGCTTCTCCGCCATAAGGAGCTTGGTGTAGTGTTTACGAACTCTCGAGTAGGTGACTCGGGGAGTGGAGTAGGGCAAAGAAGGTGTCCTTGTAGCCGAACCACTATAAATACTTGTGTCGTGGTGATGTGCTTCTTACTCTTTATCTTTCATTACACGTTTATATATTTATCTATCAACGTCCAACATAAACAACCAAATAGTGACATAAGTCGATCTAAATATTTAAAAGGTAGTTTTAAATTGGTAAAACTATTCAACCCCTTACAACATAAACCCGATGTCGCCACCCGACAAAATTTTGAATCGACATTTGCGAGGGAAAATCCAGGTTTTTAACCATAACCCTTGACCCAAACACCCTTGTTTCAAAGAACAATGGTATATTGGCTAGGTGGTTTTAGTTCCTAATCCGTCAAGGCTTTCGCAGTTAACCCCATATGATAACACTACCATTCGCCTAATCTTAAGCCTAATTAACAAGATTCATGGGCGACATTTAGCATAAATTAAACCAATTGGGGTTTCGGATTGAAAAGGAAAATCAAAATTGAGCATGAAATCGAGCAATTGACTAGACAAAGATCAATGTATACAACTTACCTTGTGGAGATTGACGGGAAAATAGTGAATTTGATGTGGAGAAAACGTGGTGGTGTGGTGGGGCGGATAAATGTGTAGGGTAAAGAATGAAAGGGATGGGTGATGTTTTATCCGTCTCGATCCGGCTTAGCGACGACTCACTCTTTATGTGTGACGCGTCACGCCCAAATTTTTGCAAAAGAAAATGGTTTTTTTAATCCGCCCGGATCAAAAATCTGATTACTATTTTTGACAAAGATTTTGGTTTCTATTTTAAGATCTATTTTGTCAATCCACCCATAATCTCCACGAAGGTAAGCAACGCATATGTCAAATTGTCTTTCAATTGTGATTATAGAAATACCGAAGTATTGGGGATGAGGATTCTTTGACCCTGGTTTAAAACCAAAAGAACTTTTCCTAACATTTGGAAAGTCGGGAAGTGACACGTGCACCTTTCCAATAAATATGTTCCTAGAGAAAAAACAGAGAGTGTTGAGGCAGGAATTCAAACAAGAGTGTGATTCCTTGAGGGGGTTTGCCCTGCTTAATGGAATTGGAGAGGGTTTGGGAGTCATCCCAACGTGTTCTGGTATCGCATATACCTTCTCTATCTTTTTAGGTATATTGTTCTTTGCGATTTCTTCATGGATTTTCAGCATGAAGTTGTCAGCTAGTCCCAAGAAAGTGTCGTGAGTTTTTCGCATTTGAGCTTCGAGGCGTTTTATTTCCTTTTCTTGCTTGTGGACAAATGTCAACATTATGTCCTCGAATTCATCTTGCCGGGATTTTCTTGGGAGCAAAAATTCCTTGACCGCATTCACATGCTTATCAGCATGGGTGGTTACTTCCATTAACGCATTCACTTGCGCCTCCATACTCATAATTGCTTGTGCTTGGGATGTTGACCCGTTTTCCTGGACTACTGGAATTTCCCAACCTTCTTCTTCATATTGAGCTAGGTCTTCGATGACCTCCCAACATGCTTCAAAGATTGAGGTTACTAGCCTTCCATCGCTGCATAATCAATGGTTCGTCGGAGGAGGGACCGACGTGATCATAGAAGAGTTGGACTTGAAGCCAAAGATCAATTCCGTGATGAGGGACTCTATGGAGTAAGTCCTTGAATCGAGTCCATGCTTCGTAGAGAGATTCACCTTGACGTTGTTGGAACATCAAGATTTCATTCCTAAGCTTAGTAGTTCTCCCTGTGGGAAAAATTGAGCAAGGAAACGAGATGTGAGATCATCCAACTTAAGATGGAGCCGCGGGAAGTCGCTAAAGCCAATTACTAGCTTGGTCCCGTAGAGAATTGAAGAGACGCAGACGCGTGGTCTCCCGAGTAGTAGCATCAAGGTCGATGGAATCGACAATTTAAGGAAATCCTTAAGATGCTTGATTAGGATCTTTGAACGAAGTCCATGGAATGCACATCCGCTTTGCACCAACCGGATGGTGTCGGATAGCGGGCCATAGTTTCGCTTGGTCGGGAAGCTCAATGGTGTTTCTATAGCCTAGGTGGCTTGGTCTTGAGTATTCACCAAGAGTACGGCCTCTGGCGGGTCATTGGTGGTGGGTTGATGAGTGGTGGTTGATTATCACCTTCCATGAGGAAAAGTGATGAGGTTACTAACAAAGGTCACGAAAAGGGGATAGACTATGAGGAAGCTAAAATGGGGAAAAAGCTTACTTGATAGGAATCAAGCAAGGAAACCTAATGAGGTGGACTCTAACTAGCTATTCTATTCCTCGGCGCCGCGCCAAAAACTTGATACGCTTACACGTAGCTCGGGGTCAAAGGAACTTCCTTTTCGTCGAAGCAAGTTTTTCAACACCTAGCCGATGAACCTAATCGTTGTAGTGTAGTATTAGGGTGCCACGGGTATTGATATCGTTCTCTAGGGGAATAGGAATGCCAGTGAGAAGTTACTACGCTAAGGTTGGGGTTGAGGAAGATTATTTTTTATCTTTTTTAGGAAATGGAAAGGTACGAATCTCGGGGTTTGGATTTGGGGGTTGGTATTTCTATCGATTACTCTACTTATCTATTCTAATTTACTAAGCTAGGGGTGGTCTATGTCTATTGTTGTGTGCTCGTATGATGATTAAGAATGTGTTTACTTAGGTTTTATTACTCCCTAGTTATCTCCTATTGATGGTTGAATTGTCACATCCTTATTCTTAACGCGTTGTGTTTCTAAGGTCGTAGGGTATGCGTTTATCCCTAACTCTTTGAAGCTACCAAAGGTTAATGACTACAAAATCTCTAGGATTTATAAACTTAACACTAAGGTATTCTTTGGGTGTTTAGCCTACAATAACTCTAGGTGATTATAAACTAAGGTTCAACAAAGATTAATCAAGCATTATTAGCACAACGAATGACCTATCGCAATACTAGGTCAATCACAACTAAGATAAGAGACAACCAATCAATATTCAATAACTAAGTTTCATATTACCTAAGCAAACACACAAATAAATTAGCCGGACATGGAGAACATGCAAGCATACACACAATCAATTGAAGACATAATTGAATTAATGAAGTAAAACACTTATATTGATGTAAGATAGGGTATGGAACCCTAAAATACTGTACAAGACAGCCTTGGTTCGATTTAGGTTTTTACTCCACAAAACTACACACTGAAAACTAAAAATTCGGATTCTATATATAGTGTTACAAATTGTGACGACGTCACTCTTTAATTGTGACGCGTCGGTCGCCGTCATTGGGGTTTCGTCTTGGCCACGTTAGTATTGTGGACGGCGTTACCTTATGCCTATGACGCTGTCTCCTTGGGTCTCGACGTCGTGCGGATCAAATCTAGGCCGCCCGAGCCGCGACGCCCTACTCTTTTAACACCGATGCCGTCACTTGTAAATAAGCAATTTGGCTACTTAGTCGTCACAAAATTTGTTCAAGGCATCACAAGTAGAACTCGACGCCGTCCCCTTTTAATTCAGCAGCCTGAGTGTCTCGATCCTTGACTTTGGCCATTTTCTTCGTATATTCGCGCCTTTTCGTCCGAATAAGTGTCATTCCAGCAATTTGCCTTCAAGAGACCTAAAAAGTGAAAAGGAACGAAATTAAGTAGTAACGGATACAAAAGTGATCAATTAAGGGCTTAAATGACCCCTCAAAAAGGTACCTTTTAAATCCTTATCATTGGCGCACTAGTTGCTTGGCCTTTCTCTCTTCTTTCGGTATGCTGGCTTGTTATACTTGTCATTATATAACCTATTATTTAGACTAAACTTTATTACACCGTATTAAATATGAGTTGCTTATTTGAAGGTGGCCAGTGCGTGAGGAAGATGGATGATGGATAGTTTCAAGTTTTCCTTTTGTTACATCTGCAACTGTCTCGTTTTTTATTTTATTTTATTGTCGCCGGATGGCTCAAAACTATCTCTACTTGTTCTTGCTACTTTTATTTCCCAGGTATTTATGATGAATTTGTAAGACTTTTATCTTGGATGTTATTATAACTTGGTTGAAAACTTCTCTTATTGAAATGAAATATTTTCTTTCTTATTGAGTTGTATTCCTTCTGTTTACTTGGTTCAAATTTAGTTTACTTTATTGTTTTGTGTTTTGTTTTCGAATATAGTAGTGTTAAATATGTTGCATAAATACGAAGTGTTTTATGAAGTCACCTATTAGGACACTAATGCTATTAACTAAACATAGGACAAAATGTCTTTTATAACACCAAATTTGATCCTAACAAAGCACCTATGTATTATGACCCTTTTCTTAGTACTCAAATAAGATTTTATCCATTATGCTTTCCGTCCTATGAAAATGTATGTTAGGACCTTTGAAAGTGTCCTAAAGCATAACAAATGGGTAAGCATATATTAGAACTCCGGATAGCTCTATTATGACACCATTTTGGCCGCATAACATTTTTATGGGACCAATGAATTAGGTTTAAAATGTCCGATTTTATTAGGACGCCGATAAATGTCCTAAATATCTATTACAACCCCTTCCTACGGGAAACTTTAATTTTGGTCCTATTATGTTAAACGTCCTATAAGCTATTTTTATAGGACACTAACAGGCGTCCTATAAGCCCTCTTTTCTTGTATTGTTTGGATTCTACTATAAGGACAACCATTGAAAGGAGCTATGAGCAGTTAAAGGATGCCAAGCCAGAGTTATTGTTGTTGTTTGTTTTTGTTCTTGCGTATTACTATTTTTTAAGTTAAATTTGCATATATCGTGCTTGATAAATTTCATTTCTCCACAAAAAATTATGTATTTCATCACTCTTCTTCTCGAGAACCTCATACTCTCGTCAAACAACAACGAAGATAGATCTATTGCTGGAAGGTAATGTCAATAACTTGTCTTGTTATACTCATATCTCATTCTATAGCTCATCGACTATTTTGGATATGTGTGAATCTGTTGGGTGTGTAATCTCTGGGTGTGGGAACATTACAGTTAATAAACATGTATATCAGGCAACACATGCTCAAAAAATGAAGAATGTTTTAATGGTATATATGTCAAATCGTACTCGTTGATTTTTCCTCGTGTGTATTATTTTAGTGAGGTGAACGAGCAAAATCTATCCCGATCAAGTAACTTGGAGGAAGTGGGCCCGTCACCAGCAATACAGTCGGTCAAAACGGAAGATATGCAAAAACCAACGCAAGACAAAAAGCTGTTTCATAGAAAAGCTACAACGACCTCGCCAAGAAGTTCCATAACAAAATACAAACAATTTATAATCAATGTTAGTTACAAGAATTCTAATCAGGTTTAGGTCTGTTTTAACTGCTTAGAGGTTTTCTTCTATTTGGCACAATTTGAGTCTCGTTCAGAATTGAGGCGGCCATTTGCCAAGAAGGGTTCCCGCATTTCCAAATCCACGTGTTTTCCCACATATGGTACAACAACCATAAAATTGTACCTATAATCAATTAAAAACTGATAAACCTTAGATAACTCCTTGTCGGCTGAGATGAGCACTATATTGCACGGTGGACGGTGTGTAATGGCAAATGTCAAAATGTCTGCCAATATCAAGTTCTCTCATAACTCCTCTTTTTCATTAGTTGTCGTGATGTAATTGACGCGTTGAGCTTTAGAGATTTTACAAATTTTGGACGTCTTTCAGGACCATATGCGTAGTATTAAATTTTTTCAAGGGAACCCTTACCAAGTTTGTCTTTAAGCGAACTTACAATCCACCGAACTGCTTTTTTGTGTAGCTTCATTTCAATACTGCACGCTGTCGTGTCCCAGAATATCTTGGTTACTATCTCGTTGCCCAAACCTCTTTATATTAGGTGTTTTAGTTCCAAGCTTTTACATTTCTGGTCGTTCCATAAAGTAGACCCTCTAAATTTTGGTTTTGCATATAGCTTATTCCATGAAACTATGTAATCACAAAAATCAGGCAGTGATTGTGAGCAGTACTTTTCCGTCTTAGCCAAAATTGTTGTGTAGCCTAAACTACCTAATTCTTTTAGGGCTTTAGAAAAGTCGTCATCCCCCGAAATCAACATTATGTAGGACGGGGGAGGTTTGGCGTGGGCATACTTAAACATATCTAGCATGATGGCTTTATCAATTGCATCTTTCGAATTACTTGGAACGTCTCTTAATACCACTAAAGCTCAATCGCATTCTCTTCTAGATTCGGCACTTACCGCTTTACTACCGTAACCATATATACCATATATCTTTATTTTTGGGAACTTATGTTTCAATTGCTTTCTGATGTTGACAAAACCATCGTAGTAAGTCATATCAAGAGGCACATTAGTCATAGGAGAATTTTCCATATCCCAACATAAGATCATTTCAATCTCAGTCTCAGGTTCTTCTTGACCAAGAGGGTTCATTGTTGATAGACACCTAGAACAACAATAAACCATGAGATTTCAATGACAAAAATATGAACAATTTATAACCAATATACCTATTGACAAGTGCTTAAGAGCTTATCGAAGCCAAAAATAAAAAAGATTTTACAAAGCCCTTTCAAGATACAAGTTTACCCAAACAACCCCTTCCTTCTTAAAAATCGATTGTGGATTTATTTATATTCTTGATAAACCTTATAGGGTAGATATATATGCTTGATAAACCTTATAGTTTTGTTTATAACTACATGTTGTTGTGATCTTAATTAGGAGCCAGTTCATCTTTAACAGGAACTTTAGTGTATTTTTTAGGCCCTTCTAACTATTTTTTCAACTGTCATTACGTACAACAAAACATGTGCTATTGGGATAGGGTGCTGATAAATTCAAAACGCTGAAATATTGATGGGTTAAGCACTTCTGCATGTATAGATATCGACACGCTGGACAAGGATATATGTAGTATTGGGATAGGGTGCTGATAAATTCACAACACCATTATAGTTTAACTATGTAGTGTCAGATGGATTGGTATAATGACTAGAGATATATGTATGTAAGTGGATGTAGGATTCTTCAAAACATCCATTTTAGTTATCCGATACAACAGATTATTGCATGTTATAAACTGTGCAACCACTCATTAAATTGTAACCACCTATATGTACTTACTAAAAACGTATCAATTGCAATTTGTTTTTATTTATGCGCATACATATAAATTGCAAGATAATTATGCACCTAAAAGTAAGAATGACACAATGATGGGAAAGAAGAAGTGAAATGATTTTAGAAATGATAAGGGTCTTTAGAGAACTCGACATTGAGTACATGTTGCCTCGTCTTGATATACATGTCAAGAGCATCTGAGGACTTATTTCCAATATGTCTCCACTCAAATGACGAACTTGTTAGTATGTAACTACACCATTTAATAACAAAAACATACACGAATAAGTCCAATAAATAACTAAAGATGTCAAATCCATTGTTATTAGAACAATTACTACATACTTCTTAATAGAAGTAAACATTTTCTTCTACTTGGCACTATTTGAGTCTTGAGGCGGCCATTTGCCAAGAAGGGTTCTCGCATTTTCCAAATCCACGTGTAATCCATCAGATGGTACAACAACCATAACATTGTAGTTATAATCAGTTAAAAACTGACAAACCTTAGATAACTCCTTGTCGGATGAGATGACCACTATATTGCACGGTTGACATGATGGACGGTGTGTAGAGGAAAATGTCAATATGTCCGCCAATATCAAGTTCTCTAATAACTCCTCTTTTTTGTCAGTTGTCGTGATGTAATTGACGCCGTTGAGCTTTAGAGATGCTACGAATTCTGGATGTCTTATAGGACCATATGCGTAGTGGTCAATAAGGAAATCCTTACCAAGTTTGTCTTTAAGCGAACTTGCAATCCACTTAATCGCTTTTTGTGTAGCTTCATTTCAATATCGCACTCGTCAGATCCCGTAATACCTTGGTGGTTACTAGCTCTTTGCCCAAACCTCTTTCTATTGGGTGTTTTAGTTCCAAGCTTTTACCTTTTTGGGCGTTCCATAAAGTAGACCCTCTAAATTTTGGTTATGCATATAGCTTATTCCAAAAACTATAAAATCACAAAAATTAGGTAGTGTTTGTGAGCAGTTCTTTTCCGTCTTAGCCAAAATTGTTGTGTAGCCTAAGCTACCTAATTCTTTTAGGGCATAAGAAAAGTCGCCATCCCCCGAAATCAACATTATGTAGGACGAGGGAGGTTTGGCGTGAGCATACTTAAACATGTCTAGCACAATGGCTCTATCAACCGCATCTTTCGAATTATTTGTAACGTCTCTTAATACCACTGAAGCTCTATCACATTCTCTTCTAGATTCGTCACTTACCGATTTACTACCGTAACCATATAGCCCAGCTATCTGTATTTTTGGGAAGTTATGTTTCAGTTGTTTCCTGAGGTTGACAAAACCATCGTAGTAAGTCTTATCAAGAGGCAAATTAGTCATAGGAGAATTTTCCATATCCCAACATATGATCATGTCAATCTCAGTCTCAGGTTCTTCTTGAACAAGAGGGTTCATTGTTGATAGACACCTGGAACAACAATAAACCATGAGACTTCAATGACAAAAATATGAACAATTTATAACCAATATACCTATTGACAAGTGCTTAAGAGCTTATCAGAGGCCAAAAAAAAAAAAGATTTTTACAAAGCACTTTCAAGATACAAGTTTACCCAAACAACCCCCCCCCCTTCTTAAAATCTGATTGTGATTTTATTTATATTCTTGATAAACCTTATAGGGTAGATATATATGCTTGATAAACCTTGTAGTTTTGTTTATAACTACATGTTGTGATCTTAATTAGGAGCCAGTTCATCTTTAACAGGAACTTTAATGTATTTTTTAGGCCCTTCTAACTATTTTTTCAACTGTCATTACGTACAACAAAACATGTGCTATTGGGGTGCTGATAAATTCAACACGCTGAAATATTGATGGGTTAAGCACTTCTGCATGTATAGATATCGACACGCTGGACAAGGATATATGTAGTATTGGGATAGGTTGCTGATAAATTCACGACACCATTATAGTTTAACTATGTAGTGTCAGATGGATTGGTATAATGACTAGAGATATATGTATGTAAGTGGATGTAGGATTCTTCAAAATATCCATTTTAGTTATCCGATACAACAGATTATTGCATATTATAAACTGTGCAACCACTCATTAAATTGTAACCACCCATCTGTACTTACTAGAAACATATCAATTGCAATTTGTTTTTATTTATGCGCATACATATAAATTGCAAGATAATTATGCACCTAAAAGTAAGAATGCCACAACGATGGGAAAGAAGAAGTGAAATGATCTTAGAAATGATAAGGGTCTTTAGAGAACTCGACATTTAGTACAGGTTGCCTCGTCTTGATATCCATGTCAAGAGCATATACGGACTTGTTTCCAATATGTCTCCACTCAAATGACGAACTTGTTAGTATGTAACTATACCATATAATAACAAGAACATACACGAATAAGTCCAAGAAATAACTAAAGATGTCGAATCCAGGGTTATTAGAACAGTTACTACATACTTCTTAATAGGGTTAAGAGTTAATTGCATTTTTGGTCCTTGTGGTTGGACTAAGTTGCAGGTTTGGTCCACAAAACTTTGAAGTGTTGCGACAGTCCCCATTTTGAAGTTTGGGTTGCATTTTTGGTCCTTCTCGGTGTGAAATGACCAACTTACCCTTGTCATTTTTTGAAGAAGACAAAGGGTATTTTAGTCATTTAAGTTTATATAGGGACCAAAAATGCAATCCAAACTTCAAAATGAGGACTATCGTTGCACTTTTAAAGTTTTAGGGACCAAACCTGCAATTTTGCCAAACCACAGGGACCAAAAATGCAATTAACTCTAGGGTTAATGACATGTAATAGCAATCTACTTTCCTATTTTTGCACATATCATATACGAACCAAAAAAAAATACCACAATACCCATTGTACTTGTTTAAGTATTTATGTTTAAGGATTTATGTTGAAAAGCAAGAATTCTCACGATTGGAGATGTATGGAAGTCGCTGGTTGATGCTATAGTACGAGTTAATTCGGTGATGTCATTATTAAGTCTGTTTGACCATTCTTTAGTCTGGTAGTGCAAAAATTAAAAATGATTTTCTTGTTTAAATAATACCGCTACCTAATTTTAGGTGGTCAAGTATTTATATGGATAATTTTATTTTTAGAATTCATATTTTCTTTAATTACTTTATCCTAATCTTTAAAAGTTTAAATATTTTCTTTCGATTAAGTCTCCTTACAAAGACTAAACCCTAATTGCGCTCCACTACTAGTATTTCAATTAACATAAAAGATGGCACAATTAAAGTTTGTAGACAAGCACAATCAAGTGGGATTTTCAAAAGCTCGCTGAAAGCACAGTGCTCGGCGAGATAGTGGACTTTCTAAAGGGTAGTCATATCGTATGCCTTACTCATAATCCAACTATCTATGATTCCCTAGTCAAACAGTTCCGCGGATCGCCATCGCTAGAACTATTGGCGATGGGACACTAGAGTTAAATGCAACTATTGATACGTTAGAGTATTCAATCACCGAGGAATCATCGGAAGCAAGCTTCAATTGGCCGATGCCTCGTGGATTTCAATGTTGCCAAATAATGACCTCTTCGTGGATTGGAAAATATTGGATATCTAAGCGATGGAACATTCACTTTTGGAAGAGTCATTTACGCCACAATGGCGCTTCCTTGTGCATCATATTTTACATTGTATGTGCTCTAAAAGTGGTGGATGGGATCAATTTGGAAGCAATATTGCTTCGCATTGGTCTGCTCTCCACCGCGTACTCTTCAATTTTTCAAAATGATTTTGATGCCATGGTTGCTAATGCCAAGAATAAGAATTTTTTTGATGTACCCAAGATTTTGCAAATGATCTTAAATGTTGAAACAAAGAAGCAAACATCCTTACATTGTTGTCCCTTTCACTAAAAAGATATTTGGTAATATGAAAAGGGGTTTGAAGGGTACACAAGCCACTTTTGTCTCGCTATGTTGCTCTTTGTTCATCGACCACGAAGGTACATCTACATCTGCTCCATCTCCTATCGCTACATCGAAGCTCGTGCTCAACCTACATCCGAACCGAAAAAATGAGTTTGAACAGAGGACACCAACACCCCACCACCTTCACCTTCAGGTCCATGAGGAAGAACTACGGTGATTCCTCAACCACAACCTCCAACACCCACTACTACAGCAGAACCCGGTTCCTTATCTATGGAAGATCTACTTCAACCGGTTCCACAACCGATTTCAAGGGTTGATGAGTTGGAGAAAAATTGAAGAAGACCAAGAAGTCACCTGGGACTACTAGCAAAAGAGTTAAGAAATTGGAGGAAATTCAAACAGACGGGGATAGACATTACAGACTGAAGGTGAGGAATCCTCGAGGAAACTCAAATTAGTCCTCAAGGATTGAAGCAATTGAAATCTTGGTTAAGAATTTCGGTCACAAGAAATTCTTTAAGAAGAGACTGGATAAAGAAGCGCAAGTTCTAGTGGAGTGGATAAGTCCGTGACTTTACTAAAGATAAGTCCGGTGGTCTTGAAATTAAATCGCTTTTGATGAAGATTTTAATACTCGCTTTGATGTCAAGTTAATACTAGTCTTGAACATATTAATCTCGGTAGTGATCCGTAGTACTGGTGAGGAGTTTGTGCATAGGAAAGGCTAAGGAATAGTGCAAGAATCTTCCGAGCGGTGAAGACCAAAAGCAATTCACGTAAGAGGAAGCTAGCTTAATGAGATTGCTAGGATTCAAGCGGAGGATGAGGTGAAGAAGCTAAACGTGCGTAACAAACATTGAATGATGAGTCGATTGCCAAAAATCCGCAAGAGGAACCGAATTAATCAAGAACAAATGAAAAGGAAAGATGAAATTGAATCACAAATTCTACACCGATGAAGAATGGGATACTATGGCGGATTATTAGTAAATAGAGATATCCTTCCCGATATTGGCGGAGAAGACTATGCAAGTAAAATGGTTGAGATGATTAATGAGAAGAAGAGGCTTCTCGGAGAGCGAGACAAAGAGAAAGGATGCATGCACCCTTGACCAAAGCCGAAAGGGATTATATGATCCACTACATCAAAAGTCAACAAAATCCTACCCGAAGTTGAGCCGTTAAGGAAATTGAAGGTCACGATCTAAAAGCGTAATTTGAAAAGTAGTGTACCAAAATAAAAGATTTATTCCAATGGATTCAGAGTTGGAAGCTTCAACGCTTAAAATAAAGGTTACAATCTTCAAACAAAGGATGCTAAGAAGCGTAAGATTGCAGACCGAAAAGGTTGTTGAAGTTGAAAAACTTGGTGATAAGCCAAAAAGCAGAAAGAAAGAGGAGGAAGTCGAGGTTAAGCAACCGGTTGTGAATATGACAAGGAAGAAATCCACCGGAAAGAAAGGAGTGAAAAGGATAAGACAAATGTTAAGAAGGAAGTGGAAGAGTATATGAAGGATAAGGTTGATGAACCGTCATTAGAAGAGTTTACCTTGGGCTCCATTCGAGCGGTGTTCAAGACTTCACGCTAAGATTGCAAAGGTTCGGATCATCAAAATGGGAAAAGGTAGTTTACACGATAGTAAGGGAAAATCACACATACACTATATATGTGAACTTTCCCGGTTTATTGAGTGATTTGTCCAGGATGATTTGAAGACCATGTACTAGTTGATGATGGAGAAGCATGGTGACAAGAGACCAAGAGGAATATGAAAGAGTCTTCAGGGTGACTTGAAGACCATGTTTGAGACACCGATGTCGATGATGAAATGTGAAGCGGCACATCAAGAACAAGTGATCGAGAGAGATATTTCCACACTTGTCGGTGCACTGCTTTGGAATTAGAATCGCATTCTTTATATGCTTACAGTGGAGTATCCACTTCCAAACAAGATTTGCAAGGCTATGCTTGAGAAGAAGCCGTTAGGTGAAAGAAAGGATGACTCATGCTATCGCCTTTTGAGGTTAATTGAATCAAAGCTTAACAACAATAATACTTGCAGTATTATAGTTAAGTCCAGTAGTATTCAGTAGTTAGTTCGTTTATGAAAAACAAAATAGTTTATTAGAGTTTAGGAAGGGATATGTACGCAGCGAGAGATATCTTAGGAAGAGATATCTATATCCTTCTACACGTTTTGTATACTAGGTTTTCCTAAGTGTATAAAGGAATCCTAAAGTATATTGAAATGAACTTGTTCTACTTGCTTGTTGTTAAGATTCTGCATTAACAATCAAGTACTCGTTGTTAAAGAGTTCTTCATATATATAATTAGTTTGGATTTATCCAAGTTTAGCAGATTATGGTGTTGCACAAGTGTTAATGTGTGTGCATATCAATGTGACTATAAAAGCCATCACCTACAAACCCACATTTGCATTAACATCACAATAAATGCAACAAACTTGACCATATGGTGTTTAAAGTGAAGAAACGTGTATTTTGTGTGACTATTGATCATCCAATGGCCACATCAAATTTATGTTTGTGTGGCCTTTTCTAACATTTAGTCACACAAAGAATGTTTGTTTTGGGTATTTAGTAACATACAATTAATCATAAAGGGGCTAAAAGTGTTATTAAGTGTGACCATATGGTGTTTCAAGTGAAGAAACGTGTATTTTGTGTGACTATTGATCATCCAATGGCCACATGAATTTTATGTTTGTGTGGCCTTTTCTAACATTTAGTCATACAAAGCATGTTTGTTTTGGGTATTTAGTCACATACAATTAACCATTAAGTGGCTAAAAGTGTTAATAAGTGTGACCATATGGTGTTTAAAGTGAAGAAACGTGTATTTTTAGTGACTATTGATCATCCAATGGCCACATATTAAGTTACGTGACCATATGTACCGGATTTTGGCTACACTTAAATAATATGTGTGACAAACGCTTAGTGTGACCATATATGGCATTTGGTCACAGTGTTAGTAGTGAATGTGACTTTATAGATTAGCTTTGGCAAGCTAACACAAACTAAAATTTAAACACACATATTAACTTACGTGAACATATGTACCGGATTTTGGCTACACTTAACGAATGTGTGACAAAACATTTAGTGTGACCATATATGGCTTTTGGTCACAAAGTGTTCAAGTGTGTGACATATATTTGTCATTGCTTATATGTATATCGTGACTAATGCTTCAACCTTACTTTTCATTTGTCACTGCTCCAATTTCGTATGTGATAAAGAGTTGGCAAAACATATCACCACCCTTAAATAATGTGTGACAAAACTTGACTCTATGATTTAGACACAAAAAATTACTTCATGTGACTAACGCATCAAGGTTACTTGTATTTGTCACGCGCTCCAAATTGTATGTGGCTAAATGATCTGAAACAAAATCACCAGATACGTTTAGCCACACAATGTTCAATTGTGTGGCAATACAGTTCTAATGGTCACACAATCCAAATTTTCATGTGTGACTAATTAGTAAATGTTGTCAATTTTCATACCTTCAGCCACACAAATATGCGAATGTGTGGCCATTCCATTTCGACCATGTGTGACCAAATCCCGTTTTTGTACTAGTGTTAAACATATCTAGCACGATGGCTCTATCAACTGCATCTTTCGAATTACTTGGAACGTCTCTTAATACTACTAAAGCTCTATCGCATTCTCTTCTAGATTCGGCACTTACCGCTTTACTACCGTAACCATATATACCATATATCTTTATTTTTGGGAACTTATGTTTCAATTGCTTTCTGATGTTGACAAAACCATCGTAGTAAGTCATATCAAGAGGCAAATTAGTCATAGGAGAATTTTCCATATCCCAACATAAGATCATTTCAATCTCAGTCTCAGGTTCTTCTTGACCAAGAGGGTTCATTGTTCATAGACACCTAGAACAACAATAAACCATGAGATTTCAATGACAAAAATATGAACAATTTATAACCAATATACCTATTAACAAGTACTTAAGAGCTTATCAGAGGCCAAAAAAATAAAAAATAAAAAAAAAGATTTTTACAAAGCCCTTTCAAGATGCAAGTTTACCCAAACAACCCCCCTTCCCTTCTTAAAATCTGATTGTGAATTTATTTATATTCTTGATAAACCTTATAGGGTAGATATATATGCTTGATAAACCTTATAATTTTGTTTATAACTACATGTTGTTGTGATCTTAATTAGAAGCCAGTTCATCTTTAACAAGAACTTTAGTGTATTTTTTAGGCCTTTCTAACTATTTTTTCAACTGTCATTACGTACAACAAAACATGCGCTATTGGGATAGGATGCTGATAAATTCAACACGCTGAAATATTGATGGGTTAAGCACTTCTGCATGTATAGATATCGACACGCTGGACAAGGATATATGTAGTATTGGGATAGGGTGCTGATAAATTCACGACACCATTATAGTTTAACTATGTAATGTCAGATGGATTGGTATAATGACTAAAGATATATGTATGTAAGTGGATGTAGGATTCTTCAAAACATCCATTTTAGTTATCCGATACAACAGATTAATGCATGTTATAAACTGTGCAACCACTCATTAAATTTTAACCACCCATCTGTATTTACTAAAAACATATCAATTCCAATTTGTTTTTATTTATGCGATTACATATAAATTGCAAGATAATTATGCACCTAAAAGTAAGAATGACACAATGATAGGAAAGAAGAAGTGAAATGATCTTAGAAATGGTAAGGGTCTTTAGAGAGCTCGACATTGAGTACAGGTTGCCTCGTCTTGATATACATGTCAAGAGCATTTGAGGACTTATGTCCAATATGTCTCCACTCAAATGACGAACTTGTTAGTATGTAACTACACCATTTAATAACAAAAACATACACGAATAAGTCCAAGAAATAACTAAAGATGTCAAATCTAGTGTTATTAGAACAATTACTACATACTTCTTAATAGAAGTAAACATTTTCTTCTACTTGGCACTATTTGAGTCTTGAGGCGGCCATTTGCCAAGAAGGATTCTCGCATTTTCCAAATCCACGTCTAATCCATCAGATGGTACAACAATCATAACATTGTAGTTATAATCAGTTAAAAACTGACAAACCTTAGATAACTCCTTGTCGGATGAGATGACCACTATATTGCACGGTTGACACGATGGACGGTGTGTAAAGGCAAATGTCAAAATGTCCGCCAATATCAAGTTCTCTAAAACTCCTTTTTTTGTCGATTGTTGTGATGTAATCGACGTTGAGCTTTAGAGATGCTACAAATTCGACGCCTTACAGACCATATGCGTAGTGGTCAATAAGGAAATCCTTACCAAGTTTGTCTTTGCTTAACTTGCAATCCACTTAACTGCTTTTGTGTAGCTTCATTTTAATACTTCACCTCGTCGGGTCCCAGAATACCTTGGTGGTTACAAGCTCTTTGCCCAAACCTCTTTCTATTGGGTGTTTTAGTTCCAAGCTTTTACCTTTTTGGGCGTTCCATAAGGTAGACCATCTAAATTTTCATTCTGCATATAGCTTATTCCATGAAACTACGAAATCACAAAAATTAGGTAGTGTTTGTGAGCAGTTCTTTTCCGTCTTAGCCAAAATTGTTGTGTAGCCTAAGCTACCTAATTCTTTTAGGGCATAAGAAAAGTCGCCATTCCCGAAATCAACATTATGTAGGACTGGGAGGTTTGGCGTCATGATACTTAAACATGTCTAGCACAATGGCTCTATCAACCGCATCATTCGAATTATTTGTAACGTCTCTAAATACCACTCAAGCTCTATCGCATTCTCTTCTAGATTCGTCACTTACCGATTTACTACCGTAACCATATATCCCAGCTATCTTTATTTTTGGGAACTTATGTTTCATTGTTTCAGAGGTTGACAAAACCATCGTAGTAAGTCTTATCAAGAGGCAAATTAGTCATAGGAGAATTTTCCATATCCCAACATATGATCATTTCAATCTCGGTCTCGTGTTCTTCTCGACCAAGAGGGTTCATTGTTGAAGACACCTAGAACAACAATAAACCATGAGATTTCAATGACAAAATATGAACAATTTATAACCAATATACCTATTGACAAGTGCTTAAGAGCTTATCGAGGCCAAAAATAAAAAAGATTTTACAAAGCCCTTTCAAGATATAAGTTTACCCAAACAACCCCCTTCTTAAAATCGATTGTGATTTTATTTATATTCTTGATAAACCTTATAGTTTAAACTTTATAGGTAGATATATATGCTTGATAAACCTTGTAGTTTTGTTTATAACTACATGTTGTGATCTTAATTAGGAGCCAGTTCATCTTTAACAGGAACTTTAATGTATTTTTAGGCCCTTCTAACTATTTTTTCAATCTGTCATTACGCATAACAAAACATGTGCTATTGGGGTGCCGATCAATTCAACATGTCGAAATATTAATGGGTTAAGCACTTCGCATGTATAGATATCGACATGCTGGACAAGGATATATGTAGTATTGGGATAGGGAGCTGATAAATTCACGACACCATTATAGTTTAAATATGTAGTGTCAGATGTATTGGTATAATGACTAAAGATATATCTATGTAAGTGGATGTAGGATTCTTCAAAACATTCTTCATAACTCCTTGTCGGATGAGATGACCACTATATTGCACGGTTGACACGATGGACGGTGTGTAAAGGCAAATGTCAAAATGTCCGCCAATATCATTTCTCTAATAACTCCTCTTTTTTGTCAGTTATCGTGATGTAATCGACGCCGTTGAGCTTTAGAGATGCTACAAATTCTGGATGTCTTACAGGACCATATGCGTAGTTGTCAATAAGGAAATCCTTACCAAGTTTGTCTTTAAGCGAACTTGCAATCCACTTAACTGCTTTTTTGTGTAGCTTCATTTCAATACTTTACCTCGTCGTATCCCAGAATACCTTGGTGGTTACTAGCTCTTTGCCCAAACCTCTTTCTATTGGGTGTTTTAGTTCGAAGCTTTTACCTTTTTGGGCGTTCCATAAAGTAGACCATCTAAATTTTCGTTCTGCATATAGCTTATTCCATGAAACTTTGAAATCACAAAAATTTGGTAGTATTTGTGAGCAGTTCTTTTCCGTCTTAGCCAAAATTGTTGTGTAGCCTAAGCTACCTAATTCTTTTAGGGCATAAGAAAAGTCGCCATCCCCCGAAATCAACATTATGTAGGACGGGGGAGGTTTGGCGTGAGCATACTTAAACATGTCTAGCACAATAGCTCTATCAACCGCATCATTTGAATTACTTGTAACGTCTCTAAATACCACTGAAGCTCTATCGCATTCTCTTCTAGATTCGTCACTTACCGATTTACTACCGTAACCATACATCCCATCTATCTTTATTTTTGGGAACTTATGTTTCAGTTGTTTCCTGAGGTTGACAAAACCATCGTAGTAAGTCTTATCAAGGGGCAAATTAGTCATAGGAGAATTTTCCATATCCCAACATATGATCATTTCAATCTCAATCTCGTGTTCTTTCGACCAAGAGGGTTCATTGTTGAAGACACCTAGAACAACAATAAACCATGAGATTTCAATGACAAAATATGAACAATTTATAACCAATATACTTATTGAAAAGTGCTTAAGAGCTTATCGAGGCCAAAATATAAAAATATTTTTACAAAGCCCTTTCAAGATACAAGTTTACCCAAACAACCCCCTTCTTAAAATCGATTGTGATTTTATTTATATTTTTGATAAACCTTATAGTTTAAACCTTATAGGGTAGATATATATGCTTGATAAACCTTGTAGTTTTGTTTATAACTACATGTTGTGATCTTAATTCGAGCCGCTCATCTTTAATGTGAACTTTAATGTATTTTTAGGCCCTTCTAACTCTTTTTCAACTTTCATTACGTACAACAAAACATGTGCTATTGGGTGTTGATCAATTCAACAATGTCAAGTATTGATGGGTTAAGCACTTCTGCATGTATAGATATCAACACGCTGGACAAGGATATATGTAGTATTGGGATAGGGAGCTGATAAATTCACGACACCATTATAGTTTAACTATGTAGTGTCAGATGGATTGGTATAATGACTAAAGATATATGTATGTAAGTGGATGTAGGATTCTTCAAAACATCCATTTTAGTTATCCTATAAAACAGATTATTGCATGTTATAAACTATGCAACCACTCATTAAATTGTAACCACCCATATGTACTTACTAAAAACTTATCAAGTTAAATTTGTTTTTATTATGCGCATACATATATATTGCAAGATAATTATGCACCTAAAAGTAAGAATGCCACAACGATGGGAAAGAAGAAGTGAAATGATCTTAGAAATGATAAGGTCTTTAGAGAACTCGACATTGAGTACAGGTTGCCTCGTCTTGATATACATGTCAAGAGCATCTGAGGACTTATTTCCAATATGTCTCCACTCAAATGACGAACTTGTTAGTATGTAACTACACCATTTAATAACAAAAACAAACACAAATAAGTCCAAGAAACAACTAAAGATGTAAAACCAGTGTTATTAGAACAATTACTACATACTTCTTAATAGAAGTAAACATTTTCTTCTACTTGGCACTATTTGAGTCTTGAGGCGGCCATTTGCCAAGAAGGGTTCCCGCATTTTCCAAATCCACGTGTAATCCATCAGATGGTACAACAACCATAACATTGAGGTTATAATCAGTTAAAAACTGACAAACCTTAGATAACTCCTTGTCGGATAAGATGACCACTATATTGCACGGTTGACACGATAGACGGTGTGTAAAGGCAAATGTCAAAATGTCCGCCAATATCAAGTTCTCTAATAACTCCTCTTTTTTGTCAGTTGTCGTGATGTAATCGACACCGTTGAGCTTTGGAGATGCTAAAAATTCTGGACGTCCTACATGACCATATGCGTAGTGGTCAATAAGGAAATCCTTACCAAGTTTATCTTTAAGCGAACTTGCAATCCACTTAACTGCTTTTTTTGTGAAGCTTCATTTCAATACTGCACCTCGTCGTGTCCCAGAATACCTTGGTGGTTACTAGCTCTTTGCCCAAACCTCTTCTGCTTGGTGTTTTAGTTCCAAGCTTTTACCTTTATGTTCCATAAAGTAGACCTCTAAATTTCGCTCGCATATAGCTTATTCCATGAAACTATGAAATCACAAAAATTAGGTAGTGTTTGTGTGCGGTTCTTTTCCGTCTTAGCTAAAATTGTTTTGTAGCCTAAGCTACCTAATTCTTTATGGCATAAGAAAGTCGCCATCCCGAAATCAACATTATGTAGGACGGGGAGGTTTGGCGTGACATACTTAAACATGTCTAGCACAATGGCTCTATCAACCGCATCATTCGAATTACTTGTAACGTCTCTAAATACCACTGAAGCTCTATCGCATTCTATTCTAGATTCGTCACTTACCGATTTACTACCATAACCATATATCCTAGCTATCTTTATTTTTGGGAACTTATGTTTCAGTTGTTTCCTGAGGTTGAAAAAACCATCGTAGTAAGTCTTAGCAAGAGGCAAATTAGTCATAGTTGAATTTTCCATATCCCAACATATGATCATTTCAATCTCAGTTTCAGGTTCTTCTTGACCAAGAGGGTGCATTGTTGAAGACACCTAGAACAACAATAAACCATGAGATTTCAATGACAAAAATATGAACAATTTATAACCAATATACCTATTGACAAGTGCTTAAGAGCTTATCAGAGGCCAAAAATAAAAAAAGATTTTTACAAAGCCCTTTCAAGATACAAGTTTAGCCAAACAACCCCCTTCTTAAAATCTGATTGTGATTTTATTTATATTCTTGATAAACCTTATAGTTTAAACCATATAGGGTAGATATATATGCTTGATAAACCTTGTAGTTTTGTTTATAACTACATGTTGTGATCTTAATTAGGAGCCAGTTCATCTTTAACAGGAGCTTTAATGTATTTATAGTCCCTTTTAACTATTTTTTCAACTGTCATTACGTACAACAAAACATGTGCTATTGGGGTGCTGATCAATTCAACAAGCTGAAATATTAATGGGTTAAGCACTTCTGCATGTATAGATATCGACATGCTGGACAAGGATATATGTAGTATTGGGATAGGGAGCTGATAAATTCACGACACCATTATAGTTTAAATATGTAGTGTCAGATGTATTGGTATAATGACTAAAGATATATCTATGTAAGTGGATGTAGGATTCTTCAAAACATTCTTCATAACTCCTTGTCGGATGAGATGACCACTATATTGCACGGTTGACACGATGGACTGTGTAAAGGCAAATGTCAAAATGTCCGCCAATATCATTTCTCTAATAACTCCTCTTTTTGTCGATTGTCGTGATGTAATCGACGCTGAGCTTTAGAGATGCTACAAATTCGGATGTCTTACAGACCATATGCGTAGTGGTCAATAAGGAAATCCTTACCAAGTTTGTCTTTGCGAACTTGCAATCCACTTAACCGCTTTTTGTGTAGCTTCATTTCAATACTTTACCGTCGTATCCCGTAATACCTTGGTGGTTACTAGCTCTTTGCCCAAACCTCTTTCTATTGGGTGTTTTAGTTCAAGCTTTTACCTTTTGGGCGCTCCATAAAGTAGACCATCTAAATTTTCGCTCGATATAGCTTATTCCATGAAACTTTGAAATCACAAAAATTTGGTAGTATTTGTGAGCAGTTCTTTTCCGTCTTAGCCAAAATTGTTGTGTAGCCTAAGCTACCTAATTCTTTTAGGGCATAAGAAAAGTCGCCATCCCCCGAAATCAACATTATGTAGGACGGGGGAGGTTTGGCGTGAGCATACTTAAACATGTCTAGCACAATAGCTCTATCAACCGCATCATTTGAATTACTTGTAACGTCTCTAAATACCACTGAAGCTCTATCGCATTCTCTTCTAGATTCGTCACTTACCGATTTACTACCGTAACCATACATCCCATCTATCTTTATTTTTGGGAACTTATGTTTCAGTTGTTTCCTGAGGTTGACAAAACCATCGTAGTAAGTCTTATCAAGGGACAAATTAGTCATAGGAGAATTTTCCATATCCCAACATATGATCATTTCAATCTCAATCTCAGGTTCTTCTTGACCAAGAGGGTTCATTGTTGAAGACACCTAGAACAACAATAAACCATGAGATTTCAATGACAAAAATATGAACAATTTATAACCAATATACTTATTGAAAAGTGCTTAAGAGCTTATCAGAGGCCAAAAATATAAAAATATTTTTACAAAGCCCTTTCAAGATACAAGTTTACCCAAACAACCCCCCCTTCTTAAAATCTGATTGTGATTTTATTTATATTTTTGATAAACCTTATAGTTTAAACCTTATAGGGTAGATATATATGCTTGATAAACCTTGTAGTTTTGTTTATAACTACATGTTGTGATCTTAATTCGGAGCCAGTTCATCTTTAACAGGAACTTTAATGTATTTTTAGGCCCTTCTAACTCTTTTTTCAACTTTCATTACGTACAACAAAACATGTGCTATTGGGGTGCTGATCAATTCAACAAGCTGAAGTATTGATGGGTTAAGCACTTCTGCATGTATAGATATCAACACGCTGGACAAGGATATATGTAGTATTGGGATAGGGAGCTGATAAATTCACGACACCATTATAGTTTAACTATGTAGTGTCAGATGGATTGGTATAATGACTAAAGATATATGTATGTAAGTGGATGTAGGATTCTTCAAAACATCCATTTTAGTTATCCTATAAAACAGATTATTGCATGTTATAAACTATGCAACCACTCATTAAATTGTAACCACCCATATGTACTTACTAAAAACTTATCAAGTTAAATTTGTTTTTATTATGCGCATACATATATATTGCAAGATAATTATGCACCTAAAAGTAAGAATGCCACAACGATGGGAAGAAGAAGTGAAATGATCTTAGAAATGATAAGGTCTTTAGAGAACTCGACATTGAGTACAGGTTGCCTCGTCTTGATATACATGTCAAGAGCATCTGAGGACTTATTTCCAATATGTCTCCACTCAAATGACGAACTTGTTAGTATGTAACTACACCATTTAATAACAAAACAAACACAAATAAGTTCAAGAAACAACTAAAGATGTAAAACCGGTGTTATTAGAACAATTACTACATACTTCTTAATAAGTAAACATTTTCTTCTACTTGGCACTATTTGAGTCTTGAGGCGCCATTTGCCAAAAGGGTTCCCGCATTTTCCAAATCCACGTGTAATCCATCGATGGTACAACAACCATAACATTGAGGTTATAATCGCTTAAAAGCGACAAACCTTAGATAACTCCTTGTCGGATAAGATGACCACTATATTGCACGGTTGACACGATAGACGGTGTGTAAAGGCAAATGTCAAAATGTCCGCCAATATCAAGTTCTCTAATAACTCCTCTTTTTGTCGGCTTGTCGTGATGTAATCGACCGTTGAGCTTTAGAGATGCTAAAATTCGGACGCCCCACAGACCATATGCGTAGTGGTCAATAAGGAAATCCTTACCAAGTTTGTCTTTGCTTAACTTGCAATCCACTTAACTGCTTTTTTTGTGAAGCTTCATTTCAATACTGCACCTCGTCGTGTCCCAGAATACCTTGGTGGTTACTAGCTCTTTGCCCAAACCTCTTTCTGTTTGGTGTTTTAGTTCCAAGCTTTTACCTTTTTGGGCGTTCCATAAAGTAGACCCTCTAAATTTTCGTTCTGCATATAGCTTATTCCATGAAACTATGAAATCACAAAAATTAGGTAGTGTTTGTGTGCAGTTCTTTTCCGTCTTAGCCAAAATTGTTTTGTAGCCTAAGCTACCTAATTCTTTTATGGCATAAGAAAAGTCGCCATCCCGAAATCAACATTATGTAGGACGGGGAGGTTTGGCGTGAGCATACTTAAACATGTCTAGCACAATGGCTCTATCAACCGCATCATTCGAATTACTTGTAACGTCTCTAAATACCACTGAAGCTCTATCGCATTCTCTTCTAGATTCGTCACTTACCGATTTACTACCATAACCATATATCCTAGCTATCTTTATTTTTGGGAACTTATGTTTCAGTTGTTTCCTGAGGTTGAAAAAACCATCGTAGTAAGTCTTAGCAAGAGGCAAATTAGTCATAGTTGAATTTTCCATATCCCAACATATGATCATTTCAATCTCGCCTGTGTTCTTCTTGACCAAGAGGGTGCATTGTTGAAGACACCTAGAACAACAATAAACCATGAGATTTCAATGACAAAAATATGAACAATTTATAACCAATATACCTATTGACAAGTGCTTAAGAGCTTATCGAGGCCAAAATAAAAAAGATTTTACAAAGCCCTTTCAAGATACAAGTTTAGCCAAACAACCCCCTTCTTAAAATCGATTGTGATTTTATTTATATTCTTGATAAACCTTATAGTTTAAACCATATAGGGTAGATATATATGCTTGATAAACCTTGTAGTTTTGCTTATAACTACATGTTGTGATCTTAATTAGGAGCCAGTTCATCTTTAACAGGAGCTTTAATGTATTTTTTAGTCCCTTTTAACTATTTTTTCAACTGTCATTACGTACAACAAAACATGTACTATTGGGGTGCTGATAAATTCAACAAGCTGAAATATTGATGGTTTAAGCACTTATGCATGTATAGATATCGACACGCTGGACAAGGATATATGTAGTATTGGGATAGGGTGCTGATAAATTCACGACACCATTATAGTTTAACTATGTAGTTCCAGATGGATTGGTATAATGACTAAAGATATATGTATGTAAGTGGATGTAGGATTCTTCAAAACATCCATTTTAGTTATCCGATACAACAGATTATTGCATAATAAACTGTGCAACCACTCATTAAATTGTAACCACCCATATGTACTAACTAAAAATATATCAATTTCAATTTGTTTTTATTATGCGCATACATATAAATTGCAAGATAATTATGCACCTAAAAGTAAGAATGCCACAATGATGGGAAAGAAGAAATGAAATGATCTTAGAAATGATAAGGGTCTTTAGAGAACTCGAAATTGAGTACAGGTTGCCTCGTCTTGATATACATGTCAAGAGCATCTACGGACTTGTTTCCAATATGTCTCCACTCAAATGACGAACTTGTTAGTATGTAACTATACCATGTAATAACAAAAACATACACGAATAAGTCCAAGAAATAACTAAAGATGTCGAATCCACTATTATTAGAATAGTTACTACATAGTTCTTAATAGGGTTAAGAGTTAATTGCATATTTGGTCCTTGTGGTTTGACTAAATTGCAGGTTTGGTCCACAAAATTTTGAAGTGCTGCGACAGTCCCCATTTTGAAGTTTGGGTTGCATTTTTGGTCCTTCTCGGTGTGAAATGACCAAATTACCCTTTTCATTTTCTGAAGAAGACAATGGGTATTTTAGTCATTTAACTTTATATAGGGACAAAAAATGCAATCCAAACTTCAAAATGAGGATTATCGTTGCACTTTTAAAGTTTTGGGGACCAAACCTACAATTTTGCCAAACCACAGGGATCAAAAATGCAATTAACTCTAGGGTTAATGACATGTAATAGCAATGTACTTTCCCATTTGTTCACATATCATATACGAACAAAAAAAAAATACCACAATACCCATTCAACTTTCAAATTTTGCTTCATTATCATACGTTTTAGAGTCATCTCTTTGCACTGTTAGTCCTTTTGATTGACGACCTTTGTAATTAACTCAAAAATATGTTTTTTTTCACATTATATGTTTTCGTCTGTTTTTATACATTTCCGTCCATTTTTATATGTTTTTCTTACGTTTTTATCCGTTTTTATCCATTTTCGTCCGTGTTCTTACGTTTTCATACGTTTTTGTTTTTAAACGTTTTGGTTTGTTTTTGTTTACTTTTAAACGATTTCGTCCGTTTTTATACGTTTTCAAACGTTTTTCTTATGTTTTCATACGTTTTAATCCGTTTTTATATGTATTCTTACGTTTTTATCCATTTTTATACGTTTTCGTCCGTTATACGCTTTTACGATCATCCATTTTTATACGTTTTCATACGTTTTTTCCCTTTTATATACGCTTTCTTACTTTTTCATACGTTTTTATACGTTTCGTCCATTTTTATACGTTTTCATATGTTTTGCCCGTTTTTATATGTTTTCGTCCGCTTTTATACGTTTATGCCTGTTTTTATACGTTTTCGCCTGTTTTCTTATGCTTTCATACGTTTTTTCTATTTTCATACATTTTCATTTGTTCTTATACGTTTTCATACATTTTTGTCCGTAAGACAACATTATAAATGTATAAAAATAGATGAAAAATTATGAAAACGGATGAAAACATATAAAAATGGACTAAAACGTTAAAAAAGGGTGAAAACCTATAAAACGGATTAAAACATAAGAAACGATAAAACCGTATAAAACGTATGAAAACGATAAAAACAGATTAAAACGTAAAAAATAACGCTTAAGTCTCGTAGTATTCGTAGTTAGTTCTGCTTATGAAAAATGTAATAGTTTATTAGAGTTTAGTAAGGGATATGTACGCCGTAGAGATATCTTAGTAAGAGATATCTATATCCTTGTACACGTTTTGTATACTAGGTTTTCCTAAGTGTATAAAGGAATCCTAAAGTATAGTGAAATGAACTTGTTCTTCTTGCTTGTTGTTAAGATTCGCATTAACAATCAAGTACTCGTTGTTAAAGAGTTCTTCATATATATAATTAGTTTGGATTTATCCAAGTTTAGCGATTGTGGTGTTGCACAAGTGTTAATGTGTGTGTTTGTGTGTGCATATCAATGTGACTATAAAAGCCATCACCTACAAACCCACATTTGCATTAATAAAGACAATAAATGCAACAAACTTGACCATATGGTGTTTAAAGTGAAGAAGCGTGTATTTTGTGTGACTATTGATCATCCAATGGCCACATCAAATTTATGTTTGTGTGGCCTTTTCTAACATTTAATCACACAAAGAATGTTTGTTTTGGGTATTTAGTCACATACAATTAATCATAAAGTGGCTAAAAGTGTTATTAAGTGTGACCATATGGTGTTTCAAGTGAAAAGCGTGTATTTTGTGTGACCATTGATCATCCAATGGCCACATGAATAATATGTTTGTGTGGCCTTTTCTAACATTTAGTCATACAAAGCATGTTTGTTTTGGGTATTTAGTCACATACAATTAACCATTAAGTGGCTAAAAGTGTTAATAAGTGTGATCATATGGTGTTTAAAGTGAAGAAACGTGTATTTTAGTGACTATTGATCATCCAATGGCCACATATTAAGTTACGTGACCATATGTATCGGATTTTGGCTACACTTAAATAATATGTGACAAAACGCTTAGTGTGACCATATATGGCATTTGGTCACGTGTTAGTAGTGAATGTGACTTTATAGATTAGCTTTTGGCAAGCTAACACAAACTAAAATTTAAACACACATATTAACTTACGTGAACATATGTACCGGATTTTGGCTACACTTAACGAATGTGTGATAAAACATTTAGTGTGACCATATATGGCTTTTGGTCACAAAGTGTTCAAGTGTGTGACATATATTTGTCACTTTGTTTATATGTATATCGCGACTAATGCTTCAACCTTACTTTTCATTTGTCACTGCTCCAATTTCGATGTGGCTAAAGAGTTGGCAAAACATATCACCACCCTTAAATAATGTGTGACAAAACTTGACTCTATGATTTAGACACACAAAAAATTACTTCATGTGACTAACGCATCAAGGTTACTTGTATTTGTCACGCGCTCCAAATTCATATATGGCTAAATGATCCAAACAAAATCACAGATACGCTTAGCCACACAATGTTCAATTGTGTGGCAATGAGTTTAATCGTCACACAATCAAAATTTTCATGTGTGACTAATTAGTAAATGTTGTCAATTTTCGTGCCTTCACCACACAAATATGCGAATGTGTGGCCGTTCCATTTCGACCATGTGTGACCAAATCCCGTTTTTCTACTAGTGTTAAACATATCTAGCACGATGGCTCTATCAACTGCATCTTTTGAATTACTTGGAACGTCGCTTAATACTACTAAAGCTCTATCGCATTCTCTTCTAGATTCGACACTTACCGCTTTACTACTGTAACCATATATACCATATATCTTAATTTTTGGGAACTTATGTTTCAATTGCTTTATGATGTTGACAAAACCATCGTAGTAAGTCATATCAAGAGGCAAATTAGTCATAGGAGAATTTTCCATATCCCAACATAAGATCATTTCAATCTCAGTCTCAGGTTCTTCTTGACCAAGAGGGTTCATTGTTCATAGACACCTAGAACAACAATAAACCATGAGATTTCAATGACAAAAATATGAACAACTTATAACCAATATACCTATTAACAAGTACTTAAGAGCTTATCAGAGGCCAAAAATAAAAAAAATAAAAAAAAAGATTTTTCAAAGCCCTTTCAAGATACAAGTTTACCCAAACAACCCCCCTTCCCTTCTTAAAATTTGATTGTGAATTTATTTATATTCTTGATAAACCTTATAGGGTAGATATATATGCTTGATAAACCTTATAGTTTTGTTTATAACTACATGTTGTTGTGATCTTAATTAGAAGCCAGTTCATCTTTACCAAGAACTTTAGTGTATTTTTTAGGCCCTTCTAACTATTTTTTCAACTGTCATTACGTACAACAAAACATGTGCTATTGGGATAGGGTGCTGATAAAGTCAACACGTTGAAATATTGATGGGTTAAGCACTTCTGCATGTATAGATATCGACACGCTGGACAAGGATATATGTAGTATTGGGATAGGGTGCTAATAAATTCACGACACCATTATAGTTTAACTATGTAGTATCAGATGGATTGGTATAATGACTAAAGATATATGTATGTAAGTGGATGTAGGATTCTTCAAAACATCCATTTTAGTTATCCGATACAACAGATTATTGCATGTTATAAACTGTGCAACCACTCATTAAATTATAACCGCCCATCTGTACTTACTAAAAACATATCAATTGCAATTTGTTTTTATTTATGCACATACATATAAATTGCAAGATAATTATGCACCTAAAAGTAAGAATGACACAATGAAGGGAAAGAAGAAGTGAAATGATCTTAGAAATGGTAAGGGTCTTTAGAGAACTCGACATTGAGTACAGGTTGCCTCGTCTTGATATACATGTCAAGAGCATCTGAGGACTTATTTCCAATATGTCTCCACTCAAATGACGAACTTGTTAGTATGTAACTACACCATTTAATAACAAAAACATACACGAATAAGTCCAAGAAATAACTAAAGATGTCAAATCCAGTGTTATTAGAACAATTACTACATACTTACTTGGCACTATTTGAGTCTTGAGGCGGCCATTTGCCAAGAAGGGTTCCCGCATTTTCCAAATCCACGTGTAATCCATCAGATGGTACAACAACCATAACATTGTAGTTATAATCAGTTAAAAACTGACAAACCTTAGATAACTCCTTATCGGATGAGATGACCACTATATTGCACGGTTGACACGATGGACGGTGAGTAAAGGCAAATGTCAAAATGTCCGCCAATATCAAGTTCTCTAATAACTCCTCTTTTTTGTCAGTTGTCGTGATGTAATCGACGCCGTTGAGCTTTAGAGATGCTACAAATTCTGGACGTCTTACAGGACCATATGCGTAGTGGTCAATAAGGAAATCCTTACCAAGTTTGTCTTTAAGCGAACTTGCAATCCACTTAACTGCTTTTTTGTGTTACTTCATTTCAATACTTCACCTTGTCGTGTCCCAGAATACCTTGGTGGTTACTAGCTCTTTGTCCAAACCTCTTTCTATTGGGTGTTTCAGTTCCAAGCTTTTACCTTTTTGGGCGTTCCATAAAGTAGACCATCTAAATTTTCGTTCTGCATATAGCTTATTCCATGAAACTTTGAAATCACAAAAATTAGGTAGTATTTGTGAGCAGTTCTTTTTCGTCTTAGCCAAAATTGTTGTGTACCCTAAGCTACCTAATTCTTTTAGGGCATAAGAAAAGTCGCCATCCCCCGAAATCAACATTATGTAGGACGGGGGAGGTTTGGCGTGAGCATACTTAAACATGTCTAGCACAATGGCTCTATCAACCGCATCATTTGAATTACTTGTAACGTCTCTAAATACCATTGAAGCTCTATCACATTCTCTTCTACATTCGTCACTTACCGATTTACTACCGTAACCATATATCCCAGCTATCTTTATTTTTGGGAACTTATGTTTCAGTTGTTTCCTAAGGTTGACAAAACCATCGTAGTAAGTCTTATCAAGAGGCAAATTAGTCATAGGAGAATTTTCCATATCCCAACATATGATCATTTCAATCTCAGTCACAGGTTCTTCTTGACCAAGAGGGTTCATTGTTGAAGACACCTAGAACAACAATAAACCATGAGATTTTAATGACAAAAATATAAACAATTTATAACCAATATACCTATTGACAAGTGCTTAAGAGCTTATCAGAGGCCAAAAATAAAAAGATATTTTTACAAAGCCCTTTCAAGATACAAGTTTACCCAAACAATCCCCCCTTCTTAAAATCTGATTGTGATTTTATTTATATTCTTGATAAACCTTATAGTTTAAACTTTATAGGGTAGATATATATGCTTGATAAACCTTGTAGTTTTGTTTATAACTACATGTTGTGATCTTAATTAGGAGCCAGTTCATCTTTAACAGGAACTTTAATGTATTTTTAGGCCCTTCTAACTATTTTTTCAACTGTCATTACGTACAACAAAACATGTGCTATTGGGGTGCTGATCAATTCAACAAGCTGAAATATTGATGGGTTAAGCACTTCTGCATGTATAGATATCGACACGCTGGACAAGGATATATGTAGTATTGGGATAGGGAGCTGATAAATTCACGACACAATTATAGTTTAACTATGAAGTGTCAGATGGATTGGTATAATGACAAAAGATATATGTATGTAAGTGGATGTAGGATTCTTCAAAACATCCATTTTAGTTATCCTATACAACAGATTAATGCATGTTATAAACTATGCAACCACTCATTAAATTGTAACCACCCATATGTACTTACTAAAAACATATCAATTTCAATTTGTTTTTATTATGCGCATACATATAAATTGCAAGATAATTATGCACCTAAAAGTAAGAATGCCACAACGATGGGAAAGAAGAAGTGAAATGATCTTAGAAATGATAAGGTCTTTAGAGAACTCGACATTGAGTACAGGTTGCCTCGTCTTGATATACATGTCAAGAACATCTGAGGACTTATTTCTAATATGTCTCCACTCAGATGACGAACTTGTTAGTATGTAACTACACAATTTAATAACGAAAACATACACGAATAAGTCCAAGAAATAACTAAAGATGTCAAATCCAGTGTTATTAGAACAATTACTACATACTTCTTAATAGAAGTAAACATTTTCTTCTACTTGGCACTATTTGAGTCTTGAGGCGGCCATTTGCCAAGAAGGGTTCCCGCATTTTCCAAATCCACGTGTAATCCATCAGATGGTACAACAACCATAACATTGTAGTTATAATCAGTTAAAAACTGACAAACCTTAGATAACTCCTTGTCGGATGAGATGACCACTATATTGCACGGTTGACACGATGGACGGTGTGTAAAGGAAAATGTCAAAATGTCCGCCAATATCAAGTTCTCTAATAACTCCTCTTTTTTGTCAGTTGTCGTGATGTAATCGACGCCGTTGAGCTTTAGAGATGCTACAAATTCTGGACGTCTTACAGGACCATATGCGTAGTGGTCAATAAGGAAATCCTTACCAAGTTTGTCTTTAAGCGAACTTGCAATCCACTTAACTGCTTTTTTGTGTTGCATCATTTCAATACTTCACCTCGTCGTGTCCCAGAATACCTTGGTGATTACTAGCTCTTTGCCCAAACCTCTTTCTATTGGGTGTTTTAGTTCCAAGCTTTAACCTTTTTGGGCGTTCCATAAAGTAGACCATCTAAATTTTCGTTCTGCATATAGCTTATTCCATGAAACTTTGAAATCACAAAAATTAGGAAGTATTTGTGAGCAGTTCTTTTCCGTCTTAGCCAAAATTGTTCTGTAGCCTAAGCTACCTAATTCTTTTAGGGCATAAGAAAAGTCGCCATCCCCCGAAATCAACATTATGTAGGACGGGGGAGGTTTGGCATGAGCATACTTAAACATGTCTAGCACAATAGCTCTATCAACCGCATCATTTGAATTACTTGTAACGTCTCTAAATACAACTGAAGCTCTATCGCATTCTCTTCTAGATTCGTCACTTACCGATTTACTACCGTAACCATATATCCCAGCTATCTTTATTTTTGGGAACTTATGTTTCAGTTGTTTCCTGAGGTTGACAAAACCATCGTAGTAAGTCTTATCAAGTGGCAAATTAGTCATAGGAGAATTTTCCATATCCCAACATATGATCATTTCAATCTCAGTCTCAGGTTCTTCTTGACCAAGAGGGTTCATTGTTGAAGACACCTAGAACAACAATAAACCATGAGATTTCAATGACAAAAATATGAACAATTTATAACCAATATACCTATTGACAAGTGCTTAAGAGCTTATCAGAGGCCAAAAATAAAAAAGATTTTACAAAGCCCTTTCAAGATACAAGTTTACCCAAACAACCCCCCCCCTTCTTAAAATCTGATTGTGATTTTATTTATATTCTTGATAAACCTTATAGTTTAAACTTTATAGGGTAGATATATATGCTTGATAAACCTTGTAGTTTTGTTTATAACTACATGTTGTGATCTTAATTAGGAGCCAGTTCATCTTTAACAGGATCTTTAATGTATTTTTAGGCCCTTCTAACTATTTTTTCAACTGTCATTACGTGCAACAAAACATGTGCTATTGGGGTCGATCAATTCAACAAGTTGAAATATTGATGGGTTAAGCACTTCGCATGTATAGATATCGACCACACGGACAAGGATATATGTAGTATTGGGATAGGAGTCGATAAATTCACGACACCATTATAGTTTAACTATGTAGTGTCGATGGATTGGTATAATGACTAAAGATATATGTATGTAAGTGGATGTAGGATTCTTCAAAACATCCATTTTAGTTATCCTATACAATGATTATTGCATGTTATAAACTATGCAACCACTCATTAAATTGTAACCACCCATATGTACTTACTAAAACATATCAATTTCAATTTGTTTTTATTATGCATACATATAAATTGCAAGATAATTATGCACCTAAAAGTAAGAATGCCACAACGATGGGAAAGAAGAAGTGAAATGATCTTAGAAATGATAAGGTCTTTAGAGAACTCGACATTGAGTACTGTGTTGCCTCATCTTGATATACATGTCAAGAGCATCCGAGGACTTATTTCAATATGTCTCCACTCAAATGACGAACTTGTTAGTATGTAACTACACCATTTAATAACAAAAACATACACGAATAAGTCCAAGAAATAACTAAAGATGTCAAATCCAGTGTTATTAGAACAATTACTACATACTTCTTAATAGAAGTAAACATTTTCTTCTACTTGGCACTATTTGAGTCTTGAGGCGGCCATTTGCCAAGAAGGGTTCCCGCATTTTCCAAATCCACGTGTAATCCATCAGATGGTACAACAACCATAACATTGTATTTATAATCATTTAATAACTCACAAACCTTAGATAACTCCTTGTCGGATGAGATGACCACTATATTGCACGGTTGACACGATGGACGGTGTGTAAAGGCAAATGTCAAAATGTCCGCCAATATCAAGTTCTCTAATAAATCCTCTTTTTTGTCAGTTGTCGTGATGTAATCGACACCGTTGAGCTTTAGAGATGCTACAAATTCTGGACGTCTTACAAGACCATATACGTAGTGGTCAATAAGGAAATCCTTACCAAGTTTGTCTTTAAGAAAACTTGCAATCCACTTAACTGCTTTTTTGGGTAGCCTCATTTCAATACTTCACCTCGTCGTGTCCCAGAATATCTTGGTGGTTACTAGCTCTTTACCCAAACCTCTTTCTATTGGGTGTTTTAGTTCCAAGCTTTTACCTTTTTGGGCGTTCCATAAAGTAGACCATCTAAATTTTCGTTCTGCATATAGCTTATTCCATGAAACTATGAAATCACAAAAATTAGGTAGTGTTTGTGAGCAGTTCTTATCCGTCTTAGCCAAAATTGTTGTGTAGCCTAAGCTACCTAATTCTTTTAGGGCATAAGAAAAGTCGCCATCCCCCGAAATCAACATTATGTAGGACGGGGGAGGTTTGGCGTGAGCATACTTAAACATGTCTAGCACAATGGCTCTATCAACCGCATCATTGAATTACTTGTAACGCCTCTAAATACCACCAAGCTCTATCGCATTCTCTTCTAGATTCGTCACTTACCGATTTACTACGTAACCATATATCCCACTATCTTTATTTTGGGAACTTATGTTTCATTGTTTCTGAGGTTGACAAAACCATCGTAGTAAGTCTTATCAAGAGGCAAATTAGTCATAGGAGAATTTTTCATATCCCAACATATGATCATTTCAATCTCGATCTCGTGTTCTTCTTGACCAAGAGGGTTCATTGTTGAAGACACCTAGAATAACAATAAACCATGAGATTTCAATGACAAAATATGATCAATTTATAACCAATATACCTATTGACAAGTGCTTAAGAGCTAATCGGAGGCCAAAAATAAAAAAGATTTTACAAAGCCCTTTCAAGATACAAGTTTACCCAAACAACCCCCCTTCTTAAAAATCGATTGTGATTTTATTTTTATTCTTGATAAACCTTATAAACCTTATAGGATAGATATATATGCTTGATAAACCTTGTAGTTTTGTTTATAACTACATGTTGTGATCTTAATTAGGAGCCAGTTCATCTTTAACAGGAACTTTAATGTATTTTTAGGCCCTTCTAACTATTTTTTCAACTGTCATTACGTACAACAAAACATGTGCTATTGGGTCGATCAATTCAACAAAGTGAAATATTGATGGGTTAAGCACTTCGCATGTATAGATATCGACATTGTTGGACAAGGATATATGTAGTATTGGGATGGGAGTCGATAAATTCACGACACCATTATAGTTTAACTATGTAGTGTCGGATGGATTGCTATAATGACTAAAGATATATGTATGTAAGTGAATGTAGGATTCTTCAAAACATCCATTTTAGTTATCCTATACAATGATTATTGCATGTTATAAACTATGCAACCACTCATTAAATTGTAACCACCCATATGTACTTACTAAAACATATCAATTTCAATTTGTTTTATTATGCATACATATAAATTGCAAGATAATTATACACCTAAAAGTAAGAATGCCACAACGATGGGAAAGAAGAAGTGAAATGATCTTAGAAATGATAAGGTCTTTAGAGAACTCGACATTGAGTACATGTTGCCTCGCCTTGATATACATGTCAAGACATCCGAGGACTTATTTCCAATATGTCTCCACCAAATGACGAACTTGTTAGTATGTAACTACACCATTTAATAAAAAAACATACACGAATAAGTCCAAGAAATAACTAAAGATGTCAAATCCAGTGTTATTAGAACAATTACTACATACTTCTTAATAGAAGTAAACATTTTCTTCTACTTGGCACTATTTGAGTCTTGAGGCGCCATTTGCCAAGAAGGGTTCCCGTGATTTTCCAAATCCACGTGTAATCCATCGATGGTACAACAACCATAACATTGTATTTATAATCAGTTTAAAACTGACAAACCTTAGATAACTCCTTGTCGGATGAGATGACCACTATATTGCACGGTTGACACGATGGACGGTGTGTAAAGGCAAATGTCAAAATGTCCGCCAATATCAAGTTCTCTAATAAATCCTCTTTTTTGTCAGTTGTCGTGATGTAATCGACGCCGTTGAGCTTTAGAGATGCTACAAATTCTGGACGTCTTACAAGACCATATACGTAGTGGTCAATAAGGAAATCCTTACCAAGTTTGTCTTTAAGCAAACTTGCAATCCACTTAACTGCTTTTTTGGGTAGCCTCATTTCAATACTTCACCTCGTCGTGTCCCAGAATATCTTGGTGGTTACTAGCTCTTTACCCAAACCTCTTTCTATTGGGTGTTTTAGTTCCAAGCTTTTACCTTTTTGGGCGTTCCATAAAGTAGACCATCTAAATTTTCGTTCTGCATATAGCTTATTCCATGAAACTATGAAATCACAAAAATTAGGTAGTGTTTGTGAGCAGTTCTTTTCCGTCTTAGCCAAAATTGTTGTGTAGCCTAAGCTACCTAATTCTTTTAGGGCATAAGAAAAGTCGCCATCCCCGAAATCAACATTATGTAGGACGGGGGAGGTTTGGCGTGAGCATACTTAAACATGTCTAGCACAATGGCTCTATCAACCGCATCATTCGAATTACTTGTAACGTCTCTAAATACCACTGAAGCTCTATCGCATTCTCTTCTAGATTCGTCACTTACCGATTTACTACCGTAACCATATATCCCAGCTATCTTTATTTTTGGGAACTTATGTTTCAGTTGTTTCCTGAGGTTGACAAAACCATCGTAGTAAGTCTTATCAAGAGGCAAATTAGTCATAGGAGAATTTTTCATATCCCAACATATGATCATTTCAATCTCAGTCTCAGGTTCTTCTTGACCAAGAGGGTTCATTGTTGAAGACACCTAGAATAACAATAAACCATGAGATTTCAATGACAAAAATATGATCAATTTATAACCAATATACCTATTGACAGGTGCTTAAGAGCTAATCAGAGGCCAAAAATAAAAAAAGATTTTTACAAAGCCCTTTCAAGATACAAGTTTACCCAAACAACCCCCCCCCTTCTTAAAATCTGATTGTGATTTTATTTTTATTCTTGATAAACCTTATAAACCTTATAGGATAGATATATATGCTTGATAAACCTTGTAGTTTTGTTTATAACTACATGTTGTGATCTTAATTAGGAGCCAGTTCATCTTTAACAGGAACTTTAATGTATTTTTAGGCCCTTCTAACTATTTTTTCAACTGTCATTACGTACAACAAAACATGTGCTATTGGGGTGCTGATCAATTCAACAAGCTGAAATATTGATGGGTTAAGCACTTCTGCATGTATAGATATCGACACGCTGGACAAGGATATATGTAGTATTGGGATAGGGAGCTGATAAATTCACGACACCATTATAGTTTAACTATGTAGTGTCAGATGGATTGGTATAATGACTAAAGATATATGTATGTAAGTGAATGTAGGATTCTTCAAAACATCCATTTTAGTTATCCTATACAACAGATTATTGCATGTTATAAACTATGCAACCACTCATTAAATTGTAACCACCCATATGTACTTACTAAAAACATATCAATTTCAATTTGTTTTTATTATGCGCATACATATAAATTGCAAGATAATTATACACCTAAAAGTAAGAATGCCACAACGATGGGAAAGAAGAAGTGAAATGATCTTAGAAATGATAAGGTCTTTAGAGAACTCGACATTGAGTACATGTTGCCTCGTCTTGATATACATGTCAAGAGCATCTGAGGACTTATTTCCAATATGTCTCCACTCAAATGACGAACTTGTTAGTATGTAACTACACCATTTAATAACAAAACATACACGAATAAGTCCAAGAAATAACTAAAGATGTCAAATCTAGTGTTATTAGAACAATTACTACATACTTCTTAATAGAAGTAAACATTTTCTTCTACTTGGCACTATTTGAGTCTTGAGGCTGCCATTTGCCAAGAAGGGTTCCGGATTTTCCAAATCCGTGTAATCCATCGATGGTACAACAACCATAACATTGTAGTTATAATCGCTTAAAACTGACAAACCTTAGATAACTCCTTGTCGGATGAGATGACCACTATATTGCACGGTTGACACGATGGACGGTGCGTAAAGGCAAATGTCAAAATGTCCGCCAATATCAAGTTCTCTAATAACTCCTCTTTTTTGTCAGTTGTCGTGATGTAATCGACGCCGTTGAGCTTTAGAGATGCTACAAATTCTGGACGTCTTACAGGACCATATGCGTAGTGGTCAATAAGGAAATCCTTACCAAGTTTGTCTTTAAGCGAACTTGCAATCCACTTAACTGCTTTTTTGTGTAGCTTCATTTCAATACTTCACCTCGTCGTGTCCCAGAATACCTTGGTGGTTACTAGCTCTTTGCCCAAACCTCTTTCTATTGGGTGTTTTAGTTCCAAGCTTTTACCTTTTTGGGAGTTCCATAAAGTAGACCATCTAAATTTTCGTTCTGCATATAGCTTATTCCATGAAACTATGAAATCACAAAAATTAGGTAGTATTTGTGAGCAGTTCTTTTCCGTCTTAGCCAAAATTGTTGTGTAGCCTAAGCTACCTAATTCTTTTAGGTTATAAGAAAAGTCGCCATCCCCCGAAATCAACATTATGTAGGACGGGGGAGGTTTGGCGTGAGCATACTTAAACATGTCTAGCATAATGGCTCTATCAAGCGCATCATTCGAATTACTTATAACGTCTCTAAATACCACTGAAGCTCTATCGCATTCTCTTCTAGATTCGTCACTTACCGATTTACTACCGTAACCATATATCCCAGCTATCTTTATTTTTGGGAACTTATGCTTCAGTTGTTTCCTGAGGTAGACAAAACCATCGTAGTAAGTCTTATCAAGAGGCAAATTAGTCATAGGAGAATTTTCCATATCCCAACATATGATCATTTCAATCTCAGACTCAGGTTCTTCTTGACCAAGAGGGTTTATTGTTGAAGACACCTAGAATAACAATAAACCATGAGATTTCAATGATAAAAATATGAAAAATTTATAACCAATATACCTATTGACAAGTGCTTAAGAGCTTATCAGAGGCCAAAAATAAAAAAAGATTTTTACAAAGCCCTTTCAAGATACAAGTTTACCCAAACAACCCCCCTTCTTAAAATCAGATTGTGATTTTATTTATATTCTTGATAAACCTTATAGTTTAAACCTTATAGGGTAGATATATATGCTTGATAAACCTTGTAGTTTTGTTTATAACTACATGTTGTGATCTTAATTAGGAGCCGTTTCATCTTTAACAGAACTTTAATGTATTTTTAAGCCCTTCTAACTATTTTTTCAACTGTCACACACGCACAACAAAACATGTCTTATTGGGGTCGATCAATTCAACAAGTGAAATATTGATGGGTTAAGCACTACGCATGTATAGATATCGACACGCTGGACAAGGATATATGTAGTATTGGGATAGGGAGCTGATAAATTCACGACACCATTATAGTTTAACTATGTAGTGTCAGATGGATTGGTATAATGACTAAAGATATATGTATGTAAGTGGATGTAGGATTCTTCAAAACATCCATTTTAGTTATCCTATACAACAGATTATTGCATGTTATAAACTATGCAACCACTCATTAAATTGTAACCACCCATATGTACTTACTAAAAACATATCAATTTCAATTTGTTTTTATTATGCGCATACATATAAATTGCAAGATAATTATGCACCTAAAAGTAAGAATGCCACAATGATGGGAAAGAAGAAGTGAAATGATCTTAGAAATGATAAGGTCTTTAGAGAACTCGACATTGAGTATAGGTTGCCTCGTCTTGATATACATGTCAAGAGCATCTGAGGACTTATTTCCAATATGTCTCCACTCAAATGACGAACTTGTTAGTTTGTAACTACACCATTTAATAACAAAAACATACACGAATAAGTCCAAGAAATAACTAAAGATATCAAATCTAGTGTTATTAGAACAATTACTACATACTACATAAAAGAAGTAAACATTTTCTTCTACTTGGCATTATTTGAGTCTTGCCAAGAAGTGCCATTTGCCAAGAAGGGTTCCCGTATTTTCCAAATCCACGTGTAATCCATCGATGGTACAACAACCATAACATTGTAGTTATAATCAGCTAAAACCGACAAACCTTAGATAACTCCTTGTCGGATGAGATGACCATTATATTGCACCTTTTTCCGTACAAAGTTGACACGACCTAACACAACGTCGCCTACCCTTTATACGGTGCTAGGCTAACCACCGAGTTCTTTCACACCTTAGGAGAACTAATCCTTCACAACGTCCGCCTACCCTTTATTGGGTACTAGGCTAAGCACCTAGTTCCATTGCAATGGAGGAACTACTACCACACTACACCAACGACTAATCCGTCAATGGAGATCTACTCCTTTACAACATCATCAAGGACATCAATATCCTTGGATCTAATGTTAGTCTATCTAGTACATGAAACACACCATATCGAATGTACATCTAAGGCACCTTTCACTAATGCCTTTGACTAGATCTACAAGACACCTTTCACTAATGTCTTGTGTCTTCACTTCTAAGCACCTTTCACTAATGCTTCAAGTCTTGACTTCTAAGCACCTTTCACTAATGCTTCTTGTCTTGATTTCTAAGCACCTACCACAAGTGCGTATCCTATAGAGCGATAGATACCCTTCACTAATATCTTCGCCCTTGACACTTGAGACATTTTTCACTAATGTCTTCAACACTACACTTCTTTGAAGAAAGAAAGAGATCATCAACAAGAGGACTTCAATAGCCTTGATGATGAGGAAGCATGGCAACTCATGGACTTGAGCTTGCTCGACTTAAAGGTGGTGATCTTGCCTTTAAGAGGAACCTAGAAGATCACACAAAAACAAAACTACAAACATAGATCTCTTGGATCTAAGGTTAGTGAGATTTAACTCGTGGGAGAAAGTATATTGAAAGGGGTCGTAAATAATGAAGACATGGCTCACTATTTATAGAGGAAAAATTATCTTTACTCCTCGGATCACGGATCCCTACCACAAGGATCCGGCTAGCACAAAGCCGAGGATCCGTGGTACGCTCCTCTTTGCCCATGGGTATTTTTGGTAATGGGTCATGGGACATGGGTTATGGGTTGATCCATGGTTTTCTTTCTAGATTCAATGAACTTGGTTATGTGGTATATATAAAACCATGGGTTGTGGGTCAAAACCATTTGCTAGTATTTACCCATTTAGTATATACTTGTATTTACCTATTTTAGCATATACTTAGTTTTACCCATTTTAGTATACTTAGTTTAAGTATATGTTTAACCAAATATGTAAACACTAGTTGTTGTACATATATATATAAGTCATAAAATCACTTATACTTGTTTTAGTGTTTTATGTGAAAGCGTAAGTGTGTTAGAAAACTATTAGTCCAAACCATTTACGTATTTTATTTGTTTCGTTAAAAATGATTTTACGTTTGTTATCGACAAAACATTAGAAGATCGTAAAATATAAATCAACGTTTTTACGGCTTATTTGTATTAACAAAAATGTCCACCAATATCAAGTTCTCTAATAACTCCTCTTTTTTGTCAGTTGTCGTGATGTAATCCACGCCGTTGAGCTTTAGAGATGCTACAAATTATGGACGTCTTACAGGACCATATGCGTAGTGGTCAATAAGGAAATCCTTACCAAGTTTGTCTTTAAGCGAACTTGCAATCTACTTAACTGCTTTTTTGTGTAGCTTCATTTCAATACTTCACCTCATCGTGTCCCAGAATACCTTGGTGGTTACTAGCTCTTTGCCCAAACCTCTTTCTATTGGGTGTTTTAGTTCCAAGCTTTTACCTTTTTGGGCGTTCCATAAAGTAGACCATCTAAATTTTCGTTCTGCATATAGCTTATTCCATTAAACTATGAAATCACAAAAATTAGGTAGTATTTATGAGCAGTTCTTTTCCGTCTTAGCCAAAAATTTTGTGTAGCCTAAGCTACCTAATTCTTTTAGGGCATAAGAAAAGTCGCCATCCCCGAAATCAACATTATGTAGGACGGGGAGGTTTGGCGTGAGCATACTTAAACATGTCTAGCACAATGGCTCTATCAACCGCATCATTCAATTACTTGTAACGCCTCTAAATACCATCAAGCTCTATCGCATTCTCTTCTAGATTCGTCACTTACCGATTTACCGTAACTATATATCCCAACTATCTTTATTTTGGGAACTTATGTTTCAGCTTGTTTCTGAGATTGACAAACCATCGTAGTAAGTCTTATCAAGAGGCAAATTAGTCATAGGAGAATTTTCCATATCCTGAACATATGATCATTTCAATCTCGGCCTCGTGTTCTTCTTGACCAAGAGGGTTCATTGTTTAAGGCACCTAGAATAACAATAAACCATGAGATTTCAATGACAAAATATGAAAATTTATAACCAATATACCTATTGACAAGTGCTTAAGAGCTTATCGAGGCCAAAATAAAAAAGATTTTTACAAAGCCCTTTCAAGATACAAGTTTACCCAAACAACCCCCTTCTTAAAATCGATTGTGATTTTATTTATATTCTTGATAAACATTATAGTTTAAACCTTATAGGGTAGATATATATGCTTGATAAACCTTGTAGTTTGGTTTATAACTACATGTTGTGATCTTAATTAGAGCCGTTCATCTTTAACAGAACTTTAATGTATTTTTAGGCCCTTCTAACTATTTTTCAAGCTCATTCACGCACAACAAAACATGTGCTATTGGGGCCGATCAATTCAACAAGCTGAAATATTGATGGGTTAAGCACTTCTGCATGTATAGATATCGACACGCTGGACAAGGATATATGTAGTATTGGGATAGGGAGCTGATAAATTCACGACACCATTATAGTTTAACTATGTAGTGTCAGATGGATTGGTATAATGACTAAAGATATATGTATGTAAGTGAATGTAGGATTCTACAAAACATCCATTTTAGTTATCCTATACAACAGATTATTGCATGTTATAAACTATGCAACCACTCATTAAATTGTAACCACCCATATGTACTTACTAAAAACATATCAATTTCAATTTGTTTTTATTATGCGCATACATATAAATTGCAAGATAATTATGCACCTAAAAGTAAGAATGCCACAACGATGGGAAAGAAGAAGTGAAATGATCTTAGAAATGATAAGGTCTTTAGAGAACTCGACATTGATTACAGGTTGCCTCGTCTTGATATACATGTCAAGAGCATCTAAGGACTTATTTCCAATATGTCTCCACTCAAATGACGAACTTGTTAGTATGTAACTACACCATTTAATAACAAAACATACACGAATAAGTCCAAGAAATAACCAAAGATGTCAATTCCAGTGTTATTAGAACAATTACTACATACTTGTTAATAGAAGTAAACATTTTCTTCTACTTGGCACTATTTGAGTCTTGAGGCGGCCATTTGCCAAGAAGGGTTCCCGCATTTTCCAAATCCACGTGTAATCCATCATAAGGTACAACAACCATAACATTGTAGTTATAATCAGTTAAAAACTGACAAACCTTAGATAACTCCTTGTCGGATGAGATGACCACTATATTGCACGGTTGACACGATGGACGGTGTGTAAAGGCAAATGTCAAAATGTCCGCCAATATCAAGTTCTCCAATAACTCCTCTTTTTTGTTAGTTGTCGTGATGTAATCGACGCCGTTGAGCTTTAGAGATGCTACAAATTCTGGACGTCTTACAGGACCATATGCGTAGTGGTCAATAAGGAAATCCTTACCAAGTTTGTCTTTAAGCGAACTTGCAATCCACTTAACTGCTTTTTTGTGTAGCTTCATTTCAATACTTCACCTCATCGTGTCCCAGATTACCTTGGTGGTTACTAGCTCTTTGCCCAAACCTCTTTCTATCGGGTGTTTTAGTTCCAAGCTTTTACCTTTTTGGGCGTTCCATAAAGTAGACCATCTAAATTTTCGTTCTACATATAGCTTATTCCATGAAACTATGAAATCACAAAAATTAGGTAGTGTTTGTGAGCAGTTCTTTTCCATCTTAGCCAAAATTGTTGTGTAGCCTAAGCTACCTAATTCTTTAGGGCAAAGAAAAGTCGCCGTCCCGAAATCAACATTATGTAGGACGGGGAGGTTTGATGAGCATACTTAAACATGTCTAGCACAATGGCTCTATCAACCGCATCATTGAATTACTTGTAACGATCTCCAAATACCATCAAGCTCTATCGCATTCTCTTCTAGATTCGTCACTTACCGATTTACCACCGTAACCATATATCCCAGCTATCTTTATTTTTGGGAACATATGTCTCAGTTGTTTCCTGAGGTTGACAAAACCATCGTAGTAAGTCTTATCAAGAGGCAAATTAGTCATAGGAGAATTTTCCATATCCCAACATATGATCATTTCAATCTCAGTCTCAGGTTCTTCTTGACCAAGAGGGTTCATTGTTGAAGACACCTAGAACAACAATAAACCATGAGATTTCAATGACAAAAATATGAACAATTTATAACCAATATACCTATTGACAAGTGCTTAAGAGCTTATCGAGGCCAAAAATAAAAAGATTTTACAAAGCCCTTTCAAGATACAAGTTTACCCAAACAACCCCCTTCTTAAAATCGATTGTGATTTTATTTATATTCTTGATAAACCTTATAGTTTAAACCTTATAGGGTAGATATATATGCTTGATAAACCTTGTAGGTTTGTTTATAACTACATTTTGTGATCTTAATTAGGAGCCAGTTCATCTTTAACAGGAACTTTAATGTATTTTTAGGCCCTTCTAACTATTTTTTCAACTGTCATTACGTAATTCAACAAGCTGAAATATTGATGGGTTAAGCACTTCTGCATGTATAGATATCGACACGCTAGACAAAGATATATGTAGTATTGGGATAGGGAGCTGATAAATTCACGACACCATTATAGTTTAACTATGTAGTGTCAGATGGATTGGTATAATGACTAAAGATATATGTATGTAAGTGGATGTAGGATTCTTCAAAACATCCATTTTAGTTATCTTTTACAACAGATTATTGCATGTTATAAACTATGCAACCACTCATTATATTGTAACCACCCATATGTACTTACTAAATACATATCAATTTCAATTTGTTTTTATTATGCGCATACATATAAATTGCAAGATAATTATACACCTAAAAGTAAGAATGCCACAACGATGGGAAAGAAGAAGTAAAATGATCTTAGAAATGATAAGGTATTTAGAGAACTCGACATTGAGTACAGGTTGCCTCGTCTTGATATACATGTCAAGAGCATCTAAGGACTTATTTCCAATATGTCTCCACTCAAATGACAAACTTGTTAGTATGTTACTACACCATTTAATAACAAAATATACACGAATAAGTCCAAGAAATAACTAAAGATGTCAAATCCAAAGGTTATTGGAACAATTACTACATACTTGTTAATAAGTAAACATTTTCTTCTACTTGGCACTATTTGAGTCTCGAGGGGCCATTTGCCAAGAAGGGTTCCCGATTTTCCAAATCCACGTGTAATCCATCGATGGTACAACAACCATAACATTGTAGTTATAACCGCTTAAAACCGACAAACCTTAGATAACTCCTTGTCGGATGAGATGACCACTATATTGCACGGTTGACACGATGGACGGCGTGTAAAGGCAAATGTCAAAATGTCCGCCAATATCAAGTTCTCCAATAACTCCTCTTTTTTGTTAGTTGTCATGATGTAATCGACGCCGTTGAGCTTTAGAGATGCTACAAATTCTGGACGTCTTACAGGACCATATGCGTAGTGGTCAATAAGGAAATCCTTACCAAGTTTGTCTTTAAGCGATCTTGCAATCCACTTAACTGCTTTTTTGTGTAGCTTCATTTCAATACTTCACCTCGTCGTGTCCCAGATTACCTTGGTGGTTACTAGCTCTTTGCCCAAACCTCTTTCTATCGGGTGTTTTAGTTCCAAGCTTTTACCTTTTCATGCTCCATAAAGTAGACCATCTAAATTTTCGCTCGCATATAGCTTATTCCATGAAACTATGAAATCACAAAATTAGGTAGTGTTTGTAGCGCTCTCTTTCCGTCTTAGCCAAAATTGTTGTGTAGCCTAAGCTACCTAATTCTTTTAGGGCATAAGAAAAGTCGCCATCCCCGAAATCAACATTATGTAGACGGGAGGTATGGCGCGAGCATACTTAAACATGTCTAGCACAATGGCTCTATCAACCGCATCATTCAATTACTTGTAACGCCTCTAAATACTAAACAAGCTCTATCGCATTCTCTTCTAGATTCAACACTTACCGATTTACTACCGTAACCATATATCCCAACTATCTTTATTTTTGGGAACTTATGTTTCAGCTTGTTTCGAGGTTGACAAAACCATCGTAGTAAGTCTTATCAAGAGGCAAATTAGTCATAGGAGAATTTTCCATATCCCAACATATGATCATTTCAATCTCGGCCCGTGTTCTTCTTGACCAAGAGGGTTCATTGTTGAAGACACCTAGAACATCAATAAACCATGAGATTTCAATGACAAAAATATGAACAATTTATAACCAATATACCTATTGACAAGTGCTTAAGAGCTTATTAGAGGCCAAAAATAAAAAAAAAAAATATTTTTACAAAGCCCTTTCAAGATACAAGTTTACCCAAACAACCCCCCCTTCTTAAAATATGATTGTGATTTTATTTATATTCTTGATAAACCTTATAGTTTAAACCTTATAGGGTAGATATATATGCTTGATAAACCTTGTAGGTTTGTTTATAACTACATTTTGTGATCTTAATTAGGAGCCAGTTCATCTTTAACAGGAACTTTAATGTATTTTTAGACCCTTCTAACTATTTTTCAACTCACACACGTAATTCAACAAGTGAAATATTGATGGGTTAAGCACTACGCATGTATAGATATCGACACGCTAGACAAAGATATATGTAGTATGGGATAGGAGTCGATAAATTCACGACACCATTATAGTTTAACTATGTAGTGTCAGATGGATTGGTATAATGACTAAAGATATATGTATGTAAGTGGATGTAGGATTCTTCAAAACATACAATTTAGTTATCCTATACAACAGATTATTGCATGTTATAAACTATGCAACCACTCATTAAATTGTAACCACCCATATGTACTTACTAAAAACATATCAATTTCAATTTGTTTTTATTATGCGCATACATATAAATTGCAAGATAATTATGCACCTAAAAGTAAGAATGCCACAATGATGGGAAAGAAGAAGTAAAATGATCTTAGAAATGATAAGGTCTTTAGAGAACTCGACATTGAGTACAGGTTGCCTCGTCTTGATATACATGTCAAGAGCATCTAAGGACTTATTTCCAATATGTCTCCACTCAAATGACGAACTTGTTAGTATGTTACTACACCATTTAATAACAAAACATACACGAATAAGTCCAAGAAATAACTAAAGATGTCAAATCCAGTGTTATTAGAACAATTACTACATACTTGTTAATAGAAGTAAACATTTTCTTCTACTTGGCACTATTTGAGTCTTGAGGCGGCCATTTGCCAAGAAGGGTTCCCGCATTTTCCAAATCCACGTGTAATCCATCAGATGGTACAACAACCATAACATTGTAGTTATAATCGCTAAAAACCCACAAACCTCGATAACTCCTTGTCGGATGAGATGACCACTATATTGCACGGTTGACACGATGACGGTGTGTAAAGGCAAATGCCAAAATGTCCGCCAATATCAAGTTCTCCAATAACTCCTCTTTTTGTTAGTTGTCGTGATGTAATCGACGCTTGAGCTTTAGAGATGCTACAAATTCGGACGCCTTACAGACCATATGCGTAGTGGTCAATAAGGAAATCCTTACCAAGTTTGTCTTAGCGAACTTGCAATCCACTTAACTTGCTTTTTGTGTAGCTTCATTTCAATACTTCACCTCGTCGTGTGTCCGGATTACCTTGGTGGTTACTAGCTCTTTGCCCAAACCTCTTTCTATCGGTGTTTTAGTTCCAAGCTTTTACCTTTTGGGTGTTCCATAAAGTAGACCATCTAAATTTTCGATTACGCATATAGCTTATTCCATGAAACTATGAAATCACAAAAATTAGGTAGTGTTTGTGAGCGGTTCTTTCCGTCTTAGCCAAAATTGTTGTGTAGCCTAAGCTACCTAATTCTTTAGGGCATAAGAAAAAGTCGCCATCCCCGAAATCAACATTATGTAGGACGGGGAGGTTTGGCGAGCATACTTAAACATGTCTAGCACAATGGCTCTATCAACCGCATCATTGAATTACTTGTAACGCCTCTAAATACCATGAAGCTCTATCGCATTCTCTTCTAGATTCCGTCCTTACCGATTTACCAGTAACCATATATCCCGGCTATCTTTATTATTGAGAACTTATGTTTTAGTTGTTTCCTGAGGTTGACAAAACCATCGTAGTAAGTCTTATCAAGAGGCAAATTAGTCATAGTAGAATTTTCCATATCCCAACATATGATCATTTCAATCTCAGTCTCAGGTTCTTCTTGACCAAGAGGGTTCATTGTTGAAGACACCTAGAACAACAATAAACCATGAGATTTCAATGACAAAAATATGAACAATTTATAACTAATATACCTATTGACAAGTGCTTAAGAGCTTATCAAAGGCCAAAAATAAAAAAAGATTTTTACAAAGCCCTTTCAAGATACAAGTTTACCCAAACAACCCCCCCCTTCTTAAAATCTGATTGTGATTTTATTTATATTCTTGATAAACCTTATAGTTTAAACCTTATAGGGTAGATATATATGCTTGATAAACCTTGTAGTTTTGTTTATACCTACATGTTGTGATCTTAATTAGGAGCCAGTTCATCTTTAACAGGAACTTTAATGTATTTTTAGGCCCTTCTAAATATTTTTTCAACTGTCATTTCGTACAACAAAACATCTGCTATTGGGGTGCTGATCAATTCAACAAGCTGGAATATTGATGGGTTAAGCACTTCTGCATGTATAGATATCGACACGCTAGACAAGGATATATGTAGTATTTGGATAGGGAGCTGATAAATTCACGACACCATTATAGTTTAACTATGTAGTGTCAGATGGATTGGTATAATGACTAAAGATATATGTATGTAAGTGGATGTAGGATTCTTCAAAACATCCATTTTAGTTATCCTATACAACAGATTATTGCATGTTATAAACTATGCAACCACTCATTAAATTGTAACCACCCATATGTGTCACACCCCCAAATTACCTGTTTTGCAGCGGAATGGAATTCCTGGGGATTGACTGTCATAGCATCACAATCACAGTTATATTGAACGACCTAAAGTGTCGTTTGAAAAGAACATCGTTTGATTTAATAAAACAATCAGAGTTACAAAGTATAGGTCCCAAATGAAAGTTACTATGTGCGGAAAGTAAGTTTGGTACAAGTCAAACGATGTTTTTAAAATGTAGAAATCCCATGTGAGACGCCGTCACCTGCGACTCTATGATAAGCCCATGCATGTCATGAAGTGAATGCCTTAGATACCGAGATAAAACATGCTTAAAAAGGTCAACACAAAGGTTGAGTGAAATCCATAGGTTTAATTAATTCGTTTGAACACAATATTCAGTAGTGTGAGTTACAATGTTCCACACTCATCGTTGAAAACAAAGCGATTTATTTCACTAAGTTCATGACAACCAAAGCGTAAACATCGCACCAATAAAAATTGGTAATCATCGTTCATCCAGATACTAATAGGTAAACTTGCCAATTTACCTTAATGATTCAAATATAGTGCGTTTGATTTCCCTAAGCGGGTCAATAAGAACGGAGTGTTAATTCAATAGCCTATTCACAATATTCGCTAACTCGCAAGTGACTAATGGTGCATGATGTAGGGACTTCAAACATGGCAATTGATTACTTAGTGACAATAAAACATTTGGATATAGCATACGGTTCAAAGCATTTGTGTTCGATTAAAAATAGTTGAGCATGTATCTCCCCAAGAGTTTGTAAAACAATTAAGTAATAGAAAGTGGGGCTATGAACTCACCTGTTGCAATGGTTACGATGACAAAAGTGGATACACTGAAATGTAGCGTGAATCTCGAAACTGACCTATTATGAATGATATGATATGTAATAAGTTATGATGTAATGTTATGCATGCATTTCGTATGTTATTTATACCACTTGTGAATTTTGAAAATAATACTCTTCGTCGAAAAATGCTCTTTTGACGTCTTGACCATTCTTAAATTACCTTGCAAGTATTTACGTCAAAATGTCATCCTACAATAGTTTATTAATGGTTTATTGTGAAATTATAACTTTTCGTCGTAAAATAATGTCGTTGGAAAATTCATGAAAGTGACTAAAATGGCCTCGGAAAGCTAGTCGTAAAATGGTGCACGTCGAGAGTTAGGAAACGAACTCAACGGTTTTAGGAAGCTTGTATCATTATCTCAAAGTTTTAGTATTTAAGTTTTCATCCTAGAGGTCTCGTTCATATAGAAAAATATAAGTTAAGTATGGTGATTTTGTCCAAAATGTAGTTAAAAGTGAATTTCGGCAAAGTTTAAGCAACCGTAGTTTATTCATTACAACTCCGCTATACAAACGGTTGGTGCTTTTGGAAAATATGCTTGGTGATCTCAATTTTATTAGAAGACATCTCTTTACAAAAAGTTCTCGTCAACGTTATAAATAGCCTTCAATATGGTCACTTGTTTACCGTAACACTTGTCTAATAAAAATAATATAGTTTTCTTAAATAATAAAGTTCTGGCAATTTTGTGTAGCGTGTATAATTTAAGTTCTACAAATCCGTTTTCTACGTATTATACGTCCTTAGCTTCGTATCAAAGTATACTAATATATTTTTGATAAGTCGAAATAATTTATAACGCTAAAGACTCGTTTTTGACTCGTACAAAACAAAACAGTTTGTGAAATTTTCAGATATATATATTTCGTCGTCAAACTTGAAAATTTATATCTCCTTCAAGTTATAGCTCCGTTTAATCCGTTCAAGCGTACCGGTTTCGTTTTAAAGTATATTTTCTAAATATCTAGGCCAAGAATTTATGTCTACTGTCGGATTTTCCGGTTTTAGAAATAAGATCAGACCCTTTTAAGACTTGTCGAAATGAGTTTTTCTCGTGCTAAACCTATTCCAATCCCTTCAAAACAACTCCGGTTATTCTAATCCTACCATACACCTTCTTAGGGTGTCATGGGTTCCTAGACATCACCAAAACTAATATATAACAAGGGATAATTATAGGATGACTTATATATGTATAACTTCTAAAAACAATGTAAAATGGTATAAACATCCATAAGACTTGCATGTTTTGCTCAAAATGATGAGATAAATATGAGATGATAATGAAATATGAAAAATGAAGATGATATGCTTACTAGTTACTTGATGAGGTGACTAGAACAAGGGATTTAACTTAAACACCCTAGGTTTTTATTTCAAAACCTAAACAAGAGTGTATACTAGATTGTTTAAAACTTGATCTTGAAAATTTTTGATGATTTCTTCTCCTTCTTATGTGTGACCGGTTCTAGAGAGAAAACAAGAGAGGAGAGAGTTTGATTTGAAGAATTGAATTATTGTGATTGAATGAAAGTGTGTGTAAGTGGTATTGTGTATAAATCTATACATTGTAAGAAATCTACCCACTCTTGACTCACCCCCTTTTTGCCTTGCGAGGAAGTATTCACAAATATCTTTTTTTTTTTTTTTTTTTTTTTTCTTTATTCATTATGTATAAACTTGTGTAAGTAATTGTAAGAAAATAAGGATAAGTGGTAACTTATATATACATTTGTGCATTAAGGTAGTTTTTAGCTAAAAATAAATTTTAGTGGATCAAAGTAAAATATATTGAGGTCATAAAAATTGTAGAAATATATTTCTTGCATAATTTGAGTGATATAATAATTATCGTGTAGTTTTTAAGAAAAGCGTCGTAATAATATAAATTTAACGATTTATATACAAAATAAATTTAAAACACTAGGTAAACTTAAAATATTATTTTTATAAACTAAATGTAAGTATAAAAATATATCGGGATAATTTTTGGAAGTATCGGATTAAATGTTCAAAATAATAACTTACGCGATAACGTTTATTTAATATGAAATTTACGCGTTTAATGTGAAATGCAAATTCATGAATGAACTAACATGATGGAAATGATGTTAATGAAATGTAGACTAAACCTAGTCTATATGAAATGTCCGTGATGATATAATCATGAATTCGCCGCTAAACCATCAAGGTTACGCGAATTTGAAACACGTAAACCTAGTTTACGATAAATGATGAAATAGTGAAACATGAATTGTTTTGAGAAATGACCTGAAAATACGAGTTGTCACAATATGTACTTACTAAAAACATATCAATTTCAATTTGTTTTTATTATGCGCATACATATAAATTGCAAGATAATTATGCACCTAAAAGTAAGAATGCCACAACGATGGGAAAGAAGAAGTGAAATGATCTTAGAAATGATAAGGTCTTTAGAGAACTCGACGTTGAGTACAGGTTGCCTCGTCTTGATATACATGTCAAGAGCATCGAGGACTTATTTCAATATGTCTCCACTCAAATGACTTAACTTGTTAGTATGTAACTACACCATTTAATAACAAAAACATACGAATAAGTCCAAGATATAACTAAAGATGTCAAAGTATAAGGTCTTTAGAGAACTCGACATTGAGTCAGGTTGCCTCGTCTTGATATACATGTCAAGAGCATCGAGGACTTATTTCAATATGTCTCCACTCAAATGACGAACTTGTTAGTATGTAACTACACCATTTAATAACAAAACATACACGAATAAGTCCAAGAAATAACTAAAGATGTCAAATCCAGTGTTATTAGAACAATTACTACATACTTCTTAATAGAAGTAAACATTTTCTTCTACTTGGCACTATTTGATTCTTGAGGCGGGCATTTGCCAAAGAAGGGTTTCCGCATTTTCCAAATCCACGTGTAATCCATCAGATGGTACAACAACCATAACATTGTAGTTATAATCAGTTAAAAACTGACAAACCTTAGATAACTCCTTGTCGGATGAGATGAAATCTATATTGCACGGTTGACACGATGGACGGTGTGTAATGGCAAATGTCAAAATGTCCGCCAATATCAAGTTCTCTAATAACTCCTCTTTTTTGTCAGTTGTCGTGATGTAATCGACGCCGTTGAGCCTTAGAGATGCTACAAATTCTGGACATCTTACAGGACCATATGCGTAGTGGTCAATAAGGAAATCCATACCAAGTTTGTCTTTAAGCGAACTTGTAATCCACTTAACTGCTTTTTTGTGTAGCTTCATTTTAATACTTCACCTCGTCGTGTCCCAGAATACCTTGGTGGTTATTAGCTCTTTGCCCAAACCTCTTTCTATTGGGTGTTTTAGTTCCAAGCTTTTACCTTTTTGGGCGTTCCATAAAGTAGACCATCTAAATTTTCGTTCTGCATATAGCTTATTCAATGAAACTATGAAATCACAAAAATTAGGTAGTGTTTATGAGCAGTTCTTTTCCGTCTTAGCCAAAATTGTTGTGTAGCCTAAGCTACCTAATTCTTTTCGGGCATAAGAAAAGTCGCCATCCTCCGAAATCAACATTATGTAGGACGGGGGAGGTTTGGCGTGAGCATACTTAAACATGTCTAGCACAATGGCTCTATCAACCGCATCATTCGAATTACTTGTCACGTCTCTAAATACCACTGAAGCTCTATCGCATTGTCTTCTAAATTCGTCACTTACCGATTTACTACCGTAACCATATATCCCAGCTATCTTTATTTTTGGGAACTTATGTTTCAGTTGTTTCCTGAGGTTGACAAAACCATCGTAGTGAGTCTTATCAAGAGGCAAATTATTCATAGGAGAATTTTCCATATCTCAACATATGATCATTTCAATCTCAGTCTCAGGTTCTTCTTGACCAAGAGGGTTCTGTGTTGAAGACACCTAGAACAACAATAAACCATGAGATTTCAATGAAAAAAATATGAACAATTTATAACCAATATACCTATTGATACAAGTTTACCCAAACAACCCCCTTCTTAAAATCTGATTGTGATTTTATTTATATTCTTGATAAACCTTATAGTTTAAACCTTATAGGGTAGATATATATGCTTGATAAACCTTGTAGTTTTGTTTATACTACATGTTGTGATCTTAATTAGGAGCCAGTTCATCTTTAACAGGAACTTTAATGTATTTTTAGGCCCTTCTAACTATTTTTCAAGTCATTACGTACAACAAAACATGTGCTATTGGGGTGCTTGATCAATTCAACAAATGTCGAAATATTGATGGGTTAAGCACTTCTGCATGTATAGATATCAACACGCTGGACAAGGATATATGTAGTAAATTCACGACACCATTATAGTTTAACTATGTAGTGTCAGATGGATTGGTATAATGACTAAAGATATATGTATGTAAGTGGATGTAGGATTCTTCAAAACATCCATTTTAGTTATCCTATACAACAGATTATTGCATGTTATAAACTATGCAACCACTTATTAAATTGTAACCACCCATATGTACTTACTAAAAACATATCAATTTCAATTTGTTTTTATTATGCGCATACATATAAATTGCAAGATAAATATGCACCTAAAAGTAAGAATGCCACAACGATGGGAAAGAAGAAGTGAAATGATCTTAGAAGTGATAAGGTCTTTAGAGAACTCAACAGTGAGTACAGGTTGCCTCGTCTTGATATACATGTCAAGAGCATCTGAGGACTTATTTCCAATATGTCTCCACTCAAATGACGAACTTGTTAGTATGTAACTACACCATTTAATAACAAAAACATACGAATAAGTCCAAGATATAACTAAAGATGTCAAATCAATGTTATTAGAACAATTACTACATACTTCTTAATACAAGTAAACATTTTCTTCTACTTGGCACTATTTGAGTCTTGAGGCCATTTGCCAAGAAGGGTTCCCATTTTCCAAATCCACGTGTAATCCATCGGATGGTACAACAACCATAACATTGTAGTTATAATCGCTAAAACCGACAAACCTTAGATAACTCCTTGTCGGATGAGATGGCCACTATATTGCACGGTTGACACGATGGACGGTGTGTAAAGGAAAATGTCAAAATGTCCGCCAATATAAAGTTCTCTAATAACTCCTCTTTTTTGTCAGTTGTCGTGATGTAATAGATGCCGTTGAGCTTTAGAGATGCTACAAATTCTGGACGTCTTACAGGACCCATATGCGTAGTGGTCAATAAGGAAATCCTTACCAAGTTTGTCTTTAAGCGAACTTGCAATCCACTTAACTGCTTTCTTGTGTAGCTTCATTTCAATACTTCACCTCGTCGTGTCCCAGAATACCTTGTTGGTTACTAGCTCTTTACCCAAACCTCTTTCTATTTGGTGTTTTAGTTCCAAGCTTTTACCTTTTTGGGCGTTTCATAAAGTAGACCATCTAAATTTTCGTTCTGCATATAGCTTATTCCATGAAACTATGAAACCACAAAAATTAGGTAGTGTTTGTGAGCAGTTATTTTCAGCCTTACCAAAATTGTTGTGTAGCCTAAGTTACCGAATTCTTTTGGGGCATAAGAAAAGTCGCCATCCCCCGAAATCAACATTATGTAGGATGGGGGAGGTTTGGCGTGAGCATACTTAAACATGTCTAGCACAATGGCTCTATCGCATTGTCTTCTAGAATCGTCACTTACTGATTTACTACCGTAACCATATATCCCAGCTATCTTTATTTTTGGGAACTTATGTTTCAGTTGTTTCCTGAGGTTGACAAAACCATCATAGTAAGTCTTATCAAGAGGCAAATTAGTCATAGGAGAATTTTCCATATCCCAACATATGATCATTTCAATCTCAGTCTCAGGTTCTTCTTGACCAAGAGGGTTCATTGTTGAAGACACCTAGAACAACAATAAACCATGAGATTTCAATGACAAAAATATGAACAATTTATAACCAATATACCTATTGACAAGTGCTTAAGAGCTTATCAAAGGCCAAAAATAAAAAAAGATTTTTACAAAGCCCTTTCAAGATACAAGTTTACCCAAACAACCCCCCCCCCCTTCCTAAAATCTGATTGTGAATTTATTTATATTCTTGATAAACCTTATAGATTAAACCTTATAGGGTAGATATATATGCTTGATAAACGTTGTAGTTTTGTTTATAACTACATGTTGTGATCTTAATTAGGAGCCAGTTCATCTTTAATAGGAACTTTAATGTATTTTTAGGCCCTTCTAACTATTTTTTCAACTGTCATTATGTACAACAAAACATGTGCTATTGGGGTGCTGATCAATTCAACAAGCTGAAATATTGATGGGTTAAGCACTTCTGCATGTATAGATATCGACACGCTGGACAAGGATATATGTAGTATTTGGATAGGGAGCTGATAAATTCACGACACCATTATAGTTTAACTATGTAGTGGCAGATGGATTGGTATAATGACTAAAGATATATGTATGTAAGTGGATGTAGGATTCTTCAAAACATCCATTTTAGTTATCCTATACAACAGATTATTGCATGTTATAAACTATGCAACCACTCATTAAATTGTAACCACCCATATGTCCTTACTAAAAATATCAATTTCTATTTGTTTTTATTATGCGCATACATATAAATTGCAAGATAATTATGCACCTAAAAGTAAGAATGCCACAACGATGGGAAAGAAGAAGTGAAATGATCTTAGAAATGATAAGGTCTTTAGAGAACTCGAAATTGAGTACAGGTTGCCTCGTCTTGATATATATGTCAAGAGCATCTGATTACTTATTTCCAATATGTCTCCACTCAAATGACGAACTTGTTAGTATGTAACTACACCATTTAATAACAAAACATACACGAATAAGTCCAAGAAATAACTAAAGATGTCAAATCCGGTGTTATTAGAACAATTACTACATACTTAATAGAAGTAAACATTTTCTTCTACTTGGCACTATTTGAGTCTTGAGGCGGCCATTTGCCAAGAAGGGTTCCCGCATTTTCCAAATCCACGTGTAATCCATCAGATGGTACAACAACCGTAACATTGTAGTTATAATTAGTTAAAAACTGACAAACCTTAGATAACTCCTTGTCGGATGAGATGACCACTATATTGGACGGTTGACACGATGGACGGTGTGTAAAGGCAAATGTCAAAATGTCCGCCAATTTCAAGTTCTCTAATAACTCCTCTTTTTTGTCAGTTGTCGTGATGTAATTGACGCCGTTGAGCTTTAGAGATGCTACAAATTCTGGACGTCTTACAGGACCATATGCGTAGTGGTCAATAAGGAAATCCTTACCAAGTTTGTCTTTAAGCGAACTTGCAATCCACTTAACTGCTTTTTTGTGTAGCTTCATTTCAATAATTCACCTCGTCGTGTCCCAGAATACCTTGGTGGTTACTAGCTCTTTGCCCAAACATCTCTTTATTGGGTGTTTTAGTTCCAAGCTTTTACCTTTTTGGGCGTTCCATAAAGTAGACCATCTAAATTTTCGTTCTTCATATAGCTTATTCCATGAAACTATGAAATCACAAAAATTAGGTAGTGTTTGTGAGCAGTTCTTTTCCGTCTTAGCCAAAATTTTTGTGTAGCCTAAGCTACCTAATTATTTTTGGGCATAAGAAAAGTCGCCATCCCCCGAAATCAACATTATGTAGGACGGGGGAGGTTTGGCGTGAGCATACTTAAACATGTCTAGCACAATGGCTCTATCAACCGAATCATTCGAATTACTTGTAACGTCTCTAAATACCACTGAAGCTCTATCGCATTCTCTTCCAGATTCGTCACTTACCGATTTACTACCGTAACCATATATCCCAGCTATCTTTATTTTTGGGTACTTATGTTTCAGTTGTTTCCTGAGGTTGACAAAACCATCGTAGTAAGTCTTATCAAGAGGCAAATTAGTCATAGGAGAATTTTCCATATCCCAACATATGATCATTTCAATCTCAGTCTCAGGTTCTTCTTGACCAAGAGGGTTCATTGTTGAAGACACCTAGAACAACAATAAACCATGAGATTTCAATGACAAAAATATGAACAATTTATAACCAATATACCTATTGACAAGTGCTTAAGAGCTTATCAGAGGCCAAAAATAAAAAAAGATTTTTACAAAGCCCTTTCAAGATACAAGTTTACCCAAACAACCCCCCCCTTCTTAAAATCTGATTGTGATTTTATTTATATTCTTGATAAACCTTATAGTTTAAACCTTATAGGGTAGATATATATGCTTGATAAATCTTGTAGTTTTGTTTATAACTACATGTGGTGATCTTAATTAGGAGCCATTTCATCTTTAACAGAGACTTTAATGTATTTTTAGGCCCTTCTAACTATTTTTTCAACTGTCATTACGTACAACAAAACATGTGCTATTGGGGTGCTGATCAATTCAAAAAGCTGAAATATTGATGGGTTAAGCACTTCTGCATGTATAGATATCGACACGCTGGACATGGATATATGTATTATTGGGATAGGGAGCTGATAAATTCACGACACCATTATAGTTTAACTATGTAGTGTTAGATGGATTGGTATAATGACTAAAGATATATGTATGTAAGTGGATGTAGGATTCTTCAAAACATCCATTTTAGTTATCCTATACAACAGATTAATTCATGTTATAAACTATGCAACCACTCATTAAATTGTAACCACCCATATGTACTTACTAAAAACATATCAATTTCAATTTGTTTTTATTATGCGCATACATATAAATTGCAAGATAATTAAGCATCTAAAAGTAAGAATGCCACAACGATGGGAAAGAAGAAGTGAAATGATCTTAGAAATTATAAGGGTCTTTAGAGAACTCGACATTGAGTACAGGTTACCTCGTCTTGATAGACATGTCAAGAGCATCTGAGGACTTATTTCCAATATGTCTCCACTCAAATGACGAACTTGTGTGTATGTAACTACACCATTTAATAACAAAAACCTACACGAATAAGTCCAAGAAATAACTAAAGATGTCAAATCAAGTGTTATTAGAACAATTACTACATACTTCTTAATAGAAGTAAACATTTTCTTCTACTTGGCACTATTTGAGTCTTGAGGCGGCCATTTGCCAAGAAGGGTTCCCGCATTTTCCAAATCCACGTGTAATCCATCACATGGTACAACAACCGTAACATTGTAGTTATAATCAGTTAAAAACTGACAAACCTTAGATAACTCCTTGTCAGATGAGATGACCACTATATTGCACGGTTGACACGATGGACGGTGTGTAAAGGCAAGTGTCAAAATGTCCGCCAATATCAAGTTCTCTAATAACTCCTCTTTTTTGTCAGTTGTCGTGATGTAATCGACGCCGTTGAGCTTTAGAGATGCTACAAATTTTGGACGTCTTACAGGACCATATGCGTAGTGGTCAATAAGGAAATCCTTACCAAGTTTGTCTTTAAGCGAACTTGGAATCCACTTAACTGCTTTTTTGTGTAGCTTCATTTCAACACTTTACCTCGGCGTGTCCCAGAATACCTTGGTGGTTACTAGCTCTTTGCCCAAACCTATTTCTATTGGGTGTTTTAGTTCCAAGCTTTTACCTTTTTGGGCGTTCCATAAAGTAAACCATCTAAATTTTCGTTTTGCATATAGCTTATTCCATGAAACTATGAAATCACAAAAATTAGGTAGTGTTTGTAAGCAGTTCTTTTCCGTCTTAGCCTATAGCCTAAGCTACCTAATTCTTTTAGGGCATAAGAAAAGTTGCCATCCCCCGAAATCAACATTATGTAGGACGGGGGAGGTTTGGCGTGAGCATACTTAAACATGTCTACACAATGGCTCTATCAACCACATCATTTGAATTACTTGTAACGTCTCTAAATACCACTGAAGCTCTATCGCATTCTCTTCTAGATTCGTCACTTACCGATTTACTACCGTAACCATATATCCCAACTATCTTTATTTTTGGGAACTTATGTTTCAGTTGTTTCCTGAGGTTGACAAAACCGTCGTAGTAAGTCTTATCAAGAGGCAAATTAGTCATAGGAGAATTTTCCATGTCCCAAAATATGATCATTTCAATCTCAGTCTCAGGTTCTTCATGACCAAGAGGGTTCATTGTTGAAGACACCTAGAACAACAATAAACCATAAGATTTCAATGACAAAAATATGAACAATTTTTTAACCAATATACCCATTGACAAGTGCTTAAGAGCTTATCAAAGGCCAAAAATAAAAAAAGATTTTTACAAAGCCCTTTCAAGATACAAGTTTACCCAAACAACCCCCTCCCCCTTTTTAAAATCTGATTGTGATTTTATTTATATTCTTGATAAACCTTATAGTTTAAACCTTATAGGGTAGATAAATATGCTTGATAAACCTTGTAGTTTTGTTTATAACTACATGTTGTGATCTTAATTAGGAGCCAGTTCATCTTTAACAGGAACTTTAATGTATTTTTAGGCCCTTCTAACTATTTTTTCAACTGTCATTACGTACAATAAAACATGTGCTATCGGGGTGCTGATCAATTCAACAAGCTGAAACGTTGATGGGTTAAGCACTTCTGCATGTATAGATATCGACACGCTGGACAAGGATATATGTAGTATTGGGATAGGGAGCTGATAAATTCACGACACCATTAAAGTTTAACTATGTAGTGTCAGATGGATTAGTATAATGACTAAAGATATATGTATGTAAGTGGATGTAGGAGTCTTCAAAACATCCATTTTAGTTATCCTATACAACAGATTATTGCATGTTATAAACTATGCAACCACTCATTAAATTGTAACCACCCATATGTACTTAATAAAAACATATCAATTTCAATTTGTTTTTATTATGCGCATACATATAAATTGCAAGATAATTATGCACTTAATAGTAAGAATGCCACAACGATGGGAAAGAAGTGAAATGATCTTAGAAATGATAAGGTCTTTAGAGAACTCGACATTGAGTACAGGTTGCCTCGTCTTGATATACATGTCAAGAGCATCTGAGGACTTATTTCCAATATGTCTCCACTCAAATGACGAACTCGTTAGTATGTAACTACAACATTTAATAACAAAAACATACATGAATAAGTCCAAGAAATAACTAAAGATGTCAAATCCAGTGTTATTAGAACAAGTACTACACACTTCTTAATAGAAGTAAACATTTTCTTCTACTTGGCACTATTTGAGTCTTGAGGCGGCCATTTGCCAAGAAGGGTTCCCGCATTTTCCAAATCCACGTGTAATCCATCAGATGGTACAACAACCGTAACATTGAAGTTATAATCAGTTAAAAACTGACAAACCTTAGATAACTCCTTGTCGGATGAGATGACCACTATATTGCACGGTTGACACGATGGAAGGTGTGTATAGGCAAATGTCAAAATGTCCGCCAATATCAAGTTCTCTAATAACTCCTCTTTTTTGTCAGTTGTCGTGATGTAATCGACGCCGTTGAGCTTTAGAGATGCTACAAATTCGGACGTCTTACGGGACCATATGCGTAGTGGTCAATAAGGAAATCCTTACCAAGTTTGTCTTTAAGCGAACTTGCAATCCACTTAACTGCTTTTTTGTGTTGCATCATTTCAATACTTCACCTCGTCGTGTCCCAGAATACCTTGGTGGTTACTAGCTCTTTGCCCAAACCTCTTTCTATTGGGTGTTTTAGTTCCAAGCTTTTACCTTTTTGGGCGTTCCATAAAGTAGACCATCTAAATTTTCGTTCTGCATATAGCTTATTCCATGAAACTATGAAATCACAAAAATTAGGTAGTGTTTGAGAGCAGTTCTTTTCCGTCTTAGCCAAAATTGTTGTGTAGCCTAAGCTACCTAATTCTTTTAGGGCATAAGAAAAGTCGCCATCCCCCAAAATCAACACTATGTAGGACGGGGGAGGTTTGGTGTGAGCATACTTAAACATGTCTAGCACAATGGCTCTATCACCGCATCATTCGAATTACTTGTAACGTCTCTAAATACCACTGAAGCTCTATCGCATTGTCTTCTAGATTCGTCACTTACCGATTTACTACCGTAACTATATATCCAAACTATCTTTATTTTTGGGAACTTATGTTTCAGTTGTTTCCTGAGGTTGACAAAACCATCGTAGTAAGTCTTATCAAGGGGTAAATTAGTCATAGGAGAATTTTCCATATCCCAACATATGATCATTTCAATCTCAGTCTCAGGTTCTTATTGACCAAGAGGGTTCATTGTTGAAGACACCTAGAACAACAATAAACCATGAGATTTCAATGACAAAAATATGAACAATTTAAAACCAATATACCAATTGACAAGTGCTTAAGAGCTTATCAGAGGCCAAAAATAAAAAAAGATTTTTACAAAGTCCTTTCAAGATACAAGTTTACCCAAACAACCCCCCCCCCTTCTTAAAATCTGATTGTGATTTTATTTATATTCTTGATAAACCTTATAGTTTAAACCTTATAGGGTAGATATATATCCTTGATAAACCTTGTAGTTTTGTTTATACCTACATGTTGTGATCTTAATTAGGAGCCAGTTCATCTTTAACAGGAACTTTAATGTATTTTTAGGCCTTTCTAACTATTTTTTCAACTGTCATTACGTACAACAAAACATGTGCTATTGGGGTGCTGATCAATTCAACAAGCTGAAATATAGATGGGTTAAGCACTTACGCATGTATAGATATCGACCATTGGACAAGGATATATGTAGTATTGGGATAGGGAGCTGATAAATTCACGACACCATTATAGTTTAACTATGTAGTGTCAGATGGATTGGTATAATGACTAAAGATATATGTATGTAAGTGGATGTAGGATTCTTCAAAACATCCAATTTAGTTATCCTATACAACAGATTATTGCATGTTATAAACTATGCAACCACTCATTAAATTGTAACCACCCATATGTACTTACTAAAAACATATCAATTTCAATTTGTTTTTATTATGCGCATACATATAAATTGCAAGATAATTATGCACCTAAAAGTAAGAATGCCACAACAATGGGAAAGAAGAAGTGAAATGATCTTAGAAATGATAAGGTCTTTAGAGAACTCGACATTGAGTACAGGTTGCCTCGTCTTGATATATATGTCAAGAGCATCTGAGGACTTATTTCCAATATGTCTCCACTCAAATGACGAACTTGTTAGTATGTAACTACACCATTTAATAACAAAAACATACACGAATAAGTCCAAGAAATAACTAAAGATGTCAAATCCAGTGTTATTAGAACAATTACTACATACTTCTTAATAGAAGTAAACATTTTCTTCTACTTGGCACTATTTGAGTCTTGAGGCGGCCATTTGCCAAGAAGGGTTCCCGCATTTTCCAAATCCACGTGTAATCCATCAGATGGTACAACAACCATAACATTGTAGTTATAATCAGTTAAAAACTGACAAACTTTAGATAACTCCTTGTCGGATGAGATGACCACTATATTGCACGGTTGACACGATGGACTGTGTGTAAAGGCAAATGTCAAAATGTCCGCCAATATCAAGTTCTCTAATAACTCCTCTTTTTTGTCAGTTGTCGTGATGTAATCGACGCCGTTGAGCTTTAGAGATGCTACAAATTCTGGGCGTCTTACAGGACCATATGCGTAGTGGTCAATAAGGAAATCCTTACCAAGTTTGTCTTTAAGCGAACTTACAATCCACTTAACTGCTTTTTTGTGTAGCTTCATTTCAATACTTCACCTCGTCGTGTCCCAGAATACCTTGGTGGTTACTAGCTCTTTGCCCAAACCTCTTTCTATTAGGTGTTTTAGTTCCAAGCTTTTACCTTTTTGGGCGTTCCATAAAGTAGACCATTTAAATTTTCGTTCTGCATATAGCTTATTCCATGAAACTATGAAATCATAAAACTTAGGTAGTGTTTGTGAGCAGTTATTTTCCGCCTTACCAAAATTGTTGTTTAGCCTAAGCTACCTAATTCTTTTAGGGCATAAGAAAAGTCGCCATCCCCCGAAATCAACATTATGTAGGACGGGGGAGGTTTGGCGTGAGCATACTTAAACATGTCTAGCACAATGGCTCTATCAACCGCATCATTCGAATTACTTGTAACGTCTCTAAATACCACTGAAGCTCTTTCGCATTCTCTTCTAGATTCGTCACTTACCGATTTACTACCGTAACCATATATCCCAACTATCTTTATTTTTGGGAACTTATGTTTCAGTTGTTTCCTGAAGTTGACAAAACCACGTAGTAAGTCTTATCAAGAGGCAAATTAGTCATAGGAGAATTTTCCATATCCCAATATATGATCATTTCAATCTCAGTCTCAGGTTCTTCTTGACCAAGAGGGTTCATTGTTGAAGACACCTAGAACAACAATAAACCATGAGATTTCAATGACAAAAATATGAACAATTTATAACCAATATACCTATTGACAAGTGCTTAAGAGCTTATCAGAGGCCAAAAAAAGATTTTTACAAAGCCCTTTCAAGATACAAGTTTACCCAAACAACCCCCCCCCCCTTCTTAAAATCTGATTGTGATTTTATTTATATTCTTGATAAAACTTATAGTTTAAACCTTATAGGGTAGATATATATGCTTGATAAACCTTGTAGTTTTGTTTATAACTACATGTTGTGATCTTAATTAGGAGCCAATTTTCTTTAACAGTAACTTTAATGTATTTTAGGCCCTTCTAACTATTTTTTCAAGCTGTCATTACGTACAACAAAACATGTGCTATTGGGGTGCCGATCAATTCAACAAGTCGAAATATTGATGGGTTAAGCACTTCTGCATGTATAGATATAGACACGTTGGACAAGGATATATGTAGTATTGGGATAGGGAGCTGATAAATTCACGACACCATTATAGTTTAACTATGTAGTGTCAGATGGATTGGTATAATGACTAAAGATATATGTATGTAAGTGGATGTAGGATTCTTCAAACCACCCATATGTACTTACTAAAAACATATCAATTTCACTTTGTTTTTATTATGCGGCATACATATAAATTGCAAGATAATTATGCACCTAAAAGTAAGAATGCCACAACGATGGGAAAGAAGAAGTGAAATGATCTTAGAAATGATAAGGTCTTTAGAGAACGCGACATTGAGTATAGGTTGCCTCGTCTTGATACATATGTCAAGAGCATCTGAGGACTTATTTCCATTATGTCTCCACTCAAATGACGAACTTGTTAGTATGTAACTACACCATTTAATAATAAAAACATACACGAATAAGTCCAAGAAATAACTAAAGATGTCAAATCCAGTGTTATTAGAACAATTACTACATACTTCTTAATAGAAGTAATCATTTTCTTCTACTTGGCATTATTTGAGTCTTGAGGCGGCCATTTGCCTAGAAGGGTTCCCGCATTTTCCAAATCCACGTGTAATCCGTCAGATGGTACAACAACCATAACATTGTAGTTATAATCAGTTAAAAACTGACAAACCTTAGATAACTCCTTGTCGGATGAGATGACCACTATATTGCACGGTTGACACGATGGACGGTGTGTAAAGGAAAATGTCAAAATGTCCGCCAATATCAAGTTCTGTAATAACTCCTCTTTTTTGTCAGTTGTCGTGATGTAATCGACGCCGTTGAGCTTTAGAGATGCTACAAATTTTGTACGTCTAACAGGACCATATGCGTAGTGGTCAATTAGGATATCCTTACCAAGTTTGTCTTTAAGCGAACTTGCAATCCACTTAACTGCTTTTTTGTGTAGCTTCATTTCAATACTTTACCTCGTCGTGTCCCAGAATACCTTGGTGGTTACTAGCTCTTTGCCCAAACCTCTTTCTATTGGGTGTTTTAGTTCCAAGCTTTTACCTTTTTGGGCGTTCCATAAAGTAGACCATCTAAATTTTCGTTTTGCATATAGCTTATTCCATGAAACTATGAAATCACAAAAATTAGGTAGTGTTTGTGAGCAGTTCTTTTCCGTCTTAGCCAAAATTGTTGTGTAGCCTAAGCTACCTAATTCTTTTAGGGCATAAGAAAAGTCGCCATCCCCCGAAATCAACATTATGTAGGACGGGGGAGGTTTGGCGTGAGCATACTTAAACATGTCTAGCAAATGGCTCTATCAACCGCATCATTCGAATTACTTGTAACGTCTCTAAATACCACTGAATCTCTATCGCATTCTCCTCTAGATTCGTCACTTACCGATTTACTACCGTAACCATATATCCCAGCTATCTTTATTTTTGGGAACTTATGTTTCAGTTGTTTCCTGAGGTTGACAAAACCATCGTAGTAAGTCTTATCAAGAGGCAAATTAGTCATAGGAGAATTTTCCATATCCCAACATATGATCATTTCAATCTCAGTCTCAGGTTCTTCTTGACTAAGAAGGTTCATTGTTTAAGACACCTAGAACAACAATAAACCATGAGATTTCAATGACAAAAATATGAACAATTTATAACCAATATACCTATTGACAAGTGCTTAAGAGCTTATCAGAGGCCAAAAATAAAAAAATATTTTTACAAAGTCCTTTCAAGATACAAGTTTACCCAAACAACCCCCCTCCTTCTTAAAATCTGATTGTGATTTTATTTATATTCTTGATAAACCTTATAGTTTAAACCTTATAGGGTAGATATATATGCTTGATAAAACTTATAGTTTTTTTTTATAACTACATGTGGTGATCTTAATTAGGAGCCAGTTCATCTTTAACACAAACTTTAATGTATTTTTAGGACCTTCTAAATATTTTTTCAACTGTCATTACGTACAACAAAACATGTGCTATTGGGGTGCTGATCAATTCAACAAGCTGAAATATTGATGGGTTAAGCACTTCTGCATGTATCGATATCGACACGCTGGACAAGGATATATGTATTATTGGGATAGGGAGCTGATAAATTCATGACACCATTATAGTTAAACTATGTAGTGTCAGATGGATTGGTATAATGACTAAAGATATATGTATGTAAGTGGATGTAGGATTCTTCAAAACATCCATTTTAGTTATCCAATACAACAGATTAATGCATGTTATAAACTATGCAACCACTCATTAAATTGTAACCACCCATATGTACTTACTAAAAACATATCAATTTCAATTTGTTTTTATTATGCGCATACATATAAATTGCAAGATAATTATGCACCTAAAATTAAGAATGCCACAACGATGGGAAAGAAGAAGTGAAATGATCTTAGAAATTATAAGGGTCTTTAGAGAACTCGACATTGAGTACAGGTTGCCTCGTCTTGATATACATGTCAAGAGCATCTGAGGACTTATTTCCAATATGTCTCCACTCAAATGACGAACTTGTGTGTATGTAACTACCCCATTTAATAACAAAAACATACATGAATAAGTCCAAGAAATAACTAAAGATGTCAAATCCAGTGTTATTAGAACAATTACTACATACTTCTTAATAGAAGTAAACATTTTCTTCTACTTGGCACTATTTGAGTCTTGAGGCGGCCATTTGCCAAGAAGGGTTCCCGCATTTTCCAAATCCACGTGTAATCCATCAGATGGTACAACAACCGTAACATTGTAGTTATAATCAGTTAAAAACTGACAAACCTTAGATAACTCCTTGTCGGATGAGATGACCACTATATTGCACGGTTGACACGATGGACGGTGTGTAAAGGCAAATGTCAAAATGTCCGCCAATATCAAGTTCTCTAATAACTCCTCTTTTTTGTCAGTTGTCGTGATGTAATCGGCGCCGTTGAGCTTTAGAGATGCTACAAATTCTGGACGTCTTACAGGACCATATGCGTAGTGGTCAATAAGGAAATCCTTACCAAGTTTGTCTTTAAGCGAACATGCAATCCACTTAACTGCTTTTTTGTGTAGCTTCATTTCAATACTTCACGTCGGCGTGTCCCAGAATACCTTGGTGGTTACTAGCTCTTTGCCCAAACCTCTTTCTATTGGGTGTTTTAGTTCCAAGCTTTTACCTTTTTGGGCGTTCCATAAAGTAGACCATCTAAATTTTCGGGGGGAAAAGGGGAAAAAATTTTAAAACCGGTGTTTTTTTTTAAAAAAACCATTTTTTTTTTAAAAAAAATTTTAAATTTTTTTTATAAAAATTTTTCCTTTTAAAAGGGGGGGTTTTTTAAAGGGGTTTTTTTTTTTTAAACCTTTTTTTTTTTCGGGAAAAAAAGGGGTTTGGGCCTTAAATTAAAATTTTTGGGGGAAATTTGGGTTAAAAAATAAAACCCGGGGTTTTTTTTTTTTTTCCCCTTTTTTAGTTTAAATTTTAATTTTTTTTGCCCAAAATAAATTTTTTTTTTTCCCCCCCTTTTTTTTTTTCCCTTTCCTTTTTTTTTAAAAAAAAAAAAAATTTTTTTAAAAAAAAAAAAATTTTTTTTAAAGGGTTTTTCCCAAAGAAAAATTGTTTAAATTTTTTTAAAAAAAAAAAAAAAAAAAAAGGGGAGGGGGTTTTAATTAAAATTTGGTTTAAATCAAAAAAATTTTTTTTTCCCAAAAAATTTTTCCGGAAAAAAATTTTTTTAAAAAAAATTTTTTTTTGGGAAATTTGGGAAAAAAAACCCAAGGGGGAAAAAAATTTTTTAAAAAACCCAAAAAATTTTTTTCCCTTTTTTTTTTGGGGTTTTAAAAAAAAAAAAAAAAAAATTTTAAAAATTTTAAAAAATTTAAAAAACCCCCCCAAAAAAGGAAAAATTTTTTTAAAAAAAGGGTTTTAAAAAAATTTTTTTGGGTTTTTTTTAAAATTTTTTTGGGCCCTTTTTCCTTTAAAATTTTAAATTTTTTTTTTAAAATTTTTTAATTAACAAAAAAAAAATTTTGGGTTTAAAACCAAAAAATAAGGGGTTTTAAAACCCTTTAAAATTTTTTTTTAAATTTAAAAAAAATTTATTTTAAATTTTTTTTTGGTTTTTAATTTTTAAAAAAAAAAAAAAAATTAAAAAATTTTTAAAAAAAAAAATTTTTTCCCCCTTTTTAAAAAAATTTTTTTTTTTAAAAAAAATTTTTTTTTAAAAAAAAAATTTTTTGAAAAGGGGGTTTGGCCAAAAAAACCCCTTTTTTTAAAATTTTCGGGGAAAACCCAAAAATTTTTTTTAAAAAAATTTAATTTAAAAAACCCAAAAAAAAAAAAATTTTTTCCCTTTTTAAAAAATTTTCCTTTAAAAGGTTTCAGGGGGGGTTTTTAAAAAAAAGTTTCCCCAAAAACCAAAAAATTTTTTTTGGGGGTTTTTTTTTTTTGGGGGGGTTGAAAAAAGGAAAAACCAATTTTTAAAAAAAAGGGGGGTTTTTTTAAAACCAAAATTTTCCCAAACCCCTTTTTTTTAAAAAATTTTTTTTTTGGTTTTAATTTGGGTTTTTTTTTTTTTTTTTTTTTTTCCCCTTTTTTTTTTTCCCAAAAAATTTTTTTTAAATTTTTTAAAATTTTTTTAAAAAACCCTTTTTTCCAAAAATTTTTAAAATTTTAAACCCCCTTTTTGGAAATTTTGGGGTTTTTTCCCTTAAAAATTTTTTTTAAAAAAATTTTTTTAAAAAAAATTTTTAAAAAAAAATTTTTTTTGGGAAATTCCTTTAAACCCTTTTTTTCCCCCTTTTTTTTTTCCCCTTCCAATTTCCCTTTTTTTTTCCTTTTTGGATTTTTTGGGAAAAAAAAATTTTTTTTGGGAAAATTTTTTTTTTTCCTTTTTAAAAACCCGGTTTTTTCCGGGAAAATTTTTTAAAAAAAACCCCAAAAAAAAAAAAAAAATTTTTTTTCCTTTGACCAAAGGGTTTTAAAAAGGCCAAAAAAAAAAAACCTTTAAAAAATTTAAAAAAAACCCTTTTAAAATTTTTTTATTTAAATTTTTTTTTTTAAAAAAAAAAAAGGGTTTTTTTTTAACTTGAAAATTTTTTTAAATTTTAATTTTTTTAATTAAAGGGTTTTTTTTTTTTTTTTTTTAAAAATTTTTAAAACCTTTAAAAAAACCCTTTTTTTTTTCCCAAAAAAAAAGGGGGGTTTTTTTTTGGAAAAATTAAAAAAAAGGGGGAAAAAAATTTTTTAAAATTTTTAAAAGGAAATTTAAAATAAATTTTAATTTTTTTTAAAATTTTTTTAAAATTTAAATTTTTAAAATTTTAAAAATTTAATTTTTTTCCCCCCAAAATTTTAATTTTTTTTTTAAAAAATTTTTTTTTAAAAATTTCCCCTTAAAATTTCCCAAAAAGGAAAAAAAAAAAAAAATTTTTTTTTAAAAATTTTTTAAAACGATTAAAACCCCAAAAAAAAACCCCCAAATGGGAAAGGGAATAAAATTTTAAAAAAAACCTTTAAAAAAAAAAAAAATTTTTTTTTAAAAAACCCCAAAAAAAAATTTTTTTTTTTTTCCCAAAAATTTTTAAAAACCCCCCCAAAAAAAAAAAAAAAAAAAATTTTAAAAAAAAAAATTTTTTAAAAAAATTTTTTTTTAAAAAAGGGAAAAAATTTTTAAAAATTTAATTTTTCCCCTTTTTTGGGGGGGGGTTTTTTAAAAAAATTTTTTTCCCCCAAAAAAAAAATTTGTTTTTCCCTTTTTCCCCCAAAAATTTCCCAAAAAAAATTTTTTTGGGAACCCCCCCTTTTTTTGGGGAAATTTTTAAAATTTTTTAAAAAATTTTTTTTTTTTTTTTTTTAAAAAAAAAAAATTTTTTGGGGGTTTTTTTTTGGGCCCCCTTTTTTAAAAAAAAAAAAATTTCCCAAAAATTTTTTTGGGGGGAATTTTTAAACCCTTTTTTTTTTTTTTAAAAAAAAAACCCTTTTTCCCCCTTTTTTTTTTCCCAAACCCTTTTTTTTTTTTTTTTTTTTTTTTTTTTAAAAGGGGTTTTTTTGGGGTTTTAAATTAAGGGAAAAAAAAAAAAAAAATTTTTGGGGGTTTTTTCCCCCTTTTTTTTTGGGGGAAAAAAAAAAAAAATTTTAAAAAAAATAACAATTTAAAAAATTTTTTCAATTTAAAATTTGGGAAAAAAAGGTTTTTTTTTTTAAAAATTTTTTTTTTTTTTTTTTTTTAAAAAAATTTTTAATTTTAATTTGTTTTTTTTTTTTTAAAAAATTTCTTAATTAAGGGCCCCGGGTTTTATTTTTTTTTTTTTAAAAAAAATTTTTTTTCCTTCCTTAAATTTTTTTTAAAACCAAAGGGTTTTTTAAGGTTTAAAAAAAAGGGGGAAAAAAAAAAATTTTTTTTTAAAAAAAAAAAAAAAATTTTTTTAAAAAAAAAAAAGATTTTAAAAACCCTTTTAAAATAAAACCCCCAAAAACCAACCCCCTTTTTTAAAAAAATTTTTTTTTTTTTTAAAAAAAATTTTTAAAAATTAAACCGGGGTTTGGGAAAGGGGTTTTTTTTTTTAAAAAATTTTTGGGTTTAATTTGGGAAGAAAAAAGGGGAACTTTTTTTTTTTTTTTTTTAAAAAATTTTTAAAAAACCTTTTCCAAAAAAATTTTGGGGAAAAAAAAAATTTTTTTTTTAAAAAAAAAATTAAAATTTTTTTTTTTAAAGGTTTAATTTTTTTTTAAAAAAGGGAAAACCAAAAAATTAAAATTTTTTAAATTTTTAAAAAAATTTTTGGGGAAAAAAAGGGAAAGGGGGTTTGTAAAAAAAACCCCCTTTTTTTTTTTTTTTTAAAAATTTTTTTAAAAAATTTTTTTAAAAAATTGGGGCCCCAAAAATTTTTAAAAATTTTTTTTTTTTTTTTTTTGGTTTAAATTTAAAAAACCCCCAAAAAAATTTTGGCCTTTTAAAAAAAATTTTAAATTTTTTAAAAAATTTTTTTTAAAAAAAAAATTTTTTTGGGGTTTTCCCTTTTTTAAAAAAGGGTTTTTCCTTTTTTTTTTGGGCCCTCCCCTTTTGGGAATTTAAAAAACCCAAAAACCCTTTAATTTTTTTAAAAAAAAAAAAAAAAAAACCCCCAAAAATTTTTTTTTAAAAAAAATTTTCCCTTTTTTTTGTTTAAACCCCCTTTTTTTTTTTTTTTTTTTGGGGGGGGTTTTTGCCAAAGGGGGTTTTTTAAAAAAATTTTTTTTCCAAAAAAATTTAAAATTTTTTTTTTAAAAAAAATTAATTTTGGGGGAAAAAAAAAAAAAAACCAAAAAAAAAAAAAAAAGGAAATTTAAGGTTTTTCCCCTTTTTTTTTTGGGGGTTTTTTCCCCCCCAAAAAAATTTGGGTTTTTAAATTTTTTGGGTTTAAAAAAAAAAAATTTTTTTTTTTTTAAAAATTTTTTTTTTTTTTCCTTTTTTTTTTTGGGCCCCCCCAAAAAACCCCCTTTTGAAATTTTTTTTTTTGGGGTTTTACCTTTTGGGGGAAAAAAAAAATTTTTCCCCTTTTAAATTTAATTTAAAAAAAAAAAAAAAAAAGGGGTGGGTTTTGGAGGTTTTTCCCTTTTTTTTTTTTTAAAAAAATTTTTTTTAAAAAAAAACCCAAACCCAAAAAAAAAATTTTTCGGGGTTTTTTTGGGTTTTTAAAAAAAAACCCAAAATTTTAAAAATTTAAAAAAAAAAAAATTTTTTTTTTAAAAAAATTTTTTAAACCCCAAATTCCCAAGGAATCCTTTTTTTTTTTTTTTTTTTTAAAAAAAAATTTTAAAAAAAAAAAAAAAATTTTAAAAAAAAATTTTTAAAAACCCCCTTTTTTTTTTTTTTTGAAACCCCCCTTTTTTAAAAAAAAATTTTTTTCCCCCCTTTAAAAAAAAAAAGGGAAAAAAAAAAAAAATTTTAAAACCCTTTAAGAAAATTTTTTTGGGGGGGGTTTTTTTTTTAAAATTTTTTAATTCCCTTTTTTTTTTTTTTTTTGGGGGGGTAAAATTTTTTTAAAAGGGGGGTTTTTTTTTTTTTTGGGAAAAAGGCCTTTTTTCCCCTTTTTTTAAATTTTTAAATTTTTCCCTTTTTCCCCCTTTTTTTTTTTTAAAAAAAAAAATTTTTTTTTTTGGATTCCAAAAAAAAAAAAAAAAGGGGGGGCCCAATTTTTTCCTTTAAAATTGGGGTTTTTTTTTTTGGGATAAGGGAAAAAAAACCCAAAAAATGGGGTTTTTGGTTTTTTTTTTAAAAAAAAAAAAAAAAGGGTTTGGAATTTTTAAAACTCCCCAAAAAATTTAAACCTTTTTTTAATTTAAAAAACCCCAAAATTTAAAAAAATTTTTTTTAAAAATTTTTTTAATTTTTTTTTTCCAAAAATTTAAAAATTTAATTAAGGAAAAAAAAAGGGCCCGGGAAAAAAAAATCTTTTTTTTTAAAAGGGGGTTAAGAACCTGGAAAAAAACCAAAAAAAAAAAAAAAAACCAAATTTTTAAACTTTTTAAAAAAAACCAAAAATAAAAAAATTTTAAAAAGGTTTTAAAAAATTTTTCCCAAAAACCCCCCCGGGAATTTAAAATTTTTTTTAAACCCTTATTTTTTTTTTAAAAAAATTTTTTTTAAATTTTTAATCCTTTTTAAAAACCCTTTTGGGTTTTTTTAAAAAAAAAATTTTTTTCCTTTTTTAAGGCCCTTAAAAAAATTTTTGGGGGGTTTCCAATTAAAAAAAAAATTTTCCTTAATTTTTTTCCCTTTTAAAGGGGAAAAAAAGAGGCAAAATTTTGCCCTTTAAGGAAAAAATAAATTTTTTTTTAAGGAATTTTTTTCTTTTTTTTTTTTTTTTTTGGGGGAAAACCTTGGGGTTTTTTTGAAACCTTTTTTTTTTAAAAATTTTTTTTTTTTTTCCATAAAAAACCCAAAAATTTTGAAAAAAGTTTCCCAAAAAAAAAAAAAAATTTTTGGGTTTTTTGGCCCCCCCCAATTTTTTTAAAAAAAGGGCCTTTTTAAAAAATTTTTGGGGGGAATTTTTTAAAAAAATTTTAAACAAAACCCAAAAAAATTAAAATAACCCAAAAAAAGGGTTTTAAAATTTTCCAATTCCCCTTTTTTTTCCAAATTTTAATTTTTTAAAAAATTTTTTTTTTTTCCCCCCTTTTGGGCCAAAACCAAAATTTTAAAAATTTTAACCCCAAAATTAAACCCCAACCGGGTTGGGTTTTTTTCCCGGGGTTTCATTTTAAAAAAAAATTTAAAAATTTTAAAAAAAATTTAAAATTTTTTAAAAAAACCCCAAAACCCTTTTTTTTAAAAAAAAAATTTTGCCCTTTCCCAAAAATTTTTAAAAACCCCCTTTTAAAACCCTTTTTATTTTTTTTTTTAAAATTTTTTTTTCCCAAAAGGGTAGAAAATTTTTTTAAAAATTTTTTTTTTAAAAATTTTTTAAAAAGGGGTTTTTTTTGGGGTTTTTTTTTAAAAATTTTTTTTTTAAAAAAAATAAAAAAGTTTCCCCAAAAAATTAAAAGGGGGAAGGTTTGGGGGAAACAAAAAAAACCCCCCTTTTTTTTTTTAAACCCAAATAAAAGAACCCTTTTAAATTTCCTTTTTTGGGGGTTTTTAATTTAAAAAAAAAAATTTTTTTTAAAAATTTTTTGTTTTTTTAAAAAAAAATTTAATTTAAAAAAAATTTTTTAAAAAAAAAAAATTTTTTTTAATTTCCCTTTTTTAAAAATTTTAAAAAAAAAAAAAAAAGGGAAAAAAAAAAATTTTTTTTGGGGGTTAAAAAAAAAGAAATTTTTTTTCCCTTTTGAAAAAAATTTTTTTTTTTTTAAAAAAAAATTTAATTTCCCCAAAAATTTGGGGTTTTTTTTTTTAAAAACCTTTTTAAAAAATTGGGAAAACCCAAAAAAAAAAATTTGGGTTTTTAAAAATTTTTTTCCCCTTTTAAAAAAAAATTTTTTTCCCCCGGGGGGGGTTTTAAAAAGGGTTTTTTAAACGGGTTTTTTGGGGGGGAAAAAAAAATTTTTTAAAAAAACCCCCTTTTTTTTAAAAAAAAATTAAGGGTTTTTAAAAAATTTTAAAAAAAATTTTTTTTTTTTAAAAAATTTTTTAAAAAAATTTTTTTCGGGGGGGTTTGAAAATTTAAAATTGGGGTTTTAAGGAAAAGGGGGTTTTTCCTTTCCAAGGGGAAAAAATTTTAATTCCCCTTTTTTTGTTCAACATTATGTAGGACGGGGAGGTTTGGTGTGAGCATACTTAAACATGTCTAGCACAATGGCTCTATCAACCGCATCATTCGAATTACTTGTAACGCCTCTAAATACCACCAAGCTTCATCGCATTGTCTTCTAGATTCGTACTTCACCGATTTACTACCGTAACCATATATCCCAGCTATCTTTATTTTTGGGAACTTATGTTTCAGTTGTTTCCTGAGGTTGACAAAACCATCGTAGTAAGGCTTATCAAGAGGCAAATTAGTCATAGGAGAATTTTCCATATCCCAACATATGATCATTTCAATCTCAGTCTCAGGTTCTTATTGACCAAGATGGTTCATTGTTGAAGACACCAAGAACAACAATAAACCATGAGATTTCAATGACAAAAATATGAACAATTTATAACCAATATACCAATTGACAAGTGCTTAAGAGCTTATCAGAGGCCAAAAATAAAAAAAGATTTTTACAAAGTCCTTTCAAGATACAAGTTTACACAAACAACCCCCCCCCTTCTTAAAATCTGATTGTGATTTTATTTATATTCTTGATAAACCTTATAGTTTCAACCTTATAGGGTAGATATATATGCTTGATAAACCTTGTAGTTTTGTTTATACCTACATGTTGTGATCTTAATTAGGAGCCAGTTCATCTTTAACATGAACTTTAATGTATTTTTAGGCCCTTCTAACTATTTTTTTGTCATTACGCACAACAAAACATGTGCTATTGGGGTCTGATCAATTCAACAAGTCGAAATATAGATGGGTTAAGCACTTCCGCATGTATAGATATCGACACGCTGGACAAGGATATATGTAGTATTTGGATAGGGAGCTGATAAATTCACGACACCATTATAGTTTAACTATGTAGTGTCAGATGGATTTGTATAATGACTAAAGATATATGTATGTAAGTGGATGTAGGATTCTTCAAAACATCCATTTTAGTTATCCTATACAACATATTATTGCATGTTATAAACTATGCAACCACTCATTAAATTGTAACCACCCATATGTACTTACTAAAAACATATCAATTTCAATTTGTTTTTATTATGCGCATACATATAAATTGCAAGATAATTATGCACCTACAAGTAAGAATGCCACAACGATGGGAAAGAAGAAGTGAAATGATCTTAGAAATGATAAGGTCTTTTGATGAGTGTGTAAATACTCATCATTTTTGGGTCTATCTGAATCGCAAAACGCCTAAAATGCTCGAATGCATCAAAATATCGAAAATATTCCAAAATTGCATTTTATATGTTTCGGATGCAAAATGTTTAAAATCGATGAAAAATGAGCAAAGTTTGCATAATTGGCGCTTCATCCCTAAGTTTCTAAAATTGTCAAAATAGTCCCCGAGTCAAAATTTCAAAGAAAAATCACCAAAGGCCCTTTTAATATCATAACTTGTCAAAATTAGTCCTTTGGTGAAAATATCAAAAGTTTGAGAAAATTACAAAATTAGTCCTTCAAGTTTGAAATTTGGCAAAATGGCCCTGGAAAATGGGAAATGGCAAGTTTGGTCCTTGCACTATTGAAACTTGTCACTTATGGTCCTTGGAGAAACTTTGTTAATTGGTGAGTGGTCCCTTGAAAATCGAATTTACACAAAAGGTCCCTATGTATTATTAAGCCTTTACACCTTTGACCTTGTCACAATTCATTTGACCCTACACGCCTTTTTAGACCCCTGCCACAACCATTTTGAACCACCCCCTTTGTATTATTAGTACCTGGTCAACCCAAGTCAAATAACCACCACACACGCGCCTAAAATCCTTCTTCTTCAATCGCTTTCGCAAAACCTGCAACACACAATCCCCATCTTTCCACTCATGATCCACCCAAATTTTATCACCCAAACACATCCTCCAAATTACATTGATTGCATCCTCTCATCACACTCAATCTCACTCATCTGCTTAAAACCCTTTTCCCGCCAAAACACAATGGAGGGCCAAGATGACTTCAACTCATCCAATGGCCTCAAAACCAAGTGGGATTTGCAGAGAGAGAGAAAAGAAGACATGTGGGTATAAAAAGGAAGCAATGAGAAGCAAGAAAGGGTGTTAGTTAGTTTTTTCAATTTTCCTTAATGTCGCATTTTTAAAATTAATGTTTTAGTTAAAACAAATGTTGTAATTTCAGTTTGTATGTATCATAGTTAAGTTAAGACACCTTTGTAATGTGCTTTTGATTGTCTATCAAACTTTTGATATAAATTCCAAGTTTCCAGTTACTGTTGAAAATCTCATTTTCCAACTCTCATTCATAAGCTCTTAGAAGCTTAATTTTAAACTCAACCTAGTTTATTTAAGCTATTCAAATCTTTTTATAAGCTCAATAGTTATTTTCAAGCAAAATTGTCCCATGGTCAACGAAAGTCAACTCGTGATGCTCAATTTGAAATGGAAGCTAATTTGGGCTGATGCGATTGGTAAAATTGGATTGAATAGAATAGATAGCATAGATTGGGTTTGTTTTAAGCCTGCATGCCAGCTGGGGCCTTGTGAGTTCAAATCTCATTCCCATTTTTTTCTTTCAATATTGCATACTATGCTTGTATCTGTTTCTATGGTTACCATCAGTGTAAACTTGCTTATATAGTGGTAGTTAAGTCATGTAATCTCAGTTTAATGGTCTGCATAAGCTAGTTTTAAAGTTGGCTTTATCTTAATTGCATATCAAGGTTCACAGTGGTGTTTGGATTTGCTATTTAAAGTATGTTAGAGGTTTAGTCAGTTATAGATTCTTGTTGCTTTAAGTTTGTTGAGCTCATTTGAACTCATACCTGTCTTAAAATTGCACTTACATTAGTCCAAAGTCAAAATCCCATGTATCTGTCTTATAATCTCCATCACAGATTTTGTCAAGACCAAAAGCTTATTTTGTGTTCATATTTCATAAATACAACTTGCGGTAGCATCATTCCACCTTATTACATCAATTTCACCACAAATCATGATCAAAATTCATTTTGGTCAACTTTCCACATCGCCTCAAAAGTCAAATTCAAAATCTCGGTTTGAGCCCATCTAAGATGATTTTTCATGGGTTCATTTATGGGTCAAATCAAATGAAACTTGTGGTGTTAAAAGTTCTAATCTGGTCTAGTTTATTATTGCCATTTTTGTATATTTTTGCAAATTTTCTAAAAGCTCTAAACTCGCTTCAAAATGGCCTGTTGCTCAGGTACAAACTCAAATTTTACTTGAGTTTCAGCTTTTGCGACCTTTTGCCGGCTTAGTTTAGCTTAACTAGGTCTCGATCTTTGGTTTACTAGGTCTTAGCTGTGTATTCTTTAGGTTCCAATTTGTAGTTTTCAATTTCAAATTATCTAGCAGCTTTGCATAAGCTCAAAGTAGGCACCTCAAACTGTTTCTAGTGCATTAGCTCAAATTAGCCAAATCTTGGTATCTTGAGTTTCTGTGGTTAAGAGCAGTTGGGAATTGTTGCATTTGGTCATTTTTAGCATAGTGTAGCTTTTGTTTCAATTGGGTGGCATTGGGTGCACATTTGCTTATTTGGAGTGCTTAATAATAAGCACTTGCACATCAGTTTCTATTTCCTCCAAACAACCTCCTGTTTTTCTATTTTTCCTAGCTTCCTAATATAATTTTAGAGTTTTCCTGAAATTTTCATATTTTTCCAAGTAGGTTTGCTATTTTTCTGCATTTAAATTGATTTTTAGGCCTTTTTAATTAGCATTTAATACAAAAAATTAAGAAAAGGTTCAAAAAAATAATTTTTCATTTTTCTTAAGTTAAGATAAATATAAAAAGACAAAAAAATATTTTTCCATATTTTTCTTAGTTAAATTTGTATTTTTAAATAATTTAAGTAGTTTTAAATAGTTTAAAATTCCTAGAAAATAGAAAAATATTCACAAAAATACAAAATAGTTTTGAAAATTTCTTTGATATTTTAGACTTTCCAATTCATAATTTTATTTTTCGACTTTATTTCATAATTTCTTGCATTTTAAGTTATTATTTAATAGTTAAAATTAGTTTTTAATTAATAATAATTAATTAAATAGCTATAAAAATAATTTTCTTTTTCTATAAATTTTTTATCATTAGGATTGTAAAATGTCATTTTCATATTTTTAGGACTTTATTTCTTAGATCTCACTTTTATTTTGACGCTTACGTAATTTTTATTTAAACGTAAGTTTTAAGTTTTAAACGCTCATCAATTTTAAAAATAGTGATAGCGTTTATTTAATATTTTTATCTTTTAATTTTCTTTAATTTGCATTTAAGCCCCGTAGTTTATGGGCTTTCTTTAGGTATAGATCAATCACTATCCTTTCCTGCTCAAATCCTCTCGATCACTTTACGCTCGACTATTCTCGCACAAACGTTGGGACTTAACGACCGGGAAACACTATAATCTCGATCTTCATTGCATTCGTGCTTGAGCGCTTTTGTTGATTACGGATTCCGCCATTCACAAGTGGCGACTTGAGTGATTTAGTTGACTGTTTGGCACGCATCAAATTTTTACGCCACGGGGAGTCAGTCTTGATTATCTTCCATTTAGCAGATTAATGATTTGGATATTCACTCTTTGTTCATACCATCCATCTCAGATATGTTTATATTTTCTTATCCAAAATACCAAAAATACTCTTCTCATTCCTCTTATCCGTATGATTCTATTTCTCTTACCCCTCGCACTGCTTGATTCTACTCTTCTTTAACCTCAAACTGCTTAATTTTATTTCTTTAACCTCTACATGTTTAATTCTCATGGCGACGATCGATTATCCTCGTTGTTTCCACCGCAAAGCCGTATGGAAGAGGACCAGCCTCTTGTCGAATCCGGATTGTTTATGCAAGCGATGTGGAAGGATGGGTGCAAGCAAATATTGTTATTGGTGCAATTATCTCGATAACTCTCGATGATTCTCCAAGTTTTTCCGACCATCCGCCACAACCCGATGAACCCATTCAAGAACCGAGACTATAACGGAAGTGGTGGAAATTGCTAGCTCTCGCAGCACACCACTTGTCCCACCTCCCGATTTTTCTCGAATGTTCTTCGAGACTTGATAGTCATTCGGATCACCATGATGGTTTTGTTGATTCTTTGAATAAACCGATTCCTTTTCATAACTCTCAAATGCAATCGCTTATTCCTTGTGTCGGTTGTGGTGAGCCTCTTTGGTTCACCATCGCTGGTGTACGCGTGTACAATGCGGTAATGATATTCATAACGGAGTTGTTTGTTTTGTGGTTCGAGGAATTCATTTGATTATGATCCTAATCGAACTCATTTAACGACTCCTCAAATTTTTGCAATTACCCACCACGACCCGACCTATCTTCATATAATCAACACTCACCGCTGTGAATATTGTGGAGGTCCTCACCAAGGATTTGAGTGTCAATCCGGAAACATGTTTGTCTATGAACAGTTTTCGGTGATGCTCGTAACTTTGGGTATGACCAAAATCCATATGATTCACCATCCCGACTCAACACTTTTATTGTTGTGAGTACTGGTGGAGGTCCCCATTTCACTCGATTGTCAAATAGGAATCCATTTCCTTGTAACAATCATGACTCTCATATGTTTGAAAATTTCCAACCTCCAAAGACTATACGGTTCAAACCCCATCGAGCCGTTATCTCAAGAAATCTCCCAAGATTTTGAAACCACAATGAAAACACTTGATGATATGATTAGTAACTTTAAGAATCAAGTGAGTGGTGAAAAGACCATGGAGAATTGCATAGTCAAGAACCAGAGGCTCGCCAATCTAGGGAAGAATTACTAGTCCCAGAGCATGCGGCTCTAAGACGCTCCCAATTTCTCAAGGCGCTCTATATGACGATGACGAGGAGAGTTTTATCCTTTAGAGATAATATTTCTCAAATCCCTCGGCCGGTTGATATCCCAAAGGTTGAGATTCATTCTCAAACAACGCTATCACACCCAAGCTCCCACTCACTCTCCGAACATGGGGACGAGCATCTTGACACTGCTCCTTAAAAGGAATCGGACGAATTCATAAAGTCTAGTGTTGAGAAACTTGTCCCAACCCGAGAGAGTCACAGGAACTTCGATCATATGTGTGATTCTTTTCCCCTCTCGAGTGTTCAAAAGATCATTTTGAAACTTTCTCCGATTTTAGCGACGATTGTGCTTCCTATGGAAACATCGAGTATGTTGAGACATCACTCCCACGGTCTCGACCTCTTCTTGAGGAGTTCACCGATGAACTCACTCACATCGTTCACTTTCATCGAAAGTGACGATGATCTCTTTGATTTCGGCCTATCCGGGAGAGACCGAAAGTCTCACGATAATGATCGCTCACTCACTTCTTATCCCAACAAATTCAATAGAGAATGTTGATCACTTTGTTCGAAACATTCAAAGCTACTTTCACTAATCCTCTATTTGAATTCAACTCGAATTCACTTTAATTTCGAGAATCCACTCTTTGATACTCGATTGAGGATAGTGATGAGTCTCCAATGGAACAAGAGTTCACAACTTCACTTCATGTGAATGATTCTCTTCATGAAGAGTTCTCCGTGAACTCTCTCATGACATATCTCTCCGGAACATGATCATTTCTATTTTGATCTTGAGGATGATATTAGCTCGGAGGAAGGTGTACTCTGTCGTATGAGTTTGCTTATTGATAATACTACCTCACCCTTCCTCCCGACACGTCTACATTTGAGGATGAGGAATGGATCTTGATTGTTATCAAGACCTTCTTCCTTTCCTCAAATATCTTGTGATTTCCTTCATCTTCACTCCTTTGGGAATGAAGACACTATCTTTGACCCCGCATTTCCATATATCATTTTGAGCGGTTCTATGTATATCTCATCGGTGTGGAACTTTCACGTGCTTCAAATGTTTGTCCAAACATCTTGAATGAAAGTCCGATGGAGACTTCTTTCCACTTTGCTTCCCATGAACCAATGAATTGGGGTCGAGTCAAGCTAGCGACTCGGTAATCAAAAACGATGAGCTTAACATGGGTTTTCACCCGTGTACCACCCCAGCTGGGAGTTGCCCACATTTTATATATATATATAAGTTTTCACAAAAAAAAAAAAATCATCTTTCTAAATAATGGCGTAGTATTTCCCTTTTACGTTCTCGGTTTCGGCATAACCGCTGTACTTTGAATATTGAGGCAATATTCATTTCTAAGTGTGGGGGAATTTCACGAATTTTATCATATAATTATACCAATTCCCGCTTTTTGCCAAAATATTTTTTGGAGTAAGTGTTTTGCACTTACCGATTGGTTATCGATCCGCCATGTCTAATAAACAAAAGGATTGGCTAATCCAGAGCAAACGGCTCTTGGTAAAGATATCTTAAACCGTTTACGGCTTGCATTTGCCCAAAATTGTATGGTATTCAAATTTCACCATATCCTAAAAAGTGAAGAGTTGGCTAGCCCGCAAGTTTATGGCTTGTGGTAAAGGCGATGGAAAACCATAATTGGTAATCACTCACCAAAGATAATGTTGATAATTTATCTAAAAGTTGGCTAGTCCGAAGCAAACGGCTTCGGTAAAGACAAATCAAACCGTTGAAAGTCGGTGGTTTGCTCAAAATCACATGGTTATCGATTGTACCATGGTTCTTACTTGAACCGAAACATTTGGCTACTCCGAGTAATGGCTTTTGGTAAAGAGTTTCAATCCATTAAGTTTTCTCAAAAGATTGCTAGGACTAGCAATAGTTTAGTGGGGATTGATGAGTGTGTAAATACTCATCATTTTGGGTCTATCTCGAATCGCAAAACGTCTAAAATGCTCGAAATGCATCAAAATCTCGAAAATATTCCAAAATTGCATTTTATATGTTTCGGATGCAAAATGTTTAAAATCGATGAAAATGAGCAAAGTTTGCATAATTGGCGCTTTCAGCCCCCAAGTTTCTAAAATTGTCAAAATAGTCCCCGAGTCAAAATTTCAAAAGAAAAATCACCAAAGGCCCTTTTAATATCATAACTTGTCAAAATTAGTCCTTTGGTGAAAAATATCAAAAGTTTGAGAAAATTACAAAATTAGTCCTTCAAGTTTGAAATTTGGCAAAAATGGCCCCTGGAAAATTGGAAAATGGCAAGTTTGGTCCTTGCACTATTGAAACTTGTCACTTATGGTCCTTGGAGAAACTTTGCTTAATTGGCAGGAGTGGTCCCTTGAAAATCAGAATTTACACAAAAGGTCCCTATGTATTATTAAGCCTTTACACCTTTGACCTTGTCACAATTCATTTTGACCCCTGTCACAACCATTTTGAACCACCCCCTTTGTATTATTAGCCCGGTCAACCCAAGTCAAATAACCACCACATACGCGCCAAAATCCCTTCTTCTTCAACTGCTTTCTGCAAAAACCTCTGCAACACACAATCCCCATCTTTCCAGCTCATGATCCACCCAGCCTTATCACTCCAAACACATCCCTCCAAATTACATTGATTGCATCCCTCTCATCACACTCAATCTCACTCATCTGCTTAAAACCCTTTTCCCGCCAAAACACAATGGAGGGCCAAGATGACTTCAACTCATCCAATGGCCTCAAAACCAAGTGGGATTTGCAGAGAGAGAGAAAAGAAGACATGTGGGTATAAAAAGGAAGCAATGAGAAGCAAGAAAGGGTGTTAGTTAGTTTTTCAATTTTCCTTAATGTCGCATTTTTAAAATTAATGTTTTAGTTAAAACAAATGTTGTAATTTCAGTTTGTATGTATCATAGTTAAGTTAAGACACCTTTGTAATGTGCTTTTGATTGTCTATCAAACTTTTGATATAAATTCCAAGTTTCCGCCATCGTTGAAAATCTCATTTTCCAACTCTCATTCATAAGCTCTTGAAGCTTAATTTTAAACTCAACCTAGTTTATTTAAGCTATTCAAATCTTTTTATAAGCTCAATAGTTATTTTCAAGCAAAATTATCCCATGGTCAACGAAAGTCAACTGTGATGCTCAATTTGAAATGGAAGCTAATTTGGGTTGATGCAGTGGTAAAATTGGATTGGAATAGAATAGGATAGCATAGGATTGGGTTTGTTTTAAGCCTGCATGCCAGCTGGGGCCTTGTGAGTTCAAATCTCATTCCCATTTTTTCTTTCAATATTGCATACTATGCTTGTATCTGTTTCTATGGTTACCATCAGTGTAAACTTGCTTATATAGTTGTAGTTAAGTCATGTAAGCTCAGTTTAATGGTCTGCATAAGCTAGTTTTAAAGTTGGCTTTATCTTAATTGCATATCAAGGTTCACAGTGGTGTTTGGATTTGCTACTTAAAGTATGTTAGAGGTTTAGTCAGTTATAGATTCTTGTTGCTTTAAGTTTGTTGAGCTCATTTGAACTCATACCTGTCTTAAAATTGCACTTACATTAGTCCAAAGTCAAAATCCCATGTATCTGTCTTATAATCTCCACTGTTGTGATTTTGTCAAGACCAAAAGCTTATTTTGTGTTCATATTTCATAAATACAACTTGCAGTAGCATCATTCCACCTTATTACATCAATTTCAGTCCACAAATCATGATCAAAATTCATTTTGGTCAACTTTCCATTACTGTCTCAAAAAGTTAAATTGCAAAATCTCAGTTTGAGTCCATCTAAGATGATTTTTCATGGGTTCATTTATGGGTCAAATCAAATGAAACTTGTGGTGTTAAAAAGTTCTACTGGTCTAGTTTATTATTGCCATTTTTGTATATTTTTGCAAATTTTCTAAAAGCTCTAAACTCGCTTTTCAAAATGGCCTAAGTTGCTTCAGGTACAAAACTCGACTTATCTTGAGTTTTATTAGTTTTTGGCACCTTGCAGCAATTTTAGTTTAGCTTAACTAGGTCTCGATCTTTGGTTTACTAGGTCTTAGCTGGTCTTCTTTAGGTTCCAATTTGTAGTTTTCAATTTCACTTATCTAGCGACCATGCATAAGCTCAAAGTAGGCACCTCAAACTGCTTTCTAGTGCATTAGCTCAAATTAGCCAAATCTTGGTATCTTGAGTTTCGTGGTTAAGAGTAGTTGGGAATTTTGCATTTGGTCATTTTAGCATAGTGTAGCTTCTTTCAATTGGGTGGCATTGGGTGCACATTTGTTTATTCGAGTGCTTAATAATAAGCACTTGCACATCGATTTCTATTTCCTCCAAACAACCTCCTGTTTTTCTATTTTTCCTAGCTTCCTAATATAATTTTAGAGTTTTCCTGAAATTTTCATATTTTTCCAAGTAGGTTTGCTATTTTTCTGCATTTAAATTGATTTTAGGCCTTTTTAATTAGCATTTAATACAAAAAATTAAGAAAAGGTTCAAAAAATAATTTTCATTTTCTTAAGTTAAGATAAATATAAAAGACAAAAAATATTTTTCCATATTTTTCTTAGTTAAATTTGTATTTTAAATAATTTAAGTAGTTTTAAATAGTTTAAAATTCCTAGAAAATAGAAAATATTCACAAAAATACAAAATAGTTTTGAAAATTCTCTTTTGATATTTTAGACTTTTCCAATTCATAAATTTATTTTTCCGACTTTATTTCATAATTTCTTGCATTTTAAGTTATTATTTAATAGTTAAAACTAGTTTTTAATTAATAATAATTAATTAAATAGCTATAAAAATAATTTTCTTTTTCTATAAATTTTATTTTATCATTAGGATTGTAAAAATGTCATTTTAATATTTTTAGGACTTTTATTTCTTAGATCTCACTTTTATTTTGTACGTTTACGTAATTTTTATTTAAACGTAAGTTTTAAGTTTTAAACGTTCATCAATTTTAAAAATAGTGATAGCGTTTATTTAATATTTTTATCTTTTAATTTTCTTTAATTTGCATTGAAGCCCCTGTAGTTTATGGGCTTTCTTTAGGTATAGATCAATCACTATCCTTTCCTGCTCAAATCCTCTCGATCACTTTACGTTTGACTATTCTCGCATGCAACTCGTTGGGACTTAACGACTGGGAAACACTATACTCTCCCGATCTTCATTGCATTCGTGCTTGAGCGGTTTAAGTCGATTACGATCCGCCATTCACAAGTGGCGTGCTTGAGTGATTTAGCTCGACTGTTTGGCACGCATCATCTTTGAGAAGTCGACATTGAGTACAAAGTTGCCTCGCCTTGATATACATGTCAAGAGCATCCGAGGACTTATTTCCAATATGTCTCCACTCAAATGACGAACTTGTTAGTATGTAACTACACCATTTAATAACAAAAACATACGAATAAGTCCAAGAAATAACTAAAGATGTCAAATCCAGTGTTATTAGAACAATTACTACATACTTCTTAATAGAAGTAAACATTTTCTTCTACTTGGCACTATTTGAGTCTTGAGGCGCCCATTTGCCAAGAAGGGTTCCCGCATTTTCCAAATCCACATGTAATCCATCAGATGGTACAACAACCATAACATTGTAGTTATAATCAGTTAAAAACTGACAAACCTTAGATAACTCCTTGTCGGATGAGATGACCACTATATTGCACGGTTGACACGATGGACGGTGTGTAAAGGAAAATGTCAAAATGTCCGCCAATATCAAGTTCTCTAATAACTCCTCTTTTTTGTTAGTTGTCGTGATGTAATCGACGTCGTTGAGCTTTAGAGATGCTACAAATTCTGGACGTCTTACAGGACCATATGCGTAGTGGTCAATAAGGAAATCCTTACCATGTTTGTCTTTAAGCGAACTTGCAATCCACTTAACTGCTATTTTGTGTAGCTTTATTTCAATACTTCACCTAGTCGTGTCCCAGAATACCTTGGTGGTTACTAGCTCTTTGCCCAAACCTCTTTCTATTGGGTGTTTTAGTTCCAAGCTTTTACCTTTTTGGGCGTTCCATAAAGTAGACCATCTAAATTTTCATTCTGCATATAGCTTATTCCATGAAACTATGAAATCACAAAAATTAGGTAGTGTTTGTAAGCAGTTCTTTTTCGTCTTAGCCAAAATTGTTGTATAGCCTAAGCTACCTAATTCTTTTAGGGCATAAGGAAATCGCCATCCCCCGAAATCAACATTATGTAGGACGGGGGAGGTTTGGCGTGAGCATACTTAAACATGTCTAGCACAATGGCTCTATCAACCGCATCATTCGAATTACTTGTAACGTCTCTAAATACCACTGAAACTCTATCGCATTGTCTTCTAGATTCGTCACTTACCGATTTACTACTGTAAACATATATCCCAGCTATCTTTATTTTTGGGAACTTATGTTTCAGTTGTTTCCTGAGGTTGACAAAACCATCGTAGTAAGTCTTATTAAAAGGCAAATTAGTCATAGGAGTATTTTCCATATCCCAACATATGATCATTTCAATCTCAGTCTCAGGTTCTTCTTGACCAAGAGGGTTCATTGTTGAAGACACCTAGAACAATAATAAACCATGAGATTTCAATTACAAAAATATGAACAATTTATGACCAATATACCTATTGATAAGTGCTTAAGAGCTTATCAAAGGCCAAAAATAAAAAAAGATTTTTACAAAGCCCTTTCAAGATACAAGTTTACCCAAACAACCCCCCCTTCTTAAAATCTGGCTGTGATTTTATTTATATTCTTGATAAACCTTATAGTTTAAACCTTATAGGGTAGATATATATGATTGATAAACCTTGTAGTTTTTTTTATAAATACATGTCGTAATCTTAATTAGGAGCCAGTTCATCTTTAACAGGAACTTTAATGTAATTTTAGGCCCTTCTAACTATTTTTTCAACGTCACATTACGCATAAAAAACATGTGCTATTAGGGTGTTGATCAATTCAACAAGTCGAAATATTGATGGGTTAAGCACTTCGCATGTATAGATATCGACACTTTGGACAAGGATATATGTAGTATGGGATGGGGAGTCGATAAATTCACGACACCATTATAGTTTAACTATGTAGTGTCAGATGGATTGGTATAATGACTAAAGATATATGTATGTAAGTGGATGTAGGATTCTTCAAAACATCCAATTTAGTTATCCTATACAACAGATTATTGCATGTTACAAACTATGCAACCACTCAGTAAATTGTAACCACCCATATGTACTTACTAAAAACATATCAATTTCAATTTGTTTTTATTATGTGCATACATTTAAATTGCAAGATAATTATGCACCTAAAAGTAAGAATTCCACAACGATGGGAAAGAAGAAGTGAAATGATCTTAGAAATGATAAGGTCTTTAGAGAACTCGACATTGAGTACAGGTTGCCTCGTCTTGATATATATGTCAAGAGCATCTGAGGACTTATTTCCAATATGTCTCCACTCAAATGACGAACTTGTTAGTATGTAACTACACCATTTAATAACAAAAACATACACGAATAAGTCCAAGAAATAACTAAAGATGTCAAATCCAGTGTTATTAGAACAATTACTACATACTTCTTAATAGAAGTAAACATTTTCTTCTACTTGGCACTATTTGAGTCTTGAGGCGGCCATTTGCCAAGAAGGGTTCCCGCATTTTCCAAATCCACGTGTAATCCATCAGATGGTACAACAACCATAACATTGTAGTTATAATCGCTAAAACCGACAAACCTTAGATAACTCCTTGTCGGATGAGATGACCACTATATTGCACGGTTGACACGATGGATCGTGTGTAAAGGCAAATGTCAAAATGTCCGCCAATATCAAGTTCTCTAATAACTCCTCTTTTTTGTCAGTTGTCGTGATTTAATCGACGCGTTGAGCTTTAGAGATGCTACAAATTCTGGACGTCTTACAGGACCATATGCGTAGTGGTCAATAAGGAAATCCTTACCAAGTTTGTCTTTAAGCGAACTTGCAATCCACTTAACTGCTTTTTTGTGTAGCTTCATTTCAATACTACACCTCGTCGTGTCCCAGAATACCTTGGTGGTTACTAGCTCTTTGCCCAAACCTCTTTCTATTAGGTGTTTTAGTTCCAAGCTTTTACCTTTTGGGCTGCCCATAAAGTAGACCATCTAAATTTTCGTTCTGCATATAGCTTATTCCATGAAACTATGAAATCACAAAACTTAGGTTGTGTTTGTGAGCAGTTCTTTTCCGCCTTACCAAAATTGTTGTGTAGCCTAAGCTACCTAATTCTTTTAGGGCATTAGAAAAGTCGCCATCCCCCGAAATCAACATTATGTAGGACGGGGGAGGTTTGGCGTGAGCATACTTAAACATGTCTAGCACAATGGCTCTATCAACCACATCATTCGAATTACTTGTAACGTCTCTAAATACCACTGAAGCTCTATCGCATTTTCTTCTAGATTCGTCACTTACCGATTTACTACAGTAACCATATATCCCAGCTATCTTCATTTTTGGGAACTTATGTTTCAGTTGTTTCCTGAAGTTGACAAAACCACGTAGTAAGTCTTATCAAGTGGCAAATTAGTCATAGGAGAATTTTCCATATCCCAATATATGATCATTTCAATCTCAGTCTCAGGTTCTTTTTGACCAAGAGGGTTCATTGTTGAAGACACCTAGAACAACAATAAACCATGAGATTTCAATGACAAAAATATGAACAATTTATAACCAATATACCTATTGACAAGTGCTTAAGAGCTTATCAGAGGCCAAAAAAAGATTTTTACAAAGCCCTTTCAAGGTACAAGTTTACCCAAACAACCCCCTTCTTAAAATCTGATTGTGATTTTATTTATATTCTTGATAAAACTTATAGTTTAAACCTTATAGGGTAGATATATATTCTTGATAAACCTTGTAGTTTTGTTTATAACTACATGTTGTGATCTTAATTAGGAGCCAATTCATCTTTAACAGGAACTTTAATGTATTTTTAGGCCCTTCTAACTATTTTTTCAACTGTCATTACGTACAACAAAACATGTGCTATTGGGGTGCTGATCAATTCAACAAGCTGAAATATTGATGGGTTAAGCACTTCTGCATGTATAGATATCGACACGCTGGACAAGGATATATGTAGTATTGGGATAGGGAGCTGATAAATTCACGACACCATTATAGTTTAACTATGTAGTGTCAGATGGATTGGTATAATGACTAAAGATATATGTATGTAAGTGGATGTAGGATTCTTCAAAACATCCATTTTAGTTATCCTATACAACAGATTATTGCATGTTATAAACTATGCAACCACTCATTAAATTGTAACCACCCATATGTACTTACTAAAAACATATCAATTTCACTTTGTTTTTATTATGCGCATACATATAAATTGCAAGATAATTATGCACCTAAAAGTAAGAATGCCACAACGATGGGAAGAAGAAGTGAAATGATCTTAGAAATGATAAGGTCTTTAGAGAACTCGACATTGAGTACAGTTGCCTCGCCTTGATATATATGTCAAGAGCATCCAAGACTTATTTCCAATATGTCTCCACTCAAATGACGAACTTGTTAGTATGTAACTACACCATTTAATAACAAAAACATACACGAATAAGTCCAAGAAATAACTAAAGATGTCAAATCCAGTGTTATTAGAACAATTACTACATACTTCTTAATAGAAGTAAACATTTTCTTCTACTTGGCAATATTTGAGTCTTGAGGCGGCCATTTGCCAAGAAGGGTTCCCGCATTTTCCAAATCCACGTGTAATCCATCAGATGGTACAACAACCATAATATTGTAGTTATAATCATTTAAAAACAGACAAACCTTAGATAACTCCTTGTCGGATGAGATGACCACTATATTGCACGGTTGACACGATGGACGGTGTGTAAAGGCAAATGTCAAAATGTCCGCCAATATCAAGTTCTCTAATAACTCCTCTTTTTTGTCAGTTGTCGTGATGTAATCGACGCCGTTGAGCTTTAGAGATGCTAAAAATTCTAGACGTCTTACAGGACCATATGCGTAGTGGTCAATAAGGAAATACTTACCAAGTTTGTCTTTAAGCGAACTTGCAATCCACTTAACTACTTTTTTGTGTAGCTTCATTTCAATACTTCACCTCGTCGTGTCCCAGAATACCTTGGTGGTTACTAGCTCTTTGCCCAAACCTCTTTCTATTGGGTGTTTTAGTTCCAAGCTTTTACCTTTTCATGCTCCATAAAGTAGACCATCTAAATTTTCGCTCGCATATAGCTTATTCCATGAAACTATGAAATCACAAAATTAGGTAGTGTTTGAGAGCAGTTCTTTTCCGTCTTAGCCAAAATTGTTGTTTAGCCTAAGCTACCTAATTCTTTTAGGGCATAAGAGAAGTCGCCATCCCTCGAAATCAACATTATGTAGGACGGGGGAGGTTTGGCGTGAGCATACTTAAACATGTCTAGCAAATGGCTCTATCAACCGCATCATTCGAATTACTTGTAACGTCTCTAAATACTACTGAAGCTCTATCACATTCTCTTCTAGATTCGTCACTTACCGATTTACTACCGTAACCATATATCCCAGCTATCTTTATTTTTGGGAACTTATGTTTCAGTTGTTTCCTGAGGTTGACAAAACCATTGTAGTAAGTCTTGTCAAGAGGTAAATTAGTCATAGGAGAATTTTCCATATCCCAACATTTGATCATTTCAATCTCAGTCTCAGGTTCTTCTTGACTAAGAAGGTTCATTGTTGAAGACACCTAGAACAACAATAAACCATGAGATTTCAATGACAAAATATAAACAATTTATAACCAATATACCTATTGACAAGTGCTTAAGAGCTTATCGAGGCCAAAAATAAAAAGATTTTACAAAGCCCTTTCAAGATACAAGTTTACCCAAACAACCCCCTCCTTCTTAAAATCTGATTGTGATTTTATTTATATTCTTGATAAACCTTATAGTTTAAACCTTATAGGGTAGATATATATGCTTGATAAACCTTGTAGTTTTTTTTATAACTACATGTGGTGATCTTAATTAGGAGCCAGTTCATCTTTAACACAAACTTTAATGTATTTTTAGGCCCTTCTAAATATTTTTTCAACTGTCATTGCGTACAACAAAACATGTGCTATTGGGGTGCTGATCAATTCAACAAGCTGAAATATTGATGGGTTAAGCACTTCTGCATGTATAGATATCGACACGCTGGACAAGGATATATGTATTATTGTGATAGGGAGCTGATAAATTCACGACACCATTATAGTTTAACTATGTAGTGTCAGATGGATTGGTATAATGACTAAAGATATATGTATGTAAGTGGATGTAGGATTCTTCAAAACATCCATTTTAGTTATCCTATACAACAGATTAATGCATGTTATAAACTATGCAACCACTCATTAAATTGTAACCACCCATATGTACTTACTAAAAACATATCAATTTCAATTTGTTTTTATTATGCGCATACATATAAATTGCAAGATAATTATGCACCTAAAATTAAGAATGCCACAACGATGGGAAAGAAGAAGTGAAATGATCTTAGAAATTATAAGGGTCTTTAGAGAACTCGACATTGAGTACAGGTTGCCTCGTCTTGATATACATGTCAAGAGCATCTGAGGACTTATTTCCAATATGTCTCCACTCAAATGACGAATTTGTGTGTATGTAACTACACCATATAATATCAAAAACATACACGAATAAGTCAAAGAAATAACTAAAGATGTCAAATCCAGTGTTATTAGAACAATTACTACATACTTCTTAATAGAAGTAAACATTTTCTTCTACTTGGCACTATTTGAGTCTTGAGGCGGCCATTTGCCAAGAAGGGTTCCCGCATTTTCCAAATCCACGTGTAATCCATCGATGGTACAACAACCGTAACATTGTAGTTATAATCGCTAAAACCGACAAACCTTAGATAACTCCTTGTCGGATGAGATGACCACTATATTGCACGGTTGACACGATGGACGGTGTGTAAAGGCAAATGTCAAAATGTCCGCCAATATCAAGTTCTCTAATAACTCCTCTTTTTGTCGCTTGTCGTGATGTAATTGACGCCGCTGAGCTTTAGAGATGCTACAAATTCGGACGCCTTACAGACCATATGCGTAGTGGTCAATAAGGAAATCCTTACCAAGTTTGTCTTGCGAACTTCCAATCCACTTAACGCTTTTTGTGTAGCTTCATTTCAATACTTCACCCGCGTGTCCGAATACCTTGGTGGTTACTAGCTCTTTGCCCAAACCTCTTTCTATTGGGTGTTTTAGTTCCAAGCTTTTACCTTTTCATGCTCCATAAAGTAGACCATCTAAATTTTCGTTTTGCATATAGCTTATTCCATGAAACTATGAAATCACAAAAATTAGGGAGTGTTTGCGAGCTGTTCTTTTTCGTCTTAGCCAAAATTGTTGTATAGCCTAAGCTACCTAATTCTTTTAGGGCCTAAGAAAAGTCGCCATCCCCCGAAATCAACATTATGTAGGACGGGGGAGGTTTGGCGTGAGCATACTTAAACAAGTCTAGCACAATGGCTCTATCAACCGCATCATTTGAATTACTTGTAACGTCTCTAAATACCACTGAAGCTCTATCGCATTCTCTTCTAGATTCGTCACTTACCGATTTACTACCGTAACCATATATCCCAGCTATCTTTATTTTTGGGAACTTATGTTTCAGTTGTTTCCTGAGGTTGACAAAACCATCATAGTAATTCTTATCAAGAGGCAAATTAGTCATAGGAGAATTTTCCATATCCTAACATATGATCATTTCAATCTCAGTCTCGGGTTCTTCTTGACCAAGAAGGTTCATTGTTGAAGACACCTAGAACAACAATAAACCATGAGATTTCAATGACAAAAATATTAACAATTTATAACCAATATACCTATTGACAAGTGCTTAAGAGCTTATCAGAGGCCAAAAATAAAAAAATATTTTTACAAAGCCCTTTCAAGATACAAGTTTACCCAAACAACCCCCTTCTTAAAATCGATTGTGATTTTATTTATATTCTTGATAAACCTTATAGTTTAAACCTTATAGGGTAGATATATATGCTTGATAAACCTTGTAGTTTTGTTTATAACTACATGTGGTGATCTTAATTAGAGCCTGCTCATCTTTAATGAAACTTTAATGTATTTTAGGCCCTTATAAATATTTTTCAATCTGTCATTACGCACAACAAAACATGTGCTATTGGGTGTCGATCAATTCAACAAGCTGAAATATTGATGGGTTAAGCACTTCTGCATGTATAGATATCGACACGTTGGACAAGGATATATGTATTATTGGGATAGGGAGTTGATAAATTCACGACACCATTATAGTTTAACTAAGTAGTGTCAGATGGATTGGTATAATGACTAAAGATATATGTATGTACGTGGATGTAGGATTCTTCAAAACATCCATTTTAGTTATCCTATACAACAGATTAATGCATGTTATAAACTATGCAACCACTCATTAAATTGTAACCACCCATATGTACTTACTAAAAACATATCAATTTCAATTTGTTTTTATTATGCACATACATATAAATTGCAAGATAATTATGCACCTACAAGTAAGAATGCCACAACGATGGGAAAGAAGAAGTGAAATGATCTTAGAAATGATAAGGTCTTTAGAGAACTCGACATTGAGTAGAGGTTGCCTCGTCTTGATATACATGTCAAGAGCATTTGAGGACTTATTTCCAATATGTCTCCACTCAAATGACGAACTTGTTAGTATGTAACTACACCATTTAATAACAAAAACATACACGAATAAGTCCAAGAAGTAACTAAAGATGTCAAATCCATTGTTATTAGAACAATTACTACATACTTCTTAATAGAAGTAAACATTTTCTTCTACTTGGCACTATTTGAGTCTTGAGGCGGCCATTTGCCAAGAAGGGTTCCCGCATTTTCCAAATCCACGTGTAATCCATCAGATGGTACAACAACCATAACATTGTAGTTATAATCAGTTAAAAACAGACAAACCTTAGATAACTCTTTGTCGGATGAGATGACCACTATATTGCACGGTTGACACGATGGACGGTGTGTAAAGGCAAATGTCAAAATGTCCGCCAATATCAAGTTCTCTAATAACTCCTCTTTTGTCGCTTGTCGTGATGTAATCGACGCGTTGAGCTTTAGAGATGCTACAAATTCGGACGCCTTACAGACCATATGCGTAGTGGTCAATAAGGAAATCCTTACCAAGTTTGTCTTTGCGAACTTGCAATCCACTTAACTGCTTTTTTGTGTAGCTTCATTTCAATACTTCACCTCGGCGTGTCCCAGAATACCTTGGTGGTTACTAGCTCTTTGCCCAAACCTCTTTCTATTAGGTGTTTTAGTTCCAAGCTTTTACCTTTTTGGGCGTTCGAAAAAGAAGACCATCTAAATTTTCGTTTTGCATATAGCTTATTCCATGAAACTATGAAATCACAAAAATTAGGTAGTGTTTGTGAGCTGTTCTTTTTCGTCTTAGCCAAAATTGTTGTATAGCCTAAGCTACCTAATTCTTTTAGGGCATAAGAAAATCGCCATCCCCGAAATCAACATTATGTAGGATCGGGAGGTTTGGCGTGAGCATACTTAAACATGTCTAGCACAATGGCTCTATCAACCGCATCATTTGAATTACTTGTAACGCCTCTAAATACCATCAAGCTCTATCGCATTCTCTTCTAGATTCATTATTTACCGATTTTCACCGTAACCATATATCGTAGCTATCTTTATTTTGGGAACTTATGTTTCAGTTGTTTCCTGAGGTTGACAAAACCATCGTAGTAAGTCTTATCAAGAGGCAAATTAGTCATAGGAGAATTTTCCATATCCCAACATATGGTCATTTCAATCTCAATCTCGGGTTCTTCCTGACCAAGAGGATTCATTGTTGAAGAAACCTAGAACAACAATAAACCATGAGATTTCAATGACAAAAATATGAACAATTTATAACCAATATACCTATTGACAAGTGCTTAAGTGCTTATCAAAGGCCAAAAATAAAAAAAGATTTTTACAAAGCCCTTTCAAGATACAAGTTTACCCAAACAACCCCCCCCCCCTTCTTAAAATCTGATTGTGATTTTATTTATATTCTTGATAAACCTTATAGTTTAAACCTTATAGGGTAGATATATATATGCTTGATAAACCTTGTAGTTTTGTTTATAACTACATGTTGTGATCTTAATTAGAGCCAGCTCATTTTTAACAGAACTTTAATGTATTTTAGGCCCTTCTAACTATTTTTCAATTGTCATTACGCATAATAAAACATGTGCAATTGGGGTGTCGATCAATTCAACAAGTCGAAATATTGATGGGTTAAGCACTTCGCATGTATAGATATCGACACACCGGACAAGGATATATGTAGTATGGGATAGGGGAGTGATAAATTCACGACACCATTATAGTTTAACTATGTAGTGTCGATGGATTGGTATAATGACTAAAGATATATGTATGTAAGTGGATGTAGGATTCTTCAAAACATCCATTTTAGTTATCCTATACAATGATTATTGCATGTTATAAACTATGCAACCACTCATTAAATTGTAACCACCCATATGTACTTACTAAAACATATCAATTGCAATTTGTTTTTATTATATGATACATATAAATTACAAGATAATTATGCACCTAAAAGTAAGAATGCCACAACGATGGGAAAAAGAAGTGAAATGATCTTAGAAATGATAAGGTCTTTAGAGAACTCGACATTGAGTACAGGTTGCCTCGTCTTGATATACATGTCAAGAGCATCTGAGGACTTATTTCCAATATGTCTCCACTCAAATGACGAACTTGTTAGTATGTAACTACACCATTTAATAACAAAAACATACACGAATAAGTCCAAGAAATAACTAAAGATGTCAAATCCATTGTTATTAGAACAATTACTACATACTTCTTAATAGAAGTAAACATTTTCTTCTACTTGGCACTATTTGAGTCTTGAGGCGGCCATTTGCCAAGAAGGGTTCCCGCATTTTCCAAATCCACGTGTAATCCATCAGATGGTACAACAACCATAACATTGTAGTTATAATCAGTTAAAAAATGACAAACCTTAGATAACTCTTTGTCGGATGAGATGACCACTATATTGCACGGTTGACACGATGGACGGTGTGTATAGGCAAATGTCAAAATGTCCGCCAATATCAAGTTCTCTAATAACTCCTCTTTTTTGTCAGTTGTCGTGATGTAATCGACGTCGTTGAGCTTTAGATATGCTACAAATTCTGGACGTCTTACAGGACCATATGCGTAGTGGTCAATAAGGAAATCCTTACCAAGTTTGTCTTTGCGAACTTGCAATCCACTTAACTCGCTTTTGTGTAGCTTCATTTCAATACTTCACCTCGTCGTGTCCCGAATACCTTGGTGGTTACTAGCTCTTTGCCCAAACCTCTTTCTATTGGGTGTTTTAGTTCCAAGCTTTTACCTTTTCATGCTCCATAAAGTAGACCATCTAAATTTTCGTTCTGCATATAGCTTATTCCATGAAACTATGAAATCACAAAAATTAGGTAGTGTTTGTGAGCAGTTCTTAGCCAAAATTGTTGTGTAGCCTAAGCTACCTAATTCTTTTAGGGCATAAGAAAAGTCGCCATCCCCCGAAATCAACATTATGTAGGATGGGGGAGGTTTGTGTCATAATTCTCAATTTTTGGTAATTTCTCAAACTCTACATTCATCATACTAGTCCTGCATGGGTTTTGCATTTCACATTAAACGCATAATTTCATATTAAATAAACGTTATCGCGTAGTAAATTATTTTGAACATTTGATCCGTTACTTCCAAAATTTATCACAATATATTTTTATACTCATATTAAGTTTATAAAATATTATTATTAGTTTACCGGTGTTTTAAATTTATTTCAGATATAAATTGTTATGTTTATATAAATTACTTACTGGTTTTCTTAAATTCAACCCGATAAATATTTATTCACTCAAATCTTTCAAGAAATGTATTTTATAATTTTATGACCTCAATATATTTTATCTTGACCCGTGAAAATTTATTTTATCTAACGCTACCCTAAATACTCAAATGTGTATACAATTTAACACTTAACTTCATTTAACTTTACAAGACATTATACTTAAAAAAAAAAAAAAAAAAAAAAAAAAAAAAGTAATTGAATAAACCTCCTTGTCGACACAAGGAGGGTGATTCACTTAGTTTGCTAAAATATCTTAGCATATAATGTAAAATACTCCAACTCAAACACATACAATACATTACTTGCAAGTGTTTTAGATCAAAAATATCCATTCTCTCTTCCTCTCCAATATTCGGCAGCCACAAGACCAAAGGAAAGAACATCTCAAATTTTTCAAGACAAGTTATTTAACAATCTAGTATCACTTGTTGTATAGGTTTTGCAATAAAAACCTCAAGTGATTAGGAAAACCCTTTGTCCTTAAAGCTCATCATATTTCTTGTAAGCATTCATATTCATGTTGTTATTTCACATTCATTATTATGGTCATATCATTTTATTTGAGAAACATGCAAGTTATGTGATGTTTATACCACTTTTAAGGTTTTAAGTGTTAAATATATATAATCCATCCTATAAATTATTCCTTGTTATATATTAGTTTTGGTGATGTCTAGGAAACCATGACACCCTAAGAAGGTGTATGGTAGGATTAGAATAGTTTCGGAGTTGTTTTGAATGGGTTAGAATAGGTTTGGCGAGAAAAACTCATTTCGACACGTTTTAAATAGGGTCTGTCCATATTTTTAATTCGGGAAAATCCGGCAGTGGGTATAATATTTTGGGCTAGATATTTAGAAAATACACTTTAAAACTAAAACGTGGCGCTTGAACGGATTAAAACGGAGCTATAACGAAGAAGATATGAATTTTTCAAGTTTGACGATGAAAACTATTAATTTCGTAAATTTCAAGATGAAAATGTCACTCTTTACGAGTCAAAATGAGTCTTAAGCTTTATAAATTGTGTCGACTTATCAAAAATATATTAGTATACTTTGACACGAATCTAAGGATGTAGAAAACGAGAAAACGGACTTGTAACGATTAAATTACACGCGATAAACCAAGTTGCCGTAACTTTATTCTATTAGCAAAATTAATATATTCTCTATTAAAACATACTACGGCAACTAAAGAACCATGTTGGCGGACATTTTAACAATGATGTAGAACTTTTATAACGTGATGTCTTCTAGTAAAAGTAAGTTCGCCTAGCATATTTTCCAAAATGTTAAACCGTTTGTTGAGCGGAGTTGTAATGAATAAAATATAGTCACTCAAACTTGGCGAAAACCATCCTTTAAACGATATTTTGGACTAAAGTACAATACTTAACCTATATTTTTCTTTGTGATCGAGACCTCTAGGATGTAAACTTAAATGCTAAAACTTTGAGATAATGATACAAGCTTTCCAAAACTGTTGAGTTCGTTTCTTAACACTCGGTGTGCACCATTTTGTGACTATCATAGGAGATTGTTTCAACGTAACTACTTGTAGAGTATTTTTAGTACGACGGGATGTCATAAACATATTTTGACGATAAACATTATTTCCAAAACGTACAAGTGGTATGAATATCATATGAGTATGCATGCACGACATTGTATCACGCATTCACGACAACATATCATAACTCAAGTCATAACATTCATTTAGGTCGCGGATAGTTTCTGAGCCTCATTTTCGTGCACTTCATCTTGTTAGCATATCAATCATACCAGGTGAGTTCATACCCCGCTTTTACTCGTTTAAATTCTTACAAACTCTTTGGGGGAGATACATGCTTAAATACTTGTTTTTACTCTTGCGAATACTCAAACCATTTATACAATTGTGTTACACTATACTTCTTATACTCTTTGGACATTATGTGTGGTTTATTGCGATATGTGCCTTAATGTGCTAAACTTGTTTTCAATCATGCAACAACATACATACTTTAGCAATCTGGTTAACTCTTGCGAGAGCGGCGGAGAGGTATTGATAGTACTATCGGTCGACGCCCCACCCTTGGGTCCTTGATGACGTGACCAGGGTGAATATAATCTGTTATTCAATGAAACTCAACAAACAATTTAGACTTGTCAAGAGGTTCGATTATGTGATTCTTTGCATTAAGTACATGTATATATCGTATGCACCTATGTCCTACTTACAAACAAGATTGACAATTCCACATTTTGGCAATGGGTTGTAAACACACAAAGTTGCAAGTTTTGTATGGGCGAACTTGGAACCGAGTGGATTTACAAGGCCTTGTCGCATCAACATTCTTTATAGACTTTTTCAAATCATTTTCAACAAACTTATGAACTCACCAACCTTTGTGTTGACACTTTTAGCATGTTTATCTCAGTCATAAGGCGATAGCATTTCATGGAGCTTTTGGGTCACATGGCATACATTGGAGTCTTGTGCTTTTAACAATTACCATTCGACATGTTTTGTAAACCATTATGTATTATCAAAATTTGGGATCTCATGTGTTGTAAACTTTAACTTATTTAATCGAATGGTAAACTCTTTAAAATGTCTCATTATAGAGGTCGTTTTCTTTATCCATACTTTGTGCTATGACGTCATACCCCAATGACACTATCGTTCCACTGCGATATTTTGGGGGTGTGACAGTTTGGCGTGAGCATACTTAAACATGTCTAGCACAATGGCTCTATCAACCGCATCATTCGAATTATATGTAACGTCTCTAAATACCACTGAAGCTCTATCGCATTCTTTTCTAGATTCGTCACTTAACGATTTACTACCGTAACCATATATCCCTGCTATCTTTATTTTTGGGAACTTATGGTTCAGTTGTTTCCTGAGGTTAACAAAACCATCGTAGTAAGTCTTATCAAGAGGCAAATTAGTCATAGGAGAATTTTCCATATCCCAACATATGATCATTTCAATCTCGGCCTCGTGTTCTTCTTGACCAAGAGGGTTCATTGTTGAAGACACCTAGAACAACAATAAACCATGAGATTTCAATGACAAAATATGAACAATTTATAACCAATATACCTATTGACAAGTGCTTAAGAGCTTATCGAGGCCAAAAAATAAAAAGATTTTACAAAGCCCTTTCAAGATACAAGTTTACCCAAACAACCCCCCATTCTTAAAATCGATTGTGATTTTATTTATATTCTTGATAAACCTTATAGTTTAAACCTTACAGTGTAGATATATATGCTTGACAAACCTTGTAGTTTTGTTTATAACTACATGTTGTGATCTTAATTAGGAGCCGTTCATCTTTAACAGAACTTTAATGTATTTTTAGGCCCTTCTAACTATTTTTCAACTGTCATTACGCACAACAAAACATGTGCTATTGGGTGCCGATAAATTCAACAAGTCGAAATATTGATGGGTTAAGCACTTACGCATGTATAGATATCGACACACGGACAAGGATATATGTAGTATTGGGATAGGTGTCGATAAATTCACGACACCATTATAGTTTAACTATGTAGTGTCGGATGGATTGGTATAATGACTAAATATATATGTATGTAAGTGGATGTAGGATTCTTCAAAACATCGATTTTAGTTATCCGATACAATAGATTATTGCATAATAAAGTGCAACCACTCATTAAGTTGTAACCACCCATATGTACTTACTAAAACATATCAATTTCAATTTGTTTTTAGAGTAAATTACATAAATAGTCACTATGGTTTGTCCATTTTTCACATTTAGTCATCGAACTTTGTTTTGACATACATGGTCATGAAGTTTCAAATCATTACAGATTCAGTCCATTTCGTTACATAAATGGTCACCAAGTATCAAACCACATGACCATTTATGTAACGAAATTGAAACCTTAATGACCGAATCAGAACAATTTGAAACTTGGTGACTATATATGTCAAAAAAAACCTCAATGACTAAATGTGAAAAATGGACAAACCATAGTGACCATTTATGTAATTTACTCTTGTTTTATTATGCGCATACATATAAATTGCAAGATAATTATGCACCTAAAAGTAAGAATGTCACAACGATGGGAAAGAAGAAGTGAAATGATCTGAGAAATGATAAGGGTCTTTAGAGAACTCAACATTGAGTACAGGTTGCCTCGTCTTGATATACATGTCAAGAGCATCTACGGACTTGTTTCCAATATGTCTCCACTCAAATGACGAACTTGTTAGTATGTAACTATACCATGTAATAACATAAACATACACGAATAAGTCCAAGAAATAACTAAATATGTCGAATCCATCGTTATTAGAACAGTTACTACATACATCTTAATAGGGTTAAGAGTTAATTGCATATTTGGTGCTTGTGGTTTGACTAAATTGCGTGTTTGGTCTACAAAACTTTGAAGTGTCATGACAGTTCCCATTTTGAAGTTTGGGTTGCATTTTGGTCCTTCCGGTGTGAAATGACCAAATTACCTTTTCATTTTTGAAGAAGACAAAGGGTATTTTAGTCATTTAACTTTATATAGGGACCAAAATGCAATCCAAACTTCAAAATGAGGACTATCGTTGCACTTTTAAAGTTTTGGGGACCAAACCGCAATTTTGTCAAACCACAAGGACCAAAATGCAATTAACTCGAGGTTAATGACATGTAATAGCAATGTACTTTCCATTTGTTCACATATTATATACTGAACCAAAAAAATACCACAATACCCATTCAACTTTCAAATTTTGCTTCATTATCATCGCTTTAGAGTCATCTCTTTGCTTCGTTAGTCCTTTTGATTGACGACCTTTGCAATTAACTCAAAAATATGTTTTTTTCACATTATATGTTTTCGTCTGCATTTTATATATTTCCGTCCATTTTATATGTTTTTCTTACGTTTTATCCGTTTTATCTATTTTCGTCCGTGTTCTTACGTTTCATACGTTTTTTGTTTTAAACGTTTTCGCTTGTTTTTGTTTGCTTTTTAACGATTTCGTCCGCTTTTTATCGTTTTCATACGTTTTATCCGCTTGTATATGTATTCTACGTATTTATCCATTTTACACGTTTTCCTCCGTTATACGCCACGATCATCCATTTTTATCGTTTTCATCGTTTTTCCCGCTCATATACGCTTTCTTACTTTTCATACATTTTATCGTTTTATCATTTTATACGTTTCATATGTTTTGCCCGTTTAATATGTTTCGTCCGCTTTTATACATTTATGCCCGTTTTAAACGTTTACTGTTTCCTTATGCTTTACATCGTTTTCTATTTTCATACATTTTCATTTGTTCTTATCGTTTCACACATTTTTGTCCGTAAGACAACATTATAAATGTATAAAATAGATGAAAATTATGAAAACGGATGAAAACATATAAAACGGACTAAAACGTTAAAAGGGTGAAACCTATAAAACGGATTAAAACATAAGAAAACGATAAAACCGTATAAAAACGTATGAAAACGATAAAACAGATAAAAACGTAAAAACATATAGAAACGGATTTAAAACGTTTAAAACGTATGAAAACGTTAGAATACGTATAAAAGGGATAAAACGTATGAAATGGATAAAATGTATGAAAACGATAAAATGTATGAAAACATATAAAACGGATAAAATCGTATAAAACGGATAAAAATGTATGAAACGGATAAAACGTAAAACCATATAAAACCGGACTAAAACGTATAAAACGGACGCTAACATATAAAAACGTATGAAATGTAAGAATACATACAAAACGGATAAAAGTATGAAACGTATAAAAACGGACGAAAACGTATAAAAAGCTTGAAAAAGTATAAAAGTGGACGAAAACATTTAAAACGAACAAAAACATATGAAAATGTAAGAAAACGGACAAAAACGTATAAAATGTAAGAAAGCGTATGAAAACGTAAGAAAAACATATTTTTGAGTTAATTACAAATGGTCGTTAGTCAAAAGGACTAACGGTGCAAAGAGATGACTATAAAACGTATGATAATGAAACGAAATTTGAAAGTTGGATTGGTATTGTGGTATTTTTAGGGTTCGTGATTCGATATTTGAACAAATGTGAAAGTATGTTGCCATTACATGCCATTAACCCTTCTTAATATGAGTTATACAATCGAGTTACAAGTAATCTGTCTATTGTTGTGTTGATGTCTTGTTGTAGTATTAGATTAAACAGTACGTCTTTTGCTCTAGCAAAGTTTCTACACATAGAACTAGGGGCGAGCATCGTGTCAAAACCAACTCGACCCGACAAAACAGAAAACCAAAACTGGAAACACCTAAACCGAAACTTAACCGAAATTACTCGGTTTTTCTCGGTTTAGGTCGGTTTCTCGGTTTTTACTCAAATCGACCCGAAGTAAACCGAACTCGGGAAACACCTAAACCGAGTTAGAACCGAGTTTGGTCGGTTCGGTTTTGGCGGGTCGGTTTGGTTTTGACTCGGTTTTGCTCACCCCTAATAGAACATACAAGACTTAAAAGCACTCGGTGATGAACACTTACACCATATTACTAAGGCAGATTAGTTGTTAGTATAGCAAGATTAGTCAACCGATCACTCGTTGGTGCATGACAAGATGACTCATTAATGCAAAGAAACGCGAAATATTTAACTACTGGGGCTCACATGATCATGTCAAGTGTGTGTAGGGTACTAAAAATTTCACTTAGACAAATTGAAGATACCATTCTCCATCTCTAATAATTCAGGTATTCTTAACCAATTTCAAGATACTAAAACCGCTTTGGCCTATCTCTTATTAGCGCGATATAACCTCAATCCGAGCAAACTTATTCACTTATTCGAATAATCCTTCATGGACACACAAAATTTCACACAAATACCGAAAACACAAAATAGTAGACAAGTAAGCATCAATGGCCTAAAACTATTATCTATTTTACAAAAACATACAAATAGCTAAAAAAAAAAAATAATAATAATAAAAAAAAAGGTTAACATTTAAGTTTGTTAAAAAAAACATTTAAGAGCTTAAACCTTTATTGGCTTTGATATTCCGTCACTGATTTGTTTATAAAACTAATGAAAATATGAGTTTATAAAGCAATATTTTATAAAAAAAACAAATGTAGTTAACAAAATGTTAGATGATAACTACCTGGTAATAGGAGATGAGCGGAAAAATTGAGCTACAAATCTAGTTCGGAATTCAGAGTAATATTGGGAGCATCTAAAGAAAAATATTTTGATAGTGAGTAATGAGAGAAGCTAAAGAAAAAGATTTTGATGGGAGCGGTAAAGACAAAGATGTTGATAGTTCGAGTAATAGGAGAAATCTAGTGACTAATTGGAGAAGATACTATGAATGACATTTGAATGACTACCGTAATAAAGAAAAGATTGATATATTAATGCTTTTGGCACATTGTTTGGATTATTTTCATTTGTAGTTTGTTTTTGCTATTTTTGTTAGCCTTGCTAACATACATTGAATTGTGTAAGTATTTTTGAAAAATTTGTTGGTCCTAGCACTTGCCATTAGGGTTAGCCGTACACTTCGGTTTTTTTACCTAACCGTTCGGGTACTAACCGACCCGTTTTTGGTCAAACCCGTCAAATCGGTTATTGCCAAAACCGGTTCGGTAGGAAAAATCGTTTTTAGTCAGAACGATGGACGAATTTGTGTACCGGCATGAAAAAGTTGTACCGGGTTTGTATACACATCTAAATTATTCTTGTCAAGATGCCTAGAATTTGTGTCCTCAATGACGAGGAAAAGACCCGTAGCTAAAATGATCTCGTATTTCAAGGAAATATGGCCTCGCTTAACACTAAGATATAAGAAGGCAATATAGTGCAAGCGGGATCCGGCAGTGTAGATGGGTTGTTTAACACTAAATTATTCTTGTTGCAGAAGTGTTGGCTTGCAAGGAGCAAATTCTTTTCACATACTTTTGTATCTCCCAATCATATGCATGCCAGAAATAACTTCGGTTAACAAAGTAAAGATCCAAAAACATAAGACGGGAATCTTCCTTTCTGCATTTTATCATAACATAACGATGAAATCACTTATCTTTCTGCATTTTATCTTTTCGAGACCATGTTAAGTAAACTTGATCAAAGTCATCAAACTACTGAATATTTTATGACAATGCTTAACACATACATAAAATCTATGACAAAACCTTTAAAACCATCACATAAAGATCTCATATGACATACGGAGTCACTCACAAGCAGTTAGCCAAATATGCATTCCAACCTAGTTGACAGTACTCCCGGGCTGCATCAAAAAGATTTCGCAGCCCACAATGATGATTTCGCCACCTCTATCCAAAATTACCTATACCAAATATTCATTTGTAAGATCATCAATCCAAGATTTGACTATACAAAACTATAAGAAAAATCGACATGCAATAGACAGAATTACATGTTAGCCTCGCTTTTTTATAAAGATAACGTCACATACGTGAATTAGACTAGATGCGTAGTATACTTTGCCCGCAGGGACTAGTATTGGTTAAGTGGCAAAGTAGTGGTTGGATGAGCCTATAAATACCCCTCATGACTCTCCATGAGGGGTGAGGTGAATCATTAGGTGTAGTGTTTTGTGTGTTTTATTTATAAAGTCATCTTTGTTTTCTCCTCCCTCTCACTACTTTCTCTCACTAAAGAAGATGAAGATCTTCATCTTCTTCCACCAACCCTGACCTCCAAACCACATAAATCTTATGTTTTTCGGTCCTAACAAGTGGTATAGATCCATGGTTATGTTTTGATGATTTATTGTGGGTTTTATACATGTTTTTAAACTGTTTTGGGTATTTTTTGTGGTCGGAAAAATTTTTTTTCCGAATACTATGGTAAATGCTTTAAAACCATGTTTTAGTATCCTCTTTTGGTCCAAAACTGCCCCGGTCGTTACATGTCAAGATATATGTTTTGTGTTATCTTTTGGTCCAAACAAGATTCTTATCATCTTTATGACTTCTTTGTTACCATTCGTGAAGTTTATTCGTGGTCTACCAAAGTGGTCAAAAGGGCCACCATATGCATTTTCCGGGTTTTTTATGAATCTAAACGGAGAAATCACCGGAAAACTCGCGGAGAAAAAGTCAAAGGGTCAAAACCCTAAACTTACGATAAGGATTTTTACGCCGTATGGAATACGCGTAAAAACAAGGTTACGATAATCTTTTACGCTTAAACTCATCTTGAGAATATTACGCATAACCGTGAAGTTATGCGAGGAATTATTACGCGTAAGATTTACGCATAAGCCTATGCTTACGCATAACCTAGACCATGTTTACGCATAAGCTCAAGTTACGCATAAGGTTTCAAGCAAAAGTTACGCAGAAGAATTTATTTACGACAGAGGTTATCGTGAACCGAAATGACCTCGACCACAACGACCAACATACCAATACCATCACGACCTCGTCTCAATACATCATCATCCCATATTCTTAAAATGAAAAATATCGTGATGCCTCAAAATGAAAACATCATATCCAAATTCATCTCCATCTACAAATCCTAATTTATACTCACTCATACTTCATCTCATCTATCAAATCGAAAAATAGAAAATAAAAGATCTCGACTTGGATTCAATTTTTTGAAATCTTTAAAGATTTTTCAATTGAATCATTATCATCATCGATCCTTTAGAAGCCAAGTCGCTTGAGTCAATATTCGAACTATTTGAGAAAGAATACATGATTCGTATCATTCTTTCTATCGTTCGTTTACATAAAAAAACAAGAACGAAAACATGAACAAATCATACACCTACCGAGACCCCAAGGGATCTAGAAGCCAAAAATGTCTTGAACATCATCGTGGTTACGTTTGTTGTTTGTCTGTGTTATCGACGTGATGAGAGATTGATTTTGATTGAGATGACTTGGATGAGAGGAGCTGCAAACGGTGATAACAAAGGAGATGGGGCGGAAACTTTGAGATATCTGTTTTAGGGTTAGATTGAAATGTGGTATGTTCATTTTATAACCGGTTCCATGTAGTATTACTCTATTTGGATCGGGTATTAAAATTTGGTGGACCAGAGTCGTGGACAAATTGTCATGCATTTGGGCCGCACATGTTACACTTTCAATTGACCGACCAAGTATGATATTTTCTTGGACTCGTAATGGACTTTTATGATGGGTCATTTACTTTGATAACAAAATTTGTCATCCTGTAATTTTGTTGATTATACACAATTGGATAAAAATTTGGTATTCATTGGACATCGAGTGGTATTTTTGCTATGGTAAATTTTCACGGAGGATACATAATTCACATTGAGCGAAGATCCAAAAATGACTACGGGTTTTTATACGGTATTATTGATGCGGAATTGAAGTGACGTTTCACGGTGAACTTCTTATCTTTGAGACGTTGGTTGGTTGGTTGCATGTCTCAAGATAACTTGTTGGGCACATTATGAATTTGACAATCGGTTATAAGCGATGTAAGGAGTTACGTTGTAGTGCTCACGGTGTATAACCATCACTTTAAGGAGTTATGTTGTTGTACTCGGTCACACGCAGTTGTGGATTGATCAAGAATTTAGAACAAGCGATGAAGTCACAAAGTTGGGATGTTTACTTGATAACGCTACACGCGTCGTTCGGGGTCAAAGGAACTTCCTTTTCTTCGAGCAAGTTTTATAACACCCTAGGCGATGAACCTAATCGTTGTAGTGTAGTATTAGGGTAAGCCACGGGTGTTGATATCGTTCTCTAGGGAATAGGAATGCTAGTGAGAAGTTACTACGCTAAGGTTGGGGTTGAGGAAGATTATTTTTTATCTTTTTATGTTTTTAGGAAATGGAAAGGTACGAATCTCGGGGTTTGATTTGGGGTTGGTATTGCTACCGATTACTCTACTTATCTAATTATCTAATCTAAGGTGTATGTAGTCTATGTCTAATTATTGTGTGCTCGTATGATAGTTGAAAGATGCGTTTACTTAGGTTTTACTACTCCTTAATTATCTCCTATTGGTGGTTGAATTGTCACGTCCTTATTCTTAATTGCGTTGTGTGTCTAAAGTTGTAGGGTGTCGTTTATCCCTAACTCTTTGAAGTTACCAAAGGGTCTCGTCTAAAAATACCACTAGGGATCATAAACTCTTACTCTAAGGCCTCTTTGGATAGTTTAGCTTACAACCGCTCAAGGTGCTATAACCTAAGGTTCACAAAGATTAATCAAGCATTAAGTACACAACGAATGACCTATCGCATTACTAGATCATTAACAACTAAGATAAGAGACAACCAATCAATATTCAATAATTAAGTTTCAAATTCTAAGCAAACACACAAGTAAATTAGCGGACATGGAGAACATGCAAGCATACACACAAATAATCAAAGACATAATCGAATTAATGAAGTAAAACACTTATCTTGATGTATGATAGGGTTTGGAACCCTAAAATCTTGTACAAGACGACCTTGGTTGGTTTAGGTTTTACTCCAAAAGACTACACACAAATACCGAAAAATTCGGATTCTATATATAAGATTACATATGCGACGGCGTCACCTTATGTTTTGTGACGCCGTCGGATCGCCGTCATTAGGGTTTCGTCTTGGCCACGTTAGTCTTGCGACGGCGTCACCTTGTGCTTGTGACGCCGTCTCTTCTTTTCCGACGCGTTCGGATTGAATCTAGGCCGCCCGAGTTGCGACGGTCTACTCTTCTATAACTTGACGTCGTCACTGAAAATAAGAGTTTTGGCTTCGTCCGTCACAAAATCCTCCGGAGCGTCATGATTAAGCGATGGCGCCGTTACCATTTTGTGTTTTCAAATTTGGGCGTCTCGATTCTTGACTTTGGCCATTTTCTTCAGATATCCGCGCCTTTTCATCCAAATAAGTGCCATTATAGCAATTTGCCTTCAAGAGACGTAAAAAGTGAAAAGGAATGATATTAAGTAATAACGGATACAAAAGTGATCAAATAAGGGCTTAAATGACCCTCAAAAGGTACATTTTAAAACCTTATCAAATATCCCTACACTTGGTATTTGCTTGTCCTCAAGCAAATGTGCTTTTAGCCAATTAATTTATAAGTTGGGGTCATGAAGCATTGGTTTAAAACAGTCCACAACACATATAAGCCCCAAGAAAGTCATAACAAGCACGAAATTACATACTAGCACCTCACATGGGGTGTTTGGATACTCACATCTCTCTCGGTGTATATGGAATATAACAAGTTGGAAATGGAAGATTAAACACTCATTAACCGGTTCTAGTACATAGATTACCATAGGCTTGAGAATAGATCAAACCTCCATCGCTTTGGCTTAAGCACCTAGGAAAGACTATCAAAGAGGTCTTTAAAGGGTTGTAATGTTAGGCTTACGGTAGGAAATAAAGGGTTTGGTGGGATAGGCTATTTAGTGGTGGCAAGTCAAAAATCTCTTATGTTACAAGCATCTGAAGAATGGCGTTGCTAAGCCAAGACTCGACACTCTTGACTCTAGCTAACTAAAATAAACAAACATAAATTTAAAGGATAGATATAGAATGGTAGCCCGTATGTTTTTTTTTTTTTTTTTTTTTAACACTCTATTTTTTTTCTCTTTTTTCTATTTTTTTCGATTTTTTTTTTAATACACTTTTACTCTACCATCCTCTACGGTAACATCAAAATGATAGGGATTTATAGGCACATCCTACACTTGAGTTTTTATTACTCTAACACTAATTTGACCCGAATTGAAAAGATCAAAACACTTGGGGTAACGTTATTACTAAATAGGGAATTTAACGTTCCCTTCCAATCATTTCATAAACTTTAACTTTTCCCATGAGTCCCAATCATCCCAAAACTGTACAAAGGATATGACTCGACTTAGCAACACATGCAAGTAACTAGATAATTGAACTAAGGGTTTGGGTGATAACAATAATGCACTAAAAGTGAGTGCATGTGGTAGGCTAAAGCGATTTGGGTGTATATTTGGGGTGGGGTGTAAACAATGCTCTTCATTGATATTCGGAAAACCAAAACATCACGAGAACCGCGAAATGATAGGCTCTAAGGGTTAACTAGGGTATCGTGTACTAAAGATGAGTACAACGCAAAGGGTGTGGGGAATTACTCAACCGATGTGGAAGAAGTAATTATATTACGGTATCAATAAGTGGTTATCCTAATGCCTCTTATCATTTAGTTATTCCTAACTACACAAGTGTAGTCTTACTAGCGATCTCGGGATGCATCACAAAACAAGTTCTAGAATCTAATATACTACCGGTTTACACTCTAAGCATTAAAGATGAATGCTTTAATTCCTACTAATATAAGGGCGATCCTCACATTTTTGAGTGGAATTTAGGTGGTAAAGGGTTTTTTGTGCTAGTCATGTAACTTCCTATCCGTGAGACGCTTTTGTTAAGACTAATGGCCCACTCCTATATGTCATGAAAAATTAAAAATTTGGTGCCAAAATTACCCTAACCGACATTTTCTCATGGTTTATTACACAAATACAATTAGACAAAGCAAATAATCAACGATAAGTATAGTTTCAAAGTTCCCATTTTATTTTCCTCCCTACACTTAAACCGAACATTGTCCCCAATGTTCCCGAAAAGTATCAAAGTTATGATAATGGAAGGTAATTAAAAGCGAAGAAACTCGTGACTTCGATTAGCTCGGTAGGATCCGTGTGAAGTAGTGGTTAAATCCTTTCCAAGAAAAATGTACGTGAAAAGTTCCTTCAGGTCTTTTTGTTTCTTCTTCTTGATAAATGAAACCGCACATTTGAAGAAAACAAACGAAACCTTCGCAAAATCGGCGGTAATAATATATATAAGACTCGATTAGACTAGGATATAATGCTTGTGGAATGGATGTTTACGTAATTTCGGAAAATTAAGACCGAAAATTCCAAAATTTATAAGTAGCTTAGAAAACGAGAAAAAAGTAATATGTTGTTTTACTCCTTCTGACGCCGCCGTGTTATCCCGACAAAAATCGGTCTCATTTTTCGGAAAATTTATATCTTTAGAATCTAGAAAACTTGCAAAACATCCATTATGACTCGATACAAGCATTTGACTCGAACAAACACACAAATATATCTTTTAATGAATTGTTATTCTCATGTTTACGTTTCTTTCAAAACGTGTAATCCTCCCTACATTTATCCTTTATGTAAAATACCTTTATATGCAATTAAGACGAGGTTAAAACAAAATAAAGCATTTTTACAAATTTAAACATGAGAATAAACAATTAATAAAAGATATATGACACTAACAATCAAACAATTAAGCATGGGTTGCCTCCCAAGCGCTTTTCTTTATTTAAGAGTCTTGTAGCTAGACTCGTAGTCGTGCCCTCACGTGACTTCATTATCGTCATCTCCTTCCTTCGATTTCCCGTCGTCGAAAGGGTGTAGACGTTGTATGCTTACCGTAGATTCCTTGCCAACGTCGTCTATTATGGTGACGGTTTTATCCTTTAGATTGGTTTCCTTCACTGTGAAAGGCCCAAACCATCTTGGTTTGTTTCTACCTCGTAATGCCCTTATTCGTGATTTATATAAAAGTACTTTCTCTCCCTTTAGAAATTCTTTAGGGTTCCTTTGTGCCTTTGGTATCGAAGTGGGATTATTTCCTAGCTTCTTATCGAAGTTTCCACAACGTTGCATACAATCCTTGAACCATAAAGTCCCAAGCCCTTTTTCCCAATCATTCAATTTCTTCTTAACACTATTGCCGTGGGCTTGTGGATTTCCACCGTAATCATTTCCATGATCTTAAGGGGATACCTTGGGATGATGGGTATCCTAGCTGCCCTTTACGCTTTTAAGTACCATTATGCCCTCTCCGCATTTGATAGTTGCCTGGCGGTGGCCATAAATGGTGTCCCAAGAATGAGTGGCACATTTTATCTTCCTCAACATCAATGATCACGAAATCCACCGGATAAACGATATTAGACACTTCTATTAGAACATCCACCGTGATTCCTACGGGTAGACATAGGTGTGATTAGCTAAGGAAAGTCTAAGATCGGTCTTGGCCGGTTTCTCCTTAGTTAACTTATTATAGATTGATAGTGGCATTATGTTCACATCGGTCCCTTGATCGCCTAAGGCATTTATGTCAATATCACCTATGCTACAAGGTATCACGAAGTTCCACGTGGTGTCTTGTTTTTTGTTAATGGTTTTTTATAACCAAATCATACAGAGGTCCCATAGGTAAGGCGTCATACTCTTCTTCTTCATTATTTTTCCTTCAAGGGCTTCCTAAGAACCTCATTGTACCTAAAGTTGTTTACTTGGTTTGCAATGGTCTTTCTGTTAATTTCGTGCTTAAGGTAGTACTCAATGGTCTCAGGTTCATCATTAGGTTCCGCCTCCTCCCTCTTGTTATCCTCAGTTTTCCTTACCTCAACCATTCCATCCTCAGGCATAATGGAAATGGCATTAACAAACGAAGTGGGAGGACAATCGTTGCTACTTACTAGTACCTTTTCGGGAACTTTTGTTTTGGTAAATTCTTTACCAAGTTTATCATTCCGTCATTTTGCTTGCATTTCCTCTCTCGCCTATAAACCTCCTATTCAAATTTGGCTAATCTCTGTATGAGTGTCATGTATTCTCTCATTTGTTCCTTAAAGCTTGGTGAGAGTGGTATTGGGAAGTGGAAGCAAGCGCCTTTTTAATGGGGTTTTGCTCACGACTGGGATTTTGAAAAGGTGTTGGGTGGTTGGTGGAATTGGCGAATTAACTACTTCTCGAGGAATGTGTACGGGAGCCCTTTACGCCTTTCCATGAGATAATCAATCCTCTTTCAATAGCACTCATTTGCTCTTGGTGATGTCGGGTGATTCAAGAGAAGGCGATATGGCATTAACCATGTTAACAGGGTTTCGGAGATTCATTCCAATCTTCGTAGCTTTGATCGACAAGTTCTTCTATAATTTCACAAGATTTCTCGCATTAAAGTCGCCGAGCCTTCCACCGTGGCTTGATCAATAGATCGTCGAGTGATGAAATCAACATGGTCATAGAAGATTTGGATTTGAAGCCAAAGATCAATGCCATGATGGGGAAGTTTACGAGTAGTAGCATCAAGGTCGATGGAATCGACAATTTTAAGGAAATCCTTAGATGTCGATTTGGATCTTCGGAACGAAGTCCATGGAATGCACATCCGCTTGCACCAACCGGATGGTGTCGGATCGCAGGCCGTAGTTTGGGCTTGGTCGGGAAGCTCAATGGTGTTCCTATAGCCCAGGTAGCTTGGTCTTGAGTATTCACCAAGAGTACGGGCTCTTGGCGGGTCAATTGGTGGCGGGTTGATGAATGGTGGATGGTTATCACCTTCCATGATGAAAAGTGATGGGATTACTAACAAAGGTCACGAAGAAGGGGATAGACTATGAGAAAGCTAAAAATGAGAAAAATTTACTTGATAGGAATCAGCAAAGGAAACCTAAACGAGGTGGACTACTAACTAACTATTCTATTCCCGGCGTGCGCCAAAACTTGATAACGCCACACGCCGTTTGGGGTCAAAGGAACTTCCTTTTCTTGAGCAAGTTTTATAACACCCTGAGTGAACCTAATCGTTGTAGTGTAGTATTAGGGTAAGCCACGGGTGTTGATATCGTTCTCTGGGGAATAGGAATGCTAGTGAGAAGTTACTACGCTAAGGTTGGGGTTGAGGAAGATTATTTTTATCTTTTTATGTTTTTAGGAAATGGAAAGGTACGAATCTCGGAGTTTGATTTGGGGTTGGTATTGCTACCGATTACTCTACTTATCTAATTATCTAATCTAAGGTGTATGTAGTCTATGTCTAATTATTGTGTGCTCGTATGATAGTTTAAAGACGTGTTTACCTAGGTTTTACTACTCCTTAATTATCTCCTATTGGTGGTTGAATTGTCACGTCCTTATTCTTAATTGCGTTGTGTGTCTAAAGTTGTATGGTATCGTTTATCCCTAACTCTTTGAAGTTACCAAAGGTCTCGTCTACAAAATACCACTATGGATCATAAACTCTTACTCTAAGGCCTCTTTGGATAGTTTAGCTTACAACCGCTCAAGGTGCTATAACCTAATGTTCACAAAGATTAATCAAGCATTAAGTACAACGAATGACCTATCACATTACTAGATCACTAACAACTAAGATAAGAGACAACCAATCAATATTCAATAATTAAGTTTCATATTCCTAAGCAAACACTCAAGTAAATTAGCGGGACATGGAGAACATGCAAGCATACACACAAATAATCAAAGACATAATTGAATTAATGAAGTAAAACACTTATCTTGATGTATGATAGGGTTTGGAACCTAAAATATTGTACAAGACGACCTTGGTTCGGTTTAGGTTTTACTCCAAAAGACTACACAAATCTTGAAAAATTCGGATTCTATATATAAGATTACATATGCGATTTTGAGTCACCTTATAGTTTTGTGACGCGTCGAATCGCGTCATTAGGGTTTCATCTTGGCCACGTTAGTCTTGCGACGTCACCTTGTGCTTGTGACGCCGTCCTCTTCAGCCTTCGGCGCCGTCTGATTGAATCTAGGTCGTCACAAAATCCTCCGACGGTCGCAGATTAAGCGATGATGCCTGTTACCTTGTTTTCAAGAATTGGGCGTCTCGATTCTTGACTTTGGCTATTTTCTTCAGATATCCGCGCTTTTCGTCCAAATAAGTGCCATTACAATTTGCCTTCAAGAGACCTAAAAGTGAAAAGGAACGATATTAAGTAATAACGGATACAAAAGTGATCAAATAAGGCTTAAATGACCCTCAAAAGGTACATTTAAAACCTTATCATTACTTCATTTTCAAGTTAGTCGTATCGGGTTTCTCCACATGTGTTCATTACAATTAGACGGTGAATTCAAAGGAGGTTCGATAAAAGGTTGGTTTGAGAGAATTATTGAGAGTATTTTTGCCCCTAGTAGTCAATTGTAACCCTAGACTCTAGTATATAAAGAGAGGCGTGGAATTAGATTTATGTGTCAAGATGTGAACACCAAAGGTGTGTGTGTGTGTATAGGCGTTAGGGGAGAACGCCTAGGGTATTGTTAGTTAGTTAGTTCTAGGCATATGTTCAAGTAAACGCCTAGGTTAGTGTTTAGTGATAGAGATGATGACTAAGAACTTTGTTAATAATAACAAAAGATGTTTTCTTATTCATTTGTGCATTAATTGTTGTTATTATTATCCCCTAGAGCTCATAAACGATCTTATCAATTGGTATCGAGAGGAGAGCTCTTGATATAGGGATCTACAAGGTTTTCGAAGAAGAAGGAAGAAAATTTGTATTTAAAATTTTTCGTAAGTTTCTAGGTCGCTTTTCAAACAATGATAACTTTTTCGTTAACCGTTGGATAGGGACGAAATTTTAGGTGGATGTTCTCTATATACCAATATAACTTTCCACGGAGGATTGTTAATTGAGCTTTTATGTGAAAGATATATCTTTGTCAAGTTGGTCACGTGAGTTTTCAAGGTAATGTTAGGGTTTATGCAAAAGCAACGCTCTCATCCAAGTTGAAAGTATTGTTATTATTGAAAGCATCTTTGAAATCTTGTTGTTATTCGAAAGTATTGCTAAAAGAAGGTACTTTGGCTAAAAGAAGGTACTTTGGCTAAAAGTACTGCTGTTTATACAGGAAAGTACTGCTTGATACGAAAGTACTGCTTGGAGGATTCAAAGTACTGCTTCTCATTGAAAGTACTGTTCTTGGATGAAAGTACTGCTTCTCGTATGGTTTTCAATTTAAGGGGAAGTTGAGCATAATAATTGTTACGGAGTTTATTGGAGACACACACAGAAGAGTTTTGGTTTACACGCACAAGTTTGGTTAATTGTTCTTAAACGCGTTTTAAAAGGCTCGGTTTGGAGATTTATTGAAGAATTGATTACTAAGAGGATTATTTATCACTTATTTGAAGGTGAAGTGGAATTACTTGGACACATGTTTTATCATACCTTTAGCAGAGGTAACTTTTTCGTGCTTCAATGATTATGACAATGAATTGACATAACACTTAAAGGTGTGACGTTATTGTGCTCAAGTGATTATCGCCAAGAGATTGAGGTCTCCCTATACATAGGTATACGCTCAATGTCATCTATAGTGCAAGATATAAGATACAAGTTTGGGTTATTTTACTTCTTCATCAAGTTGGTTATACTTAGTTTTCTTCATTAGTAATCATTACATGGAGCCTCTGATTTGAAGAATCAAGAAGATGGTTAACATATGGGTTTTAGGGGAAGCTTATTGTTAAATGTTTAACCATCTACATGTATCACTCAAGGGAAGTGTTTGATTTTACTCTGTTGATCATTATTCCTATTGCTAGTTGGAGTTTCTCTGTTTTGAATCCATTTTTCTTATGGTGCGTAATGGTGGGCGATTTTAAACATTGGAAGTCTTAGATTGGAAATATGATATTGATTTGTGGTGGTCAAGATCATTATTTGCATACGTTCCCTATTTGGATAATAACAAAAGGGAAGAGATGTTTGAGTGGCGTGGCATGGATTAAGGGAAGACAAAGGAAGACATACTTGTTTCATTCATGGTGAGATCACGATCTCAATTTCTCTACTTGTCTAAGGAAGTTTGTTCAATAATGGTTTTGTCATTATCAACTAGGGAAAGATTGTTGGGAATTATCGTTTGAGTTGATAAGACAAAAGAATGAAACAAGAGGGACTTAATATGATAAGAAGGAAACCTACAAAAGATGGAAGGACTTGCTTGCAAAGAAGTTTTATTTATTAGTCCTTATCTTCTAGTATATAAAGAGGACATAGGTGTAGGTTTAATACATGTCTTCCATAATGTAGTCGACTAAAAGGTGTGTGTGTCATAGGCGATAGTCTTGTAAACGCCTAGGTTATTAGTTTAGTTATCTAGGCGTGTTCTATAAGCGTCTAAGATTAGTTAGTGTTAGTGAAAGAAAACCTTGTGTCAATAACAATTATGTTTTGATTTATCCATTGCGTATTGTCATTGTTATTGTTAAACCCTAAGGCTAAAACAAGTGGTATCGAGCTTGTGTGGAAACTCGACTAAGAAGAAAACCGATTTCTCAACAAACCTTAAAGATGTCGATCAAGTCGCATCAACCCCTATCTCGAGGTATGTTCTAAGTGTCATGATTTTTATCAAAAGTACTTAATAGTTATGTGATTAAAGAGATAATCGTATAAGGGCTAGGTCCGAGGTAGAAGTTATCAAATAACTCTAGAGTCTATGGAAGCCAAAATAATAACACATGAAAATAATGAAATGGCTTGGGCGAAAAGTATGAACAACAGGATTATCGGTTAAAATTAAAGTGAAGAAAATAAGGTTGTTAGGCTTGTTTGTCAGGTGCATATATGGTATATTCTATTCGTTTAGAATATTGCAAAGGCTTGCTCGAGGTAAAATATTATTGGTCACAGATTGCATTTTGTTTGTCATGTGCTACACGAAATTCACCTCTTTGATTGGTCAAGGTTGCTTCTTGGGTCGGTGACATTAAATAGGTGATTAGTTTGAGACAATTTAACGGTTATATTATATAGCCATCTAACCGTTAGTGTTTGTTACCTCATACCAATTAATTTATTTGGTATGTGACAATCTTTATTGAAGAATTGGTTAATTTACTTTGGTGCACGTGGGTCGGTGGTGTTTATTCTTGGTAGTGGTCACAATCATTATCCTTGCTACTATTCACGAGCCTACTATATGAAGTGAATATGATTTGAATGGAAGTCAAGCATAATAATTGTTTTGGATCTTTTGGTTATTGGACGGACACACAAAAGGAAGTCGAGCATGGTGAATATTTAAGATATTGGGTAACACACACACATGATTGGATCTCGGCTAGAACGTGATTGGTAGTAGATTATACGAGCGTGGACAACTGAGGATGAGTTATGGATCACTTAACATGGATTACTATTGTTCGTTAAAAATTGCTCCTTCAAGAGGAGTTTATCAGATTACACACAGGTTTTGGTGATTGAATATTGGATAGAATATGGTTATTGATTTGAGGGAAGTCGATAATCTTAGTTTGGTATGAAGTTGTCTACACACATACTTTGAAAGATTTGGATTTTAGTTTTGGACGACACGTATGATGTTTTGGATTTTGAGTTTTGGTTGTGACCGATGTTTATGAATCAGTTCAAGATAAAGAACTATTCTTCATGTTACTAATGCTTGGTCACAAATGCTATTGTAGTCATCTTTATTAGTATTTTGGGTGGTACTATGTTCTTCATGGCTGGAACTACAACGTGTTGTGATCATGGTGGTTAGTTATTCGACAAGTTCTTATGGTTATTTACATGCATCATTCGAGGGGAAGATTTTTACTACTACTTGTTGATATTTGTACTATTGGTTCAAATTTCTTTTGCCTTAATTTCATTTTTAGTTGCGGAAAACTTCATGGAGGGTATCTTGAGGCATTAGAAGGATGGATTAGTCGTATGATATTGGTTTGTGGTGGTTGGAATCAAAGTTGCTTCTACTTAGCTTCTCCTAGTGGATTATGACAAAAAGGGGAAGAAAGGCGACATAGACGGTTTTGCAACTTGAAGATTCTTGGTGATTGCATGTTTAAGGGAAAGTTCTTATCTTTCGTGACATCTTAACTTCAGGGGAAGTTCGTGCTTATTTGGTTTTGTCATTATCAACTAGGGGAAGATTGTTAGGAATTATATTTGAGTTGATTATGACAAAATATGAAAGATGAAGGACTTATGAAGACAATTGATGAAGAAAGAAAGACAAGGGACTTACTTGTTAAATAAGACTTTATTATTTAGTCCCTAGTAGTCAATTGTAACCCTAGACTCTCTAGTATATAAAGAGAGGCGTGGAATTAGATTTATGTGTCAAGATGTGAACACCAAGGTGTGTGTATGTGTGTGTATAGGCGTGGGGAGAACGCCTAGGTATTGTTAGTTAGTTCCTAGGCGTATGTTCATGTAAACGCCTAGGTTAGTGTTTAGTGATAGATATGATGACGAAGAACTTTGTTAATAATAACAAACGATGTTTTCTTATTCATTGTGCATTATAATTGTTATTATTATCCCTAGAGCTCATAACGATCTTCACAAACACCTTCATTACTATTATAATTTACATTGTTTTGTATTAATAGGTCTCATTGTAACCATTCACGTGACGATATCTTGGAGGAGATTGTTAGCCTCGCTTTTTATTGTGGGTTTTATACATGTTTTAAACTGTTTTGGGTATTTTTGTGGTCGGAAATTTTTTTCCTAATACTATGGGTAAATAGTTTTAAAACCATGTTTTAGTATCCTCTTTGGTCCAAAATTTTTCCGGTCGTTACATGTCAAGATATCTTTTGTGTTATTTTTGGTCCAAACAAGATCTCTTATCATCTTTATGACTTCTTTGTTACCATTCGTGAAGTTTATTCGTGGTCTACCGGTGGTCAAAAGGGTCACCATATGCATTTTCGGGTTTTTTATGAATCTAAACGGAGAAATCGACCGAAAACTCACGGAGAAAAGTCAAAGCGGTCAAAACCTAAACTTACGATAAGGATTTTTACGCGTATGGAATACGCGTAAAAACAAGGTCACGATAAGCTTTTACGCTTAAACTCATTTCGAGAATATTACGCATAAGCGTGAAGTTATGCGAGGAATTGTTACGCCGTAAGATTTACGATAAGCCTATGCTACGCATAACCTAGACCATGTTTACGATAAGCTCAAGTTACGCATAAGGTTTCAAGCAAAAGTTACGCGTAAGAATTTATTTACGCATAAGAACCGAAAAGGAGGTTATCGAACCTGAAATGACCTCGACCACAACGACCAACATACCAATACCATCACGACCTCGGCCTCAATACATCATCATCCCATATTCTTAAAATGAAAAAATATCGTGATGCCTCAAAATGAAAACATCGGATCCAAATTCATCTCCATCTACAAATCCTAATCTATACTCACTCATACTTCATCTCATCTATCAAATCGAAAAATAGAAAATAAAAAGATCTCAGCTTGGATTCAATTTTTTTGAAATCTTTTAAAGATTTTTTCAATTGAATCATTATCATCATCGATCCTTTAGAAGCCAAGCTGCTTGAGTCAATATTCGAACTATTTGAGAAAGAATAGCACAGATTCGTATCATTCTTTCTATCGTTCGTTTACATAAAACACTAGAACGAAAACATGAACAAATCATACACCTACCCGAGACCCCAGGGATCTAGAAGCCAAAATGTCTTGAACATCATCGTGGTTACGTTTGTTGTTTGGTTCGTATTATCGACGTGATGAGAGATTGATTTTGATTGAGATGACTTGGATGAGAGGAGCCCGAGAAACGATGATAACAAAGGAGATGGGGCGGAAACTTTGAGATATCTTTTAGGGTTAGATTGAAATGTGGTATGTTCATTTTATAACCGGTTCCATGTATTATTACTCTATTTGGATCTGGTATTAAAATTTGGTGGACCGGAGGCTGTGGACAAATTGTCATGCATTTGGGCACATGTTACACTTTCAATTGGATTGGACCAAGTATGATATTTTCTTGGACTCGTAATGGACTTCTATGATGGTTGTTTACCTTGATAACAAAATTTGTCATCCGTGTAATTTTTGTTGATTATACACAATTGGATACAAATTTTGGTATTCATTGGACATCGAGTGGTATTTTTGGTATGGTAAATTTTCACGGAGGATACATAATTCACGGCTTGAGCAAAGATATGAAAAATGACTACGGGTTTTTATACGGTATTATTGATGCGGAATTGAAGTGACGTTTCACGGGTGAACTTCTTATCTTTGAGACGTTGGTTGGTTGGTTGCATGTCTCAAGATAACTTGTTGGGGCACATTATGAATTTGACAATCGGTTATAAGCGATGTAAGGAGTTACGTTGTAGTTCTCACAAGGTGTATAACCATCTCTTTAAGGAGTTACGTTGTTGTACTCGTGTCACACGCAGGTTGTGGATTGATCAAGAATTTAGAACAAGCGAGAAGTCACAAAGTTAGGATGTTTACTTCATTTTCAAGTTAGTCGATCGGGTGGTCATTACAATTAGCGGTGAATTCAAAGGAGGTTTGATAAAGGTTGGTTTGAGAGAATTATTGAGAGTATTTTTGCGACATATTCTCACGAATTTTGATCAAGCTATGATGTTAATATTGCATCAAGAAAAGGTAATATGGCATGTACGCAACATTATGATGATTCCGATAGCTCGCAACCATCGTGGGAGGAGAAATTGGTATTTCATCTTACGTAATTGGATTGACGAAGGAATTGTGCTTAAGACCCAAGAAGGAGAAGTAGTGTGTGTACATCGAGGCTTTTTACCAACTTGGATGCAATACTAAGTGAGTTATGTTGTTACGATGTTCCCGAGCGACAACCATTGTGCTACAATCAAGAGTTTAGTTTCTCCATTGCGTGTTGGAAGAGTGTTGTCGGTTCGGGGAGGGAGCAAAAGAAAGAAAAGGCTCACTAGTTAGGAGGAGTAATAACCTAACTACACCGTTCGGTTGAAGTTCGAGCTACAAGGATTAGTGCCACGCCAAAGATCAAATGCCGAGATCGTCGGAAGAGAGAACTTCAAGTTTGCCTCAGTATCTAGACTACAGAGACTCTGCGCTTCAACAAAGTCATCACTGTTCATTACTATTTTAATTTACTTTGTTTTGTATTTATAGGTCTTATTGTAACCATTCACGTGTGACGATATTTTGGAGGGAGATTGTTAGCCTCGCTTTTTTATAAAGATAACGTCACATACGTGAATTGGACTAGATGCGTAGTATACTTTGCCCTCAGGGACTAGTATTGGCTAAGTGGCAAAGTAGTGGTTGGATGAGCCTATAAATACCCCTCATGACTCTCCATGAGGGGTGAGGTGAATCATTAGGTGTAGTGTTTTGTGTGTTTTATTTATAAAGTCATCTTTTTTCTCCTCCTCTCACTACTTTTTCTCACTAAAGAAGATGAAGATCTTCATCTTCTTCCACCAACCCCGACCACCAAACCACATAAATCTTATGTTATTCGGTCCTAACATTACAACATTTGCATTCTTATATATGCACTCATTATAATTTATGGTAAAGCGCCTATCGCTAATAACCTTTTCATGTGAACCGATTTTAAAATTTACGATGAGACTACATTAACACTTTCGAAGTTGGGTGCAATTTGGCCAAACCACAAGGACGGTTTTTGCAATGAATTATTTCTAAACTTTTTGGACAACTACTTTTGGGCTTGTTATAGTTTCTAGGCTAGTCAACTTAGCTTACTGGGCCAGCAATTTGTTTGGTCAATGAGCTGACTTATTCATTATTCAACCTATTTCTCTTTTTGCATAAAAAATGAATTAAAGAAGCTAGCCTTAGACTTTTTCAAATAAAAAATGAACGTATTCTCCAAGTTGTATACTTGATAACATAACTAATAATATGTTCACAACCGTCATTGAGCTTTTCACTTACTGGCTTGTGGTTGGCTTATGGGTCAATCAATGTTAACGTTTTGATAGGTAAAAAATTATAATATTATTTTACTCGTCAGCAAAACCTTGAGAATTATTTTAGTGTACATTTATCATCAATTCATCACTCACAAAAGTACGTGGTGTGTATTCTTTAGCTAATTATATTCTCACGTCAAAAACAATGATTACAACTAAAGGGGTGTTTGTTTAGACTTATATAACGGGCTTATAGCTTATTTGGTTTTCGACTTTCTTTTTTAAAGGGATTACCATGGTAAAGTATATTAAAACCAAAAAACGTTAAGCACATATGAAATATGGTTGAAGTACCATATTTACCTCAAGCTAAACAGCTTGAAAAACACCTAAAACTAGTGCTTACGACATGCCATAAGCACTTACAACTCTAGAAACAAAAAATGCACCTAGAATAAAACATCAAAATGAACAAGCTAACTAGCAGCTACCGCGAAGATGAACTTTCACCTGTCTTTGTATTTGTAATAAGTTAGACGATCATCATACATATTTTCAACTTGTTCTTCATCATCTTCATCATCGAACTCCAAAACAGAATACGAATTTGATGTAGTAATATTACCTTCCTTGGAGGTACTGCCAAGACTTCAACATAGACGATGATTTAGATACATTACCCAAATTAGTATCTCCCTTTTTAGGTTCACTAGTTGTCGCCTTTGGAACATATCCGAAATTTTGTTTAACCGAGGGACCAACAAACCGACTTCCATTAGTTGACTTGGCTTTACCTTTCTTCTTGTTCTTATCCACCGTTTAGAAACCATCTTTATTCTACGTACCCTGAGAAGTAACAACATGTGGAATAGAAACAATAGGAGGACTCACCACCTGTTTAGAACATTGATCAAGAGTGTGACCAAATATCTTACATATATTGCACCTGGGAGGCCTCCATTCGTATTCAACACGGATAGTTTCTTTAGTAAAACTTTCCCCAGAATGTGACGAAATACAAATAGTAATAACCTCCACGAGATAAGCCTCAGAATTGACCTCAATTAGGCACCTAGCGAAACGACTTCTACCCCACGAATCCTTACACATAGAGCTTGTGTAAGAATCAAGCATGTCAGGTTTACCAATAAAAGTAGCAACAAACTAATACCATCCTCTTCAATAACTTGAATTGGAATATCATGCAATTTAACCTACACCGGAATGCGAGTCAATTCTTCTTTACACAAACTAGTATCCGTAGATCATTTCTTGAGAATTATTGGAGATTTGCATATCATCAAAGGACCACCTTCCAAAACGACTTCTAAACCGACTGTGTATCAAATTTAAAGAAAAGAAGCCTTTGGAGTTCATCATAATCCTTTTAAGCCCATGTTTCGTGATAACTCGAACATAATATTCAACAACTGGAAATGCCATTATCTTTCCAATAAAATAGCCATATAAGGTGTGCTCCAAACGTGAACGAACCTTTTCAACCACTTTGCGAGGAATAAAGATGTTAGCACCTTCGAATATGGGCTCGGAAACCAGGGACTAAAGCTAGCATCACTTATAAGGCGATCCTTATCCTCAAACCCACGGCTCTAGCATACGATATAGCATTAGCATTGATGTCCATGGCTTGGACAATATGAGACTCATGAGTAGGTTTAGGGGTCGAGGTTTAGCTTTCGATTCGACTGAAAAGCGACCTTGTTTTACATCAACCTTACGCGTATACCCACGTTACCACAAGATGAACACGTAAAACCCAAACACAAGATATGCGTAAAGATTAAGAAGAAGAAAGGAAAGATGGTGACTTGATGTAATATATGTTATGCGTATATGTGTAGAGAAAAAGATGAAAGAAAACTTGTATTACTTGAAAGAAAACACACACAAAACACACTCAAGCACACCCTCAAATGACCATTTGAGGGTATTTATCTCTCCTTACATATGCCCTAATGGGCTTTGGGATGGGCTTGGATTGGACTTGGATTGGATGACAACTTATACAAGGCTAGCTTAACATAACATTTAGCCATTTAGCTTAGCCCAATCCATGAGCCCGTCGACTATTCTAGCACGATATCTAACACACGTTACAAAGTTCCTAAGCGTGAATGACCATCACTTCTAATAAAAATGTTACGGCTAACAATCTCCCCTAAGGGTGGTCATTCAAAAGATGCTCCACTTGATTAGGTCTTTACTTTCCTTGAGCTTGAACTTTGTGTGTAGATATAGAATAGTCTTGATTCTTTGTTCCTTCATGCTTTGTGATCAATTAATGTGGTTGTCTCGCCGTTGTCAACTTCGTTGGTTAGGTGTCTCCGTCTTTCTCCACCATGCTCACACTTCTATTTGACTTTTAATTGCCAATGATGTAGTTCTCGAGTCTTTATACTTTGTAGATTCTTTGACATTGACGAAGAATCATCTTTAACTTTGTGTTGCCTTTGATTTTGATGAGAACTTTCATGTGTTGTTGGTATGAGCATGTGGAGAATCTGCGATCTCTTCCTCCATGAGCATCCATAAGAAGAAAACATAAAACATGGGTTAGAAATAATCCGGTAACTTACAAGTTTGAATTTCGAGTGTGTTATGACATAGTGTGAAAACACGTCTCTAATTCTCACAAAGGCCGTTCTGAGCTGGAGTCCCACAAGTGAGATAACGCGATGTGAAGTACACCTCTGATTCGGTGAGTGTTGAGGTACACGAAGCATCACCCATGATTGTAGACCGTTTGAGACACACTAAGCGTAATCCACGGGAGTTACCAAGTGACTGCTTTGTCGGTGCTTGATGTTGACCTGGCGGGAGTTTCCATTCAATCATTGAAGATCACGGATGTGAAACTTCTCATAAATGTTACGGCGATTGCTAAGATCTGCGTGGGACTCTAGAATATATCACTTGTGTCCTTATTGATGAACAACAAGCGATGTCATGTCAAGTGTTCCTATGAGATCTTTTGATGAATCTCGTGGCTCTAGACTCAATAGTGCATTTTGGTTTTCTAAGCGGAGACTAGGGAGGGTCTCCTTCTTCAATACCAACGATCTCTAGAGAAAGTCGATAGATTATGTAGGGTTCCGGTGAGAATGAAACAAATCCTTTTAAGAGGAATTGAGTGGCTAGAAGGTTTAGTGCGGTGCGTCCTTTGGGTCCATAGCGTCTTTGTCTTCAATACCGGTGTCATCTAGTGACAACCGATAGCAGATGAATTGAACCCGGTTTACGCCTAAGGTTGATTATGGAGGCTATTTCTTTTCACCCTTTTTTTTACTTTTCTTTTAATTCTTCAACCCTTCTTTCTCCTTTCTCACATTACTCCTTTTTTCAATCATACCTAAGGACTTCTAATACTAACTATTGGTGATGTCCTTGGGTAGATCCCTCCGGCTCTGGCGGATCATAGGACGGATTTCCTATCCTTAGTCACCTTATAACTCCATGACTGTCCCATGTTGCCATAAAACCATTTTTCTTGAAAATCTCTCAGAGTGTTTATGATTGAAAACATGTTTGAAACACTCTGAGAGTTTTATATTTTCAGAAACACTCCCCCTTCACATGTGCTTATAAGTTTTTGAAATCGCACATAGAGGGTAGAGTTCGCACTTTTGAATTGATCGGCTCATGATAGACAATTCCCCACGAGACACGGTTCGTTGCTTAGTTAAAGAGTTCCATTGTCGGTTTTAGGTGACAACTAGCTCTAATAACTACCTTGAAGTTGTAAACACTTCTTGAAAAGAAGGTTAGACCCATGAAAGTGCATGTCTATCACGAGTTTCTCGAAATGGTACATTCTTGACTTTGATTCCTCGTCAATTCAATGGTTTCAAGCTGAGTCGAGCTCTTTTGAGATTCAAACAACGATCATTAAACTTTTTGATCACATTTTAATCACGTCTTCTCCCCTCAAAAATAGCATATTCGTGATATTTTGATATCAACGGATTAAACAACATTTTAGAATCTTTTGGGGAGACAAGCGGTTTGATTTAAGCATGAATTTGGAACATTTTGGTTTTATACTCCCCTTTAATAAAGCATAATCAATTAAAGGGTTTTAGAGGAGTTATCTTGAGCACAAAATATTTTGAAAGATTTTGAAAATCTTTTGAACAATCTTGAAAAAGGTGCTCAAGATGATGATGATTTCTCACCGATTTTAAATGTAGTGCCTTTGAAGCGTACACTAGATTTTTCTTTAAAAACACGAGTTTTGATTTGAAAATAATCAAAAGTCATCATTTTGTCCGGGTTTCGTCTTGAAGTATCTGAAAGCCATTTTTGAAGAAATTTTGAGAAGCGACATGTTTTAGAAAACATTTAAAGAACTCTCGCTCAAGCATCTGTACATGTCCGTATCATTGTTGAATGACATTTCTAGAAGCGTCTGAATATCGATTATCGAGAGACATGTCGTGAGAAGAATATTTTGGATTTTGATTTTCTATTGTTTTGTATTTTTGAAAGTTTTATATTTTTATATTTTGCTTTTGTTGGTTTTCAAATTTTGTATTTTGTTTTTCAAAAATATTTACTGTGACTTTTGGAAAATCATTTTCAAGAAGATTCGAGAAGACATTCTAACTCCTCGGGGTTAGGCTTCGCATTCAATTCGTCGAACTAAATCGTCAAACCTTTCTTTTGGAAGGGCTTTAGTAAATAGATCGGCGAGTTGGTAATCGATCTTCACGAAAAATAATTCAACGATACCTTCTTCCACGTGTTCTTTTATGAAGTGATAGCGGACTACGATATGCTTAGTCTTTGAGTGATGAGCAGGATTGCATGATATGGCTATGGCACTTTTGAGTCACAATACATAGGTATTTTATCGAAAGTAAAGCCATAATCGTGAGTTGTGTTCTCATCCATAGAACTTGAGCACAACACGCGAGATAGAGACACATACTCGGCTTTAGCGGTTGAAAGTGCGGTGCAATCTTGTTTCTTTGAAGACCGACTTACTAACTTTTCACCCAAAATTGTGCTCCTCGGATGTACTTTTTTTGTAACTTGATCACTGCGTGGTCCGCATCGAAAAAGCAATTAGATCAAATCCGGTTCCTTCGGATACCAAAGTCCCATGTGAATGGATGTCTTGGTGCGAAAGATCCTTTTAACCTCTTTGAGGTGCGATTCGGTGAGCTTTGCACGAAACCGTGCTAATAAGCAAACAACAAAATGAATATCGGGTCGACTAGCGGTGAGGTACATGAGAGAACCAATCATGCTCGATATTTCTTTGGATCGATAGGTTTCCCAAACAAATCGGCTCCAATTTTTGGTGATGTTACCATTGGTGTGCCGACCGAGTCACAATTATCCATACCATGATTTTCAAAATCTCGGTTGTATATTTAGCTTGATTAATAAAAATTCCACGTGGGGATTGATGAATTTGTAAACCAAGAAAAATTTTAGTTCCCCATCATGGACATTTCAAATTTGCTTTTCATGAGATTTTCAAAATGTTTTGAAAGATTCGGATTAGTGGACCCAAAATGATGTCGTCACGTAAATCGAACAATCAAAATGTCGTTTTGCATTTTGTGTAAACAAGGTAGGATCAACAGTTCCTTTGGTGAAATTGTTTAGGATAAGGAAAGAGAGGCAGTTCGTCATACCACGCTCTCGAGCTTGCTTTAAACCATAGATTGCCTTTTGAGTTTGTAGGCGTAGTCGGATGTTCCATGTCTATGAAGCCTTACGGGTGACTCACGTACACTTCTTCTTTCGAGTTCCATTCAAACGCGGTCTTAATGTCCATCGATAAACCGTGATGTTTTTGTGGTGCATAGGCTAAGAAAATCTGATTGCTTCAAGTCTAGCTACCGCGCGAATGACTCTTCAAAGTCTATTCCTTCTTCTGTCTGTATCCTTTGGCCACAAGGCGAGCTTTATTGCAATTACGGTCATCTCTTCATCCCTTTTGTTCTTCCATAACCATTTGAGATCAATGACTCGAATGTCAATTGGTCTTGGAACCATATCCCAAGAGTCATGTAGGCGGTATTGGAGAAGTTCCTCTGCATCGCTTCTATCCATGCGGGTTACGCCATTGCCTCCCGAATGTTCTTTGGTTCAATATTGCTAATTGAGCAAAGGTAAATGCACAAGTCGCAATCGGTGGCAAGTTGGCGTCTCGTCGAATTGGCCTTGAAGGTTCACCAATAACTTGTTCAATTGGATGGTCTTTTGTCCACTTGAGTAGAAGGATACCGTTGGTTAAGCGTATGCGAGTTAGATGGTTCTCGTAAGCTTGAAGATGATTCGGTGATTCCGTAGCAAGCGGGTTTTCAAATAAGTCTTCATCTAACGTTGCATCGTTACGGTTTTGAGTAGGTTCTTCTTGAAATGATATGTTTTGGTTTTGCTCATCAGCTCTTTGGTAAAAGCTGTTTGAAGAATTGGAGTTCTTTGGAGTAGATGTAGATGATGTTGATGGAGTTGGTGCATTGGTTTCGACCGTTGTAGATGCATCTTGTTGGTGGTGGTAGATGATGTTGGCGGGTGCGGTGGAATGATGGTTTGATGCATTTGTCGAGGTTCCACCATAGTATTCATCGAACATTAACTCAAAGAAATTCTCCCATTCTTGTTCATGAGGTGTGTCGACAAAAGTTGATGGAGCTCTTTGTTGTATGAGTCTGAGCGATGTGTCGAAGTCTGCGGGTTTGGTGCGGGTTCTAATCTGTTTTGATTAGAAGCCATCGGTTTAAGCGGGTTCTAGGCGAGTCTCTCGAAGCCATCTGTGAAAGTTCGTCAAAATTCACATTCATCGTCTCCATTATCTTCCTAGTTCTTCTGTTATACACCACAGATGCCCTCGAGTTTTCGAGTATCCAATGAAGATTCCAATATCACCTTTAGCTTTCGGTTTTCCTAGATCTTCTCTGTCGTTCGTTGGATAGCACAAAGCGCCAAACACGTGAAGGTAAGAGATATCGGGTTTTCTGTTGTTCACTAGTTCATATGGGGTTTTATTGAATCTTGGATGGATTAGGGATCGGTTACGAGTGAAACAAGCGGTGGCAACAACATCGACCCATAGAAATAACGGTGCACTAGAATAGATTAGCATTGTGCGGCGACTTCCACAAAAGTACGATTTCTTCTTTCAACTACCCCATTCTTTGTGGAGTTCTAACAAGCGATGTCGATGAGTGATTCCAACATCTTCAAAATAAGCTCTTAACTCGATTAGTGAATTTATGTGCCGTTATGCATTCTTACAACCCTACGGAGTTTGAAGAAGTACTTGAATACGCTTGAAAGGTGATGATGATGCACGGTGCTTCGTCTTTTGATCTCGAAACCTAACCCATGTATATCTTGAATAATCATCGGCGATAACAAGAATATACTTTTTCCCATTAATGCTTTCAACTCTCATTGGGCCACATAAGTCCATGTGCAACATATGCAACCTTGCTTCGAACTAGGTGCGGGTTTGGGTTTATATGATGCTCTTTTGCTTTTCCTTGTTCGCATGATGGACATAAGTGATCCTTGGTGTATTTGAACTTTGGAAGTCCGTTGACGATGTTGTCTTTGGCAAGTTTGTTGATGGTGTCGAAATTGAGATGGGATAATCGTCTATGCCACAACCAGGACTTTGTTCGGATGCTCGTGTCATAAGACATATTGGTGATGAAGAGGCCATTTGGTTAATGTCGATAGCATACAAGTTTGTATCACGATTCCCGTTAAGAGATTAGTGCCATCCAAGTTTCTAACGAAGCAAGCATTTTCCTAAAAGCAACCTCTAAATCGCATCACGAGCGCCTGTTGAAAACAAATTGTGTCCCAACCCTTGACATAGTAAACCCGGTGATCAAATAATTTCCAAAGGTAGATCTCCATAACCCATGATAGTTGCTACATGATCATTTCCAAAGCGTCACGGTTCCATGAATTTCAGACGAAATTGATCGTGACTTGATTCGGTCATGTGCTTGGAGCAACCAGTCGACGATCCAAAGACATATTTCGATAACACGCCAAAACGAGAAGAAGAAGATTTTGGAAACCGTTTTGATTTTGGTTCCTTTGGGTTAGAGGTAAAATCTGATCACACTCATAGAAGTTATCTATTGGGAAAACAGGTTCATCACTCATTCTACCATTACGGGTGTGAAAGTTCTACCGTTGGTTTCAAATGTCATCCCTAAAGTAAGGACTATGCTTCTTATCGGTAGTGTAAACCTAAGTCTTGCAACTAGTCTTCCTATGGGTTTAGCATAAGTTCTTTTAGGAGCGTTCTTACGAGCGAGCTTATCAATCTCATTCTTAGAAACACAATCATCATGAACATTAGTTAAAGATTTCTTGCAAGTTAAACAAAGAGATTCAACACATTCATTAAACTTAGCAAGTTTCATAGGTTCATTACATTCGGATGAAATGTCTTTCTTATTATAAAGCGGTAAATTCCTAGGGTGTTCTTCTACTTTCTTCTCTTTATTCAAGCTACTACTCTTAGAGGCATGCGAGACTCTATTGTTCCTTGTATTGCTCTTAGGCTTTAGTCTGCTGCTCCTAGAGGTGCTTTCTAGTCTGTAGAAGGTAAGGCACACGCATTAGGATTCACATTTTATCAAGAGAAGTGGTTTCGGCTTTCCTAGTCTCTTTAGAGTGCTTGTTTAAACTTATGTCGTTTGTTCCATATGTTTTAGATGTGGAGGCGAGCGCATTAGTGGTACTCATCTTAAAAGGCCGGTGCTAAAACTTTTGGTTTCTCGATAACCGCTTTTCCTTTTCAACATTTTGTTTAGGCAAGGCGGTGGAGTATTGGTTTTGATAAATCATTTTCTCATTGACTTTTGGAGGAGGCGGAGAAAGCAGACATTTTGGTTTGAAAAACGGTTTGGGAACATTTGCTTTCTCCTCGGTCAATGGTTTTGTAATCTTAGTATCCCTTGCCTTTCCTTTTGACATTCGGTGAGCCCTCAAAAGATCATTTTCGCTTTCATGTCATTGTAGGCACGCTCATCGACAGTTTGTCATACTTGCATTCCTCGTTTTTCGATCAAGTTGTTTAAAATATGATACATTTTCTTTTCAAGTTTTTCAAGAGCTTTTCATATTTTGAAACAATTTGGAGGTCTCGGTGAGTCTTTCATGATCTTCAACAGAATATGTTTGTAAAATAATGGACATAATATCGATGAGTCGAACATCTTGAGAGAGAATCATTTAAATTTTCCAAAACTTTGATGTGTTCAACACTTTCATTAGCTTTCTTTACCGGTTTATGGTCCTTGACAAAGTCATTGTTTCTTTCAAAATGCTTGTTCAAAATGAATTACCCTTGAGTTGATGTTATTCGGTGAGGGCAATTTCGAGTTTCAAAAACTTTTATTTTCATTATCAAAACTAGAAAACCGGATGTTAGTTGTAATATGGGTTTTAGTTTTATGATCTCTTGAAGTCCCCCAATTCTAGTTTTCACATTGTCTAAAATACTTCTAGCATCACTTGTGTTAAAAGGATTGTTTGAAGACATTTGTTCAATGTTTGAAAGAGATTTTGAGACAACAAGCGGTTTTGGCGATTTTGAAGCTGGTGTTGACACTTTGTTTGAAACACTTGGTGTGATGGAAAACTTTGACTTTTCTTTTGTGTAACAAAAGTAATTCCATTAATTTTGTTCCATTTGTTATAGTCGATTGGTTTGATTTCGGATGATTTTGTTTCATTTTTGATCTACTCTCCTCGAGATAGTTCTAACGTTTCAAGAGAATCATGAACAATTATGGGTTCATGCAAAGCTTTTCCATTGTTCAAAACATTACGTTCTTTCGAGCTTTCTTGAGGAAACAAGGAGGTGTGTTACCAAGGGCCATTTTTGTGTTGTATGAAAATCTGATTTGTTTGATTAATCGACATATTGGTTGATTTATTTGAATGACCCGTTGTAACAAGCAAATTTTCCAATTTTTGATTTTTCATTTTATCAAGAATTTCATCAAGAAGAGAATCTTCTCGTTTTGAAAAATCGATAATCAATTGTTTCTTCTCTTTTCAAGATCGAAAACATTGCTTTTGTTTAGAAAGTTGGTCATTTAGATCGAAATTTCCTTGTTTAAAGATTTTATTTTCAAGTTCAAATTCACATCAAGTGTGTTATACTTGATTTGCAATTGTTGTTCTTTTAAAGCGGAATTTCGATAACCAATTTCTAATTCGACTCTTTGTTTTGTGAAATTCAAAAGCTTTTGCGTTCTCCTTGTAACTCTCAAGCTCGGTGGTCAATTTAGCATTCGCGGCCTTAACATCGCGATTGACGTTTTAACTTTCTCGATTTCAATGCCACGATTATTGATTAATGTTTCAAAATAAGCACGTGTTTCCTCATCGGTCTCGGTATTTTGTGCCACACGACCTCCACTAGGATCCACATCGGGTTTGAGTTAGTATTGCTACAACTCGGATTGTCGGTATGTATCATAAGTAGGTGCGGATGTCACGAGAATCTTGTTCGTCATGAGTAAACACATCAAATATGACATTGTTATAGCATGGATCAATGATTGGTACCTCGAGATCTTGCATTGGCGTCATAGGCGGGAGGTGCGTCGAGTCGGTGTCGTACTTAGTCTCTGAAGATTTGCCATGAAGATGCGGTTCGCATTGATTTCCTCTAGGTCTTCCAAATCATCCATAATAGCGAAAAAGTCATGTTCCTCGACACTCAATTGCATCCCTGCTTACGCCTTTTGTGCTAATGACATAGCTTTACGAAGATATGCAACATTCTTCTTTTCGACTTAGTAGGACAATTCCTTGCCATGTGACCCACTCCTTGACAGTTGTAACACTTAACACGATTACCACGATTCACATTTCCATAATTCCCAACATTTGGGCTGCAACATTCCCATTCGATTACCTTTGCTCTATTCCCAACATTCGACCCATCGATTTCCAACATTCGACCCACTGATTACCACGATACGGAACCGCTGATTACCTATGTGAAATCGGTAGCATATCCTGTTGATTCCCAATAACTCCAACCATTTGTCCTTGATTACCCATATTCAAACCGGTGTGCAATTTGCACATTGCGAGTGTTTGATGAAATCCTTTGGTTGTTGTTAGTTGGTGTGGAATAGCGACTTGAATGCTTTACCCAAGAATGCAAATGCATGTGACAAAGCCTCTTCTTGTTCGGTTTCGGGATCGGTGATTCCTTGTTCTGGTATTGTGGATCTTGTTGTTGTTGAATGACTTGTTGTTACGGTGGATAGAATTGTTGTTGAGGAAAAGCGACTTGTGGTTGTGGAATGTATTCTTTGCAAGTTGTTGTTAGTGGAAGATGATGAAGCTTGTTGTTGTGTATTCACTTGTAGTTTGAGTCTTTGCAATTAGTGCCAATGGATCATGATTCTTTGCCAATCTTTCTTTCGACTTCATTCACTTGGTTTGGTTTTGTTTTGAAAATCGTTGAGTTGATCAAAGTTCACGATGTAAGTCTTTTGTTTGGTTGACAATAGTGACATATCGTCCCCATTCTTACGGAAGATTGTTCGAGAATTTGATGTTACTCACGATAGTTACGGGTTCCAACTTGTTTCGATAAGCTCATTCATTAAAGTGCAAAACCTTCCATAGTAGGATTCAATGGGTTCTCACGGGTAGATGTAAACTTCTCCCATGCGGTTAGCGACTTGTTCTCCGTATCTTGTTGACCAATTTATGTTCCATGACAAAGCCGTCTAACACGTTCCCACATATCGAAAGCGGTTTCTGGTTGTCTCTGACAAAGATGTCTCTTGGTAAACCCAGTTGGACAATATGAATTGCCATGTCATGCTTCGACTTGCTTCTTATCCTCTTGATGTATTACGATTCATATTGAGTACGAAAGGATGGTGGGACGGGAGGTGTTGCATCGGCATTTCGGGGTCTTGGACTTGTCGAGGCTTGAAGGGTCCATTCGTAATGGATTGAATCATTAGTTTTCCATTAGGTTTGGTCTTGATGTGGCGGAGCATCGACTTGTCCATTGAAGATAACCACCTTTTTCCAACATAGGAGGGCGGTTTTCGGCACGGTGCATGAATGTCTTGTTGAGTTGCCATTGATGAAGGTATTCTTGATAAAGTTGATGTAGGATCGATTCAACGATAAAGGAGTTGTGTTTGATGAAGATTAAGCTCGGTTGTTGTAGTGAAAATTGGGTCTAAAACTTAAAACCTCAATAACTTCTTTTCGGAGCGTTTTAGGACTTGAAGGTTGACCGAATAAACTTTAGTTCATTGGCGTGTCAATCTCCTCGTTCTCACGGTCGTTTTGATGGGTAGAACGCTGAAAGCGGAGATTCTGGTTCAAAAGTTATAGCCGTTTGAAGTTTTGCTCAAAATCTTACTCGTAAACTTGTTCTTAAGCGTAGGAGTCGGTGCTTATGCGTAGAAATGCTTATGCGTGGGATTGCTTATCGTAAGCGTATCGTAACTCTCCTTAGGCGTAAGATGATGCTTATCGTAGACCCGGACTTCTGGCGTAAACTTAAGGTTAAGCGTAAGCTTATCGTAAACTTTATACTTTAAGTAGAGTACCTTACGCGTAAGATTTAACTTAGGCGTAGAGTGCTTACTCGTAAGCTTTACGCTTAGGCGTAAGATTAGGTTTAAAACCAAAATCCTTCACACTCGTCCAAGCGTGAAAGATATCCACAAGTCGAAGTGTTTTCAAGCTTATCCAAGCAAGGAAAACAACGAGTAACCGTTGTTGCGAAGATGGTTCACCAAAAGCTTATGCGTAAACTTCAATTCTTCGCGTAGTACCTTACGCGTAGGAAACTAGGGTTTGACTTTTTTCTTGGCGTAAAAGAGGGTTTTGACTTGCAACCTTACGCGTAAAAATGCCCGGTTTTGCAAAAACACAATTTTTCACCCAAAACACGTTTCAAATGATTTCTTTTGCACAAACTTCTTCCAAAACACTTATAGATCAATAAAAACTACAACTTTAAGCTTAAAACCACGTAAAAATCAAAACTTTATGCCAAAAACTACTTAACTTAAAATAACTACGACTACGAGCTTTCTAACGATTACATATACTTGAGGTGACCGACTCTTTAATACTTGGAATTTCTAATTCCTAACAATCTCCCCAAGGAGGTCACCTCAATCATGTACTAAAATTACATTGAATACAAACAGATATTACATTAACAATTGTTCTTGCATTCTTGATGTAGTACTTTGCTCAAGCTCGTAGTCATTGATTCTTCACATTGCATGTTTGGTTAATCCAAGTGGAGGTCTTTCTTGATCCACGTGATAATAAATTTGAGCCGACTTTTGAGATCATCACCTATCAAAATCTCTCGAGACATCCTTTGTGGTGTTGGTATTATGTGATGTTGTGACTTTAGGACCGACATGCTCACATTACGGATCATGATATCTTCTCATCGAGTAGCGGAAGCTTTAGTTGATTCATGATATTGGCGCAGTAGCGAAGCATGGAGTGAAAATATCGAGTCATTGATGCACTAATCATGATTTCTTTTGAGATGAATGTGTTAAGTGAGCATGCGGCTATGGATTGACCGCTTCATTACGATCACCGAAAGCGTCGGGTGTACCGCATACAACAGATTAGCAATAAATCGCGAAAGTGTCTTTGATCACTTTCGTTGAATTGAGTACACGCCCACGGTTCCCGTTGATCACTACAAATCTTGCTGTGATCGGTATAATTCAAGAATTTCCTTGACGGGGTTTCGCGGTTGCTCTAGTTGTTCTCAAACCGAGCATCTCAAAGAAGACAACACGGAGTGAGTGAACCGGTGAATTTAAGTCACCGATTGATGAAAAGAGATTTGAAAAACAATCGTGTATTGCTCAATAGAAATTGTTTTGCAATACAACGAAGGTTTTATTGAAAATCAATTATCAATCATAAAACACCTTTTGATTTGAAATATCCGTACACGGTCGATGTGCTAAAGAAAAGAGTTTTAAGCACAAAGACCGGTTTTTCAAAGGTATCCGTCAATCCATAACTCGAACCGAGATTGATTCAAAAGATTGAATCGCCCCATTGTTTACATTCGGTTGTCACATGGTTGATCTATATAATAGATCTCACATGCCACCTACCAGGAGCTTGTTTGATGTTGGCTCGAAGGCTTTCCATCTTCATTGTGAATATGTAAGCATATCACTCGGATGTTACGGCAATACCACAAGGATAATCGTGGGACTCAAGATATAATCTCTCTTTCCACATTGTGTGAAAGAGAGTCTTCATTGAAAGTGTCCTAATGAGATTTATTGATGATCTCGTGGCTCTAGACTCAATTTGTGCATATTTGGTTCTGTCTGCGGAGACTAGGAGAGGGTCTCCTTCTTCAATATCAACAATCTCTAAAGAAAGTCGATAGATAATGTTGGTTCCCGTGAGAATGAAACAAGTCCTTTTAAGAGGAACTTGAGTGGTTTGGAAAGTTGAAGTGCAGCGTCCTTTGGGTCCATGACGTCTTGTCTTCAATACCGATGTTACCATCGGTAGCATATGAATTGAACCCGGTTTACGCCCTAAGGTTGAATAAATGGAGGGCTATTTGTTTTCACCCTTTTCTCATTCAATTCTTTTAATTCTTCAACCCCTTGATGCTTACCGAGACTTCATAGCAAGAACCTTGTTGGGTTTGTTCCGATTACTTGCTCTGCCTCGATCCGCACTCTTCCCATATCTCACTTTTCTCCTTTTATCATCATACCTAAGGACTTCTACACTAACTAGTGGATTGTCCTGGGTAGATCCCTCCGGTTACGGCGGATCATGGGAACCAATACCTAACCTTATCATCCTTATATCACCGTACATAAAGTAAAGTTGGTCGGTCTATTTGGTATTGTTCATACGCCATTGGAACCAATTGAAAACCATTTGAAAATCAATCCGGATACTTGTGATATATTATCAAAACATTTTGTACCGAATTGTTTTGATATTTTTAGAATAAGTGCTCCCCTCAACATGTGCATCAAATGTTTGAAATCGTTTTGCACACGGAGGCAAGAGGAAGAATTAACTTCTTTGATTACCATTTTCTAAAAGATATCACCATCACTTCCTTGATCAAATCAAGTAGATAAAGCATTTCGGGAAGGACGAGGTTTTCATAAATTTGCTCCCCTCAATATGTGCCTCGAGGTTTGAAAAGAGTTTTGCACATACTAGAGGAACATGCACATTGAGATAAATGATCACGTTTCAAATCATAGGTTTAAGATAGATGCTCCCCTCAACATGTGCATGGAAAATTTGAAATCGTTTGTCACATGTGCGGAAGGAGAGCATGTACATCCTTATAAAACCATTTACCGAATTATCGGTTTAAATCCAATTTAAATCACAAATTCTCCCCGATCACAATTATCAAATCATTTGAGATTTGTGATCTCTTATAGATTTAAATTGATTTTGAAAGCTTTTAAGGAGAATTGTGACTTGATTATGAAAGCATTTTAAGCGATAAGGATCGGATAAGGATCGGATTTTAAGACTTTAAACTCCATTGATAAAACATGCATGAATATCTTTTGAAAACAATTTAATGCCAAATAACTTTTTAATTTAATTGAAATCATTCTCCCCTCAATCAATGACATAGGTTGTTGATTGAGAGATAGATATTTTGACAAATAAGTCGAGATGATTATCAAAATAGAGTACGAGTTATTTTTCAAAGCAGTTAGTTTTCAGCGAGATAAATGTTTATAGAATCGAGCATGGAATTTTGAAAACATGATAAAGAATGGCTCTGTTCTTTCTTTAAAAAGTGGGTTCTTGCTGAAATGACAATAAACCATTGTTTCTCTTTCTCCCATTTTTGATTTTTTTTTTTTTTTTTTTTTTTAACATTCGAACAACATCTAAAGTCCGTGTCATTCTTTGAATGACAACACAAAAACCGTAGATATTATCGAACCGAGAAAAACATGACAAAAGACAATATTTTTGAGGTTTTTTTTTTTTTTTCAAATTTTATGGATTTTGAAAGTTTTATATTTTCTATTTGATTTTTGAAGGTTTTATAATTTTGTATTTTGATTTTCGAATAGATATATACAAGAGATAGATGAAGATAGACCTTTACTCCTCGTCTTCCTCACGAAGGCGTTTGAGTGTTTACGGTTGAAGGCTTTTCAAGCCAAGTCGTGGAAGAATAAACTCAAACGTTCTCTTGGAAGAGCTTTGGTGAAGATGTCGCTAAGCGATATTCGGACCTCACAAAATAGAGTTCCACCACACCTTTTCCACTTGTTCACGATGAAATGATGTCGAATGTCGATGTGCTTTGCTCTTGAGTGTTGAACGTTGTTGCATGAGAGAGCAATAGCACTTTATTATCACGATGCGAGAGGATTTTGTTGAATTCAAAGCCATAGTCGATAATTGAGATCTCATCCATAAGATTTGAGCACAACAAGATGACATGGCTATGTATTCACCTCTGTAGAGGAAATAGAAGTACTCATTTGCTTCTTTGAAGACCGACTCACAAGCTTATCACCCAAAACCGAGCACCTCCGGATGTACTTGACGAGTATCTTGACACTGCATGATCGGCATCGCATAGGTCGTTAGTGACATACCGGTGTCCTTGGTACCAAAGACCCATATTGATGGTTCCTTGGAGATACCGAAGACCCGTTTAACCGCTTCAAGGTGCTTTTTAGTAGGCTTAGCACGGTATCTAGCACACATGCAAACAAATGAACAAGATGTCCGGTCTACTAGGCGTGAGGTACATCAGGGATCCAATCATACTACGATATTTCGTTTGGTCAATCATGATCCACGAGTGGTCCTCATCTAGTTTGGTTCGATCAATCATGGGGTGTCAGCAGGATCACTTGAATCAAATCCAAATTTCTTTAAGATCTCATTTGCATATTTAGATTGATTTATGAAAATGCCTCCGGGACTTTGTGAAATTTGTAATCCCAAGAAAAATGACATTTGTCCCATCATTGACATTTGAAATTTTGAACTCATTTCATTTGAAAAACGATCACATTCCATTGGGGTCGGTCGAGGCAAAGATAATATCATCAACATAAATTTGAACATGAATTAAATGTTTGCACGACTTCACGGTGAACAATGTAGGATCAATGCTCCTTTGCTAAATCCGGTAGATAGAAGAAACTTTGATATGTATCATACCATGCCCTTGGAGCTTGCTTTAAACCGTAAAGAGCCTTCTTCAAGCGATAAGCGTGAGTAGGATGCTCTTGATTCACAAATCCTTCCGGTTGGTCGGCGTGAGCGACTTCTTTAAGATCTCCGTTCGAAATGCCGTCTTTACATCCATCGATAGACTACCATGTTCTTACTAGCAACATTAGCCAAAAGATTACGATTGCCTCGATTCGAGCAAGCTGGAGCAAAGATTCTTCAAAGTCAATACCCTCCTCTTGACGGTATCCTTTAGCAACTAATCGAGCCTTGTTCTTCAACACATCACCATGCTCATCAAGTTTCACTTTGAAGATCCATTTAAGAGCAATAATCATAGCACAATCTGGGCGGTACTAACTCCCATACATCAAGTCGATCAAACTCATGAATTTCATCTTGCATGGCATTGAACCACTATCTTCATTCATGGCGGTTTAACATCTTTTGGTTCGATCTTAGATAGTACGGAGTTGAAGAAGCACCATAAGGCATCGGTTGCAAGTTGTTTCCGTGTTGATCTTTGGACGAGAGGATTTCCAATGATGTTGTCTAATGGATGATCGTGAGTCCATTTTCTAAGGTGTTCATGTGGCGGTTGTTGAGGGACCGAGGTAGCGAGTCGATGTCTCTGAAGAAGATGGTTCGATGATGATTCGAGGAGCAAATATGTTTTCAAATGGAGCATCTTGAGGAGTAGCAAAGGATTAACTTCATCATTGATGCGAAGCAGTTCCATGATGTACATTTGAAGAATGATGATTTGTTGATGAGGCGAGGATCGACAACAGCGCTTCTTGACTTAAAGATATTGAGGCGAGGATTGACTTCATTCTCGGGAATATGAGCGACCTCTGTTGTGGGAATCAACACCTCATTAGTACATGGATCATAGAGTTCATCAAACATAGGATCAAACAATTTCTTTAAATCATCTTCGGATGGAGGTACATATGGAGTTTCTTGAGAGGAGTTTGGAACAAGGATGAACCAATGGGATTTGTTTTGAAGTGCGGGTCTGAACTGGATTGTCAAGGAGCCATTTGACCGTCGACTCATCAAACGTGACGTGAATTGTTTCCATGATATTTCGGGTTCTTTTGTTGTAGATTCGGTATCCCTTTTTGTTTGGTGCATATCCTACAAATACTCCAATGTTAGCTTTAGCTCTAAGTTTGCCTAAGTCTTGCCCTCATTAGTTGGATAACACAATGCACCAAACACACGAAGGAATGAAGAGATTAGGTTTTTGTTGTGGACAAGTTCATATGGAGTTTTCCATGAGCGGTGTGAATCGGGGAACGATTTTGGGTGTAGCATGCGGTGGCAATTGCTTCACCCCGAGAAACATTGGAACCTTTGAGTAAATCGGCATTGTTCTTGCGGCTTCAACAAGAGTTCGATTTCGTCTTTCAACTACACCGTTACGTTGAGGAGTTCGTGGAACACTTCTTTGATGGTTGATTCCAATACTTTCATAAAATTCACTAAGTTGTTTGTTGACAAACTCGGTTCCATTATACATTCGGATAATTCGACGGTTTTGTTAAGTCGAACTGCGGTTGTTTGATGAGTTTGATGATGATATCGGAGTTTCATCCTTTGTCCTTAAGAACTTTACCCGGTGAATCTAGAGTAATCATCAACCACAACTAACACATATTTCTTCCCAAAGATATTCGCACTCTCATTGGTCCCCATAAATCCATATGAATTGTATGAAGAACTTCGTGATGAGTTAGTAGGTTTGGGTTTATGGGCATACTTCTTGCTTTTTCCCAATTGACATCTTGAACAAAGATGATCCTTTTCATACTTAAGTCTAGGTAAACCTACAACTAAGTCCTTTACGGTGAGATCATTGATGGTGCGAAGTTCAAGTGATTGAGCAGCGATGCCATAACCATGACTTTGTTTTAGAAGCCTTTGACAACAAGCAAATTGAGAAGACTTCATCATATCTTCGATGGAGATGGTGTATAGATTTGAACCACGCGAACCTCTTAAAAGTTCCTTACCATCAAGTTCTCTAACGAAACAAGTATGTTTTCGAAGGCTACTTCTAGATCCGAATCGCGAATTGACCAACGAGAGAACAAGTTGTGACCAAGACCTTCTACATAATATACTACGAGATAACACTTTTACCAACAACATAATCTCCATAACCCATAATAGCACGAAATGATCATTCCGAATCTAACGGTCCGATGAATTTGCTCACGAAGTTCATGAGCCGTGACCGGTCATGATCATATGCTTGGAGCGACTGAGTCCGGTACCACGAGCGATTTGAACGATCTGCGGTTGAACACAGACAAGAATGGATAAGCGGATAATTGGGATCCCATGCAAGAATGGGTTCCATTTGGTTAGTAACAATGGTTGGAACACCCACATCGAAATAGAAGCATTCATATCGGAAAATGAGGCAATGGAATCATTATGAATAGATGCGATACTAGTGTCCGTATTAGCCCTATTCAAAGTATGTTCACTTCTTAAGGGAATAGTTCTACCGGTGAGGCATCCATTTTCTAGTGGGCATTATCGATTAACCTTATGACCAACGGTATCCATTGATAACCTATCTTACTAAATGTTCTTCTGTGGGTTTCCACTTGTTTTCTAACTTTCTTTCGTTTTGCCTTTTAGCCTTCTTAGCATGAATTTTAGCATTAACAATATTAGCGGGGACAATTAACATCATTAGACAAAACATTAACACCACATTCATGATTAGAAAGCGAATTCAAGTAGACATCATTACAAGGTTTGCAAATAGTATCGAATTGAATTAATTACGATGCGCCTATGGCTAATACTAGAATCAACACGATTCGTTTTATTCGACTCAAGCTTAAAGTTCCTAGGTTGTTCTTCTACTCTTTTCAATGCACATTCTTAGCTTGCGAGGTCCTATCATTCCTTGTATTGTCTTGAGACTTTGACATGCTCGCTTTAATGTCACCTGATTACTCCTGTAGAGGAATGGGAACATTAGTTGGTTTTACTACTCTTTGCATCACTGTTTAGATGTCTTTGGGATCGAACTACATGCGAGCACACTAAGGTTCACTTTCTTAACACTAAGAGTTGGGATTTGTACTTCTAGAAGGCACTAGAGTTCGCTTTCTTAGCATTAATGATCTGGAATCGAACTACTTAAGGCACACTAAGGTTCACATTCAAAACATCGGGCATCGAATGAATATCATACTTGGCACTAGGCATCGAACATGGAATCAAGGGATTAACTCTCTCACCTAAGGACTTTGGGCATATTGTGATTAAGCATTCTAAAATTTCTTGAGATCGTTTGGCATATAAGCATGCATGCCCAATTGCATTGTCAAGTGGTTTCTCTAATTTATCCTCTTCAACAATCTCACTTAGACATTCTAGACAATCCTTAAGGGATGAGAAATATGTTTGAATAGCAAGTTTGTTGTTCCTGAGATGAGGGGGAACATATTTCACAGACAAAGCATATTTATTACAAGAGTGTACCTTTGATACACCATTCTCCCCATTGGTCATTGGCATTTTCCCTTTACACAGCTCTTGATTCTCAATTTCCTTTTGCAATGAAGCTATTTGTTCGTTTTTTTGTTACGAGTGACCTTTATTGATTCAAATAACTCATTGAAATGACGTTTAACCTTTTCATTTTCTTCTAGAAAACTTTCGTTTTCCTTTTGTAATGCATTTACTAAGTTTTGAAGATGAAACGTTTGAGAATTCGAGAATCTAAAGGAGGAGGCATTTGGGAGCTGTCACATTGTTCTTTTGACCCTTTAATTGAGAGATTTGGGCTTTCAACTTTTCGATCGTGTTACAATGAGCTTGAATCTGTTCATCACGTTTGTTAATTTGAAAAGCGCATCAAACTCGGAGCATCCGAGGATGTCTTGATATTTGAAGTTTTGACATTTTCTTTAAGATGTTGATATTTTAGTTGTAAATTAAAATGCTCAACCTCTAGTTTAGAAAAATGTTTAACCAAATTGTCGTGATCATCCGGTTCAATTTTCTCATTTAGTTTAGAATTAGTCTTTTCAAGCTCAATGACACGATCATGGGAGACTTTCGAGGCAACAGATAATTCATGAAATTGGGAAGCATTAATGGAACAATTTGTAGCGATGAAAAACACATCTTGAGCAACACATTCGATAATAAGAGTCTCATTCAATGTATGCAAGTTCTTCCTCTCAATCTCATTATATTTTAGTGCACGCTCATAGTCACTAACTTCAACTATCATTGCATCAAATTCCTTTTCCATTTCTTTAATGTCTAAATTCATTCCCTTTTAAGACTTTCAAAATGATCTTTTATTTGTTTAAAGAAAGGCATGACTTTAGTTAAATAACATTCTTTTGTTTGCTCAAAACCCTTTCTCCTTCCGTTATACCGGTGGGTGTGATCCTTTTCTTGCAAGTTTTCTCAAAATCAACAAATAGTTGAAAAATAACATATTGGCCGATTAAGGTCTTGCTTTTAGTGGCAATAGTTCTAGGAACTAGATGCATTGGTGTATTGGGAGGATACACAGTCGCTTTAGGCATTTTCCTAAGGGAGAGTTTGTTTCAACAATATTTTCGACTTTACGCTTATCTAAATCCATTTTCCGAACACTTGTTCGGAGTCAACAATGTTTCGAGGCTTAAACTTGTTCAAGGAGATCCAATTCTCCTTTTTGTAGTCATGGGGTGTGATAATTATTTTTTCTCTTTACATTTAGGATCATCTAGTTTCTTGTTCATCTTCTCCTAGTGACTTCATCGATTTCTTATCTTCCTCTGTGCACTCAACGCAACTAGGTTTTGTCTAGGTTTAAGAATTTCATTGCCATCATAAAGAACCTTATGAGCATTTCTAGCTATTTTAATGACCTCGGGTTTGGTTCCTCAATAATGGGAATGCTATGCTTATCGCTTAAGACTCTATGCTTAGTGATTAAGTGAGCGATCTGAATGGTATTTCCTTGTACGTACAACTTATTTTCAAGCTTGTTTTTCAAGGTTTTAGATTAGAAAAATCATTCAAAAGTTTTGATTCCTTTGCATTAAATTCTTGCTTAAGCATTTTAACATTTTCTTGAAGTTCTTGTTTTTGCTTAGTAGTTTTAGAAAGCTTTTCTTGTAAGGAGTTTAACTCTTGTTTTAATACTTCTTCTCTAAACCTACTTTTCTAATAGTTATACGCATTTGGTCATCCATTTCACCGCTCACGGGTGGTCAACTCAAATTTTGCACGTTGTTCATAAATAGCAACACGTTCTTTATAGGCATTTAGTTCGAGATTACGAGAATCATCGAGGCACATGCGGTGTATTCATCAAAACATAATCATTGTTGATTGCAGAAGATGCATCACTTGGTACAATCTCACTTTCACTTTGTTTCACATATTGATCATATGGGACAACATTGATATTACCCATATTTTCAATATTTGACTCAATAAGTTTGATTGATTGTACTTTGTTATGTATCTTTTGCTCATCAACTTCATCGTATAATTTTAATACCTCGAAATGAGTTTGTCTTTGGATGGACCAGCTTGTGGTGATGAAGAGACTTTAGGAGAGACCATTGGAGAAATGCTAGCCATAAAAATGGTTTGTGCGGTGGGTTCTTCATCAACATCCGAGTCGTATGCATCACAATCGCCTACTTGAAAGGCATTCGATGATTATGGCCTATCTCACGAATTGGTTGCTCATCCACATCGCATCATATGTCTTGGCATTGCCTCGACCAAGAACAACAACTCCTCTTCATCCAAAGCGCACCATTATCACGAGCTTGTACAAGCAACATCTTATCTCAAGTACTCTGCATTCGAGGCGCTTTGGAGATGTGCGGTTCCTTGCAATGTGTCCCTCACCTCCACGGTTGTAACATTTGATCGGCTTTACTTGACCTTGATTTCCATTCCTTCCTCTATTACGATTACCCACATAACCTCTACCTACTCCACCTCTTCTTTGTTCATTTTGTCTTTCTTGAGCTGGTTGCACTTGAACCTTTCCATCTTCGACCAAAGCTTGATTGTGTGGATTAGATGCGATTACGAGGTTGTCATTGGTTAGTGTGAAGAATTCATGTTTTGACTAATGAGAAGAGCTAAGTTTTGTTTAATGATGTAACCGACTTATGCATAAAGTGTTCCTTGTTTGAACATAGGATCGGGAATTAGTTTGTGATTACCATTTCCCATGGGTATGACTTGAGAGGCTTTGGTTGTGATTCCGATGTTTGGTAAAATGCGGTTGAATCATTTGATAAGCTTGTCTCTCCACGATTGGTTTTGAAGCGATTAAGAATCCTTTTTCAAACATAGCATGTCTCTCATTCGGAGAAGGAAGGCATAGAATTGCTCATAGTTTGTATTCTTCAATCCTTTAGTGAGCTTCACGAGTGACAAACTTGTGCCATTCGGGATTCATGTTGTTCACAAATTTTGAGTTCGGTGAATGTTAGGCATAGTCATTCGATGTTCCTCATATCATTAACAAACTTATGGAATCTCATAGTACTCATAGACACTCTCATCGGTTTCATCTTGAAGTGTTCAAATTCATCATAGAGTTGTGATTCTCTGTCTTCCATAGTTAATTCGAACACGAGAGAAGCATCTTGACATTATCCCATACCGCCTTTGCTTGGTGTTGTGATTGATCGACTTGTAGATGTCTTTAGGAAGACCTTGAAGAACAATGTTAGAAGCCACGATATCGACATCGAATCTCTTTTCTCCTTATCATCGAGCTCATCATATGTCTTTGGTGCATCCATTCCATAGATCATTGTTCCATCTTCAATTTGTATCAATTAAGTCTCTAGTAGTCTCAACCCGATATGGTCCTTCATCAATGGATTTGAGAATGTTGACTCCATTTTCCTTTCCAAGACAATACAATCGATTCGTTGAGCCCAAGAGTCGTAGTCGATTCATCAAGCATGGGTGGGCGAGTATCCGAACCATTGCTTGAACATCCTCTGCAGCAGTGGAGATGATTGTAGGAGCGTTGGTAGACATGATAACAGATTATACGGGATTTTATAACTCTATGATTAAACCGGAAATAGATTCTTTCACGGATTTTACTAAATCAAGAGAAAACCGTATTCAAACATATCACCCAAGTCGCTAGAAGATAAACCTTGAACCAATTCGCTAACCACCAAGTCGCTATAGTCCCAAGTCGCTAGACAAATGCAAGTCGCTAAGTAGCTACAATCCAAGTCGCTAGCAAAATTTTTGACAACAAGTCGCTAAGCACCAAGTCGCTAATTTGTCAAGTCGCTAAATAGCAACTCGCTAGGTACCAACTCGCTAACACCAAGTCGCTAACAATATAAAGTACAAGTCGCTAACTTACACCAAGTCGCTACCGTGGTGGAGAATCCACTACTTGTCTTGTCTCAATCGACAAGTCGCTAAGTCGCTAGCTACCAAATAACACTCCAACTCGCTACAAAATTGTGAAGCAAGTCGCTATGAAGAATATCATCCGAGAATCAAGTCGCTAGCAAGAAAAATCACATAAACACCACTTTTCAATCCAAAAACAACCCAACCCCGATGATTCAAGCCTTCAAAATCAAAACCTAAACACTTGTGATGATTCTAAACACAAAAGTACTATCAAAATCCAAACTTTAACACTAGAAATCAACCAAATGATGCAAAACCACTAAACTTTTCAAACTCAAAACCACCTAAAACCACTAGAAATCCAAAGATATGCAAGATATGATCTAACCATGGCTCTTGATACCAATTGTAAGATATTGGATTTCACATACACATCAAACCATAACACAAAGTAGGCGTATAAGTGGTTTTAGAGAGAAAGTTAGAGGTTTAGGGAACTTTAGTGAGAGAAAGAAAAATCTTATTATGAGCTCCAACTCTCTACCTTGGAAGGTAGAGTATTTATAGTCTTACAATAAAAGCACACAACATCGGGTGTGGATCGGGCATACAATGGGTAAAGACCGTCCGTCCTCCACGGTGTTACTTAACTAAATACTACTTAACTTAAAATAACTGCGACTACGAGCTTTCTAACGATTACATATACTTGAGGTGACCGACTCTTTAATACATAGAGAGAATTTCTAATTCCTAACATAACTGACCATCACTTCTAATAAAAATGTTACTATTACGATTTCAACTGCAAGAAGCATAGGAATAACAAGGGTGTAGAAAGCAGGGCTACATTGCTCGTAAGACTTTCAATAGTAGCATCGTAATTCTTAGCAATAACATGAATAGTCATAGGTTGCAGATTGACCTCAGTAGCACGCACAATAGGAACATCCTGCTTCTCACTATCAACCACGCTAACTTGAGCTTCATTTGCAGGTATAATTTACTTTTAAGAGAATTAACCTCAGATTGCTTGTCATGAGTAAGGTTACTCCCAAGAGAAGTAAAGGTAAGATTAAGTCCAGTAACCTCAATAGACGTAGGCTTACTTCCCAAAGCAATAACATTAATAGTATTACCAGTAACCTCAGAAAACAAAGGATACGATATTGAAGTAGACTTACTAGTACTCTCGATTCCAGCAGCTCCAATACCTCCCTTAGGGTTCAAATAAGTTTTAATCCAATCATAAGCATGATCATTAGTTGAATTACCACTAGTTTGTCCCATTAAACGCTGCATACGAGCATCAAGTTCCCCAAAGTTGAGATTGCCCACATAATCCTTAACCACTTTACGTGGCAAAGGATTGATCTCCTCTCCCAGATTCGACATCAAAAAACCCTAAACCCTCCTGAACAAGTAGATCGTAGTAACAGAACCAAGAAGAAATGCGCCAAGTCTTTAGCAAAAACGATTAAAACCCTAGTTTACAACGAGGGTTTTTAAGCCATAAAGTCGTAATAATTAAACCATGGTAATTTGATGATGCACAAGTCGATTCAATAATTGTATAATGATTAGAATGAATAAAGACATAACCGACTAAGAACCCTAATTTGCGATTAATATAAACCCTAAAAAGAAAACCAGTAATGATTATAATCACACCAGGTACAGGCTACGATTTAATAAAGATCATAAAAAGATATAATCAAACTGAAAACGAGATTGTATAGAGGAAATTAAAGGTCGATCAGGTAAAAATTATAGGGTTTCGATGGTCACCAAAATCACCAAAGGGTTGGGAGAGTTTAGTTTTCGGCTTATGTTTCATAAGCTCACATTTTGTGGCGAATTTTGAGATTTTATGGCTTATATAAGCTTATCATGTCAAAATAAGTTTATACAATCTCACAAGTTTCAAAATAAGTCACAAAAATGAGCTTATGAAACATAAGTCGAAAACCAAAAAGGTCATAAGCCCGCTATATAAGCCTCAACAAACACCCCCTAAAATTATTCACACAAATCAAATGTGAACTTTCAAAGTTTCACTTTAGCCAAAACCACGTGTAAGTTTTTGCAATTTACTTAAAGTTTTTATTATTTACATCTATCAATTAAAATTGACATATTCATTCAAAACATGCCTAAATAACATTTGACATCAAAGTTTATCTTTCAAAAAAATGTAAGGGTTAGAGTGCTAGGTTGCATTGGTGCACCAGTAACCGTTATTGATGAGCCACCTCATCGTACACCAAATAAAAGGAGGTGATTTGCACACTCTCATAAATGATTGAGAAACTCAAACTTTGAGTATTTGGACATTTATACCCTTACAGGATAAACATAACTAAAAATAATGTGAGGGTATAAATGTCCATAATACTCAAAATTTGATTGTCTCAATCATTTATTGGAGTGTGCAAATCACCCCCAAATAAAACAACATAACTAAAATACACTAACTTTTATTGGTGAATGTGGGTCCAATACACACTACCAAAAATACCACACTTACTCAAAAGAAAAAAAAAATAAAGAAAAAAATGCTTGTTAATGGACGTTCGGACGAATGGCTATGCAATGGCACCAACCCTCGTGTAGTATGACATGTTGTTGGGTGACAAAAAAACCTTAGTGTGTGCAATTGGGTCATTGTTCCGTGCACTGAATATCCATACCCTCCTTAAAATGATTCCAATACCTTCTATTTTTCAAATTATTATTTTTTATTTAATTATTATAAAATTATGTATTATAAAACTACGCAACATAAAATATAAATTATGACAAGTTAAAATATAGATTATGACAAGTTAAAAATGTTAAAAGACAAAAAAACATGAAAAATCACAGTATTGAAAAAAGTGATAGCATTTTGCTAAAAAAAAGAAAAAAGTGATAGCATTTCTTCGCTTTCCCTTTTTGTAGGATCTTATATATTGGTTCAAAGTTTAATTTTTTTGGTATCAAAGTTCATGAACTTTTAATGATTTCACAACTTGTACAACTTTGTTGCACAATTAGAATCTTACATTTGAAATTACTTTTTGGTTTTTGTTTTGTCTTCTCACTGTCAGAATCCAACAGAGTTGCCGATTGTGGTCCGCATTATTTGTTTCTAGGTCTTGATCTTGTGCCATTGCTTCGAAAATATAGAAGAATGAATTTAAGTTGCTAGCTGAATTCTTTTGGATTATTACATTGTATATAATATATGATTTGAGTTCAATGCATGTATGTTGTATGCGGTCTGTTAGACTGTTGACTTTGCTCATAGTTGTCAACGCTCTTATACTTTTATATCTGATAAATTCTAAACCGTAAACAAGATCATGAAAAGGTCTTTTTGTTTTCTAAAGATGTCGTCTGGTATACCACTTTTTGATCGAACATTGTCGTATTCTAGTTATTGACTATGTCATACACGTAGTCTAATTGGAATTCGAAAGTTGGTTGTAGTTATGGTTCATGCTTAGGCTTTAGAACGAACTGTTAGTTTATAGACATAAATAAATAGTTGTATGTTAGGATCGAACTCGAGATCACGGGATTGCAAACTTTACGTATGAAGAGTTAACGATTAATAATTTAGTATAAAATTTTATATTTAATAATTAAATACACAAAACAATTATAGACCGTTTAGTAATTAACGATAACCGACTAACGGTTAAATGATAAGGACTAGAGTGTAATTTGGAAGTCAAGACAGATCCAGAACCCTCCATTGGGGCTAGGCGGTCGTCGATTAGGATTGGAGACCCAATCCTCAACCGACTTGCTCTCCAAAATTACTTAGTATAAATACAAATCTTAGGGTTCATTATTGGGTACTCTTGCATACACATAATACCCTAAAATTTGTTTTTCTCTCTTGGTTTTTTCCTTGGCCGATCGTACCATAAACCCTTAGGGTCGATTGGTTGAAGTTTGTTATCAAAAATTGTTTTGTGTTCTTTTTACTTGCATAACGTTAATTCGGTATTAGTACGTTTGTAAAAGAACATGATTCAATCACACTATTGGTTGAATCTTGGATTGAATTACAAAACAGTAAGGGGTAATTTTTATAATTTATATAAACCCTAATTAGGTTTCATTGATTGAAGAATTACTATTGGAATTGATTCTTGTTTATCTATCATCAAAAGGTACGCATACTTATGTGTGGTTAATTAATTTACACATTTTATTTTATGTCGCGCGTGCGGTGTCTTATTCATTGTTGAGGCCACTATAACACATTTTTATAGTAAGTTTTCGAAACATGACAATGTTGCTTATAACTGTATTATTTTATGTATGAATATCTTTATTTCTTAAGTTTCTTAACAAGTATTAACTGCTTAAAAATCTATACAACACCAATTCAAATGATACACCATGAGACAACTCCAACTAAAAGTGTTACAAATGCCTAAGGGCTCTTGATATACTCCGCTCCATGCAGTTGCCTAATTTACTATCATAATGTCTTTCAATATCAAACATGGCCTTTGAATTTGCATAATTATTAGGCTCAAGATCTATCCCTATTTCATTAAAAAGTCTTGCAACTTCTTTGTCGCTCCCAAGGCAGTGGTAGAGGATCCCGGCTTTTCGTAGAACCTTCACGTCCTCTGAGTGATCAATCAGAGAATCCATAAGGCATATGTATGAGGTGACCCATGAAGCATTTGTTTCGTTGGAACACATTTCATATGCTGCCAAGTTTAACAACATTGGCTTTGTGGCATCATCGATAGTGATGGGAGGGAGTTCAACGTTTGCGCAAACCCATGCTTAGTGAACTTAATATGTGCTATAGACCTTATTTTACTTGGTTTCGAGCGAATCCCTACTTCTATAAGCTCGTTAACAGTTTGAAAAGTGTACCTGTCGTTCGCTCTTGGACCAGAAATTTTGTCTTTTGTAAGCCTAGTTTGAAGAAGTTGAAGAAGGTAATTTATGTTGGTTGGAATTGGATGGCTTGGGATATGTTTAGGAGTATATTCTCGTGTTCTTGTTAGTTTTATGGATATAAATTAGTAGTCGTGAGTTAGGATCGAACTTGAGACCACGGGATTGCACGCTTTACGTATGAGAATTAAAGTTAATAATTAAATGTAAATGTTATATTTATTTATTAATTACACGAAATATATAACGGACTTTAAGTTAATTAAGTGTAATGGACTAACGATCGTTAAATGTTAATTGGAAGGATTAGAAAATAAAATAGAGATTGGGAAGCTTCCGGAAACCCCTTGGGATAGCCAACCGATCGGCCAAGGGTATACCAAAGCCCAATCCATTGCTAACTTGGTCACCAAGTTACTTTGGGTATAAATACAAGGCCTAGGGTCTTAGTTTTTTTATCTCTGTACTCATTGTCTAAAACCTAAAATTGTTTTGTGTGTGTGTTTTGCTCTAATCGATCGTCCACCACCACAAGGGTGTCGATCCACTTGATTTTCCAAACCAAATTGTTTCGTGTGATTAAAACTAGCATTACTTTAATTTGATTTAGTACGTGTGTACAAGAACGTGGTACTAACATACTTTTGTTGGTATCTTGGATTGAATTACAAAAACGGTAAGGGGTAATTCTTATAATCCTATATGTTAGGAATTGGAAATTCCATAAGTAAAGTGTCGGTCACCCCAAATATTATCTAGCATAGGTTAGCTCGTAGACTTGTCGGTATTTACGTTATTTAGTAGTTAGTTAGTTATTTATTAGCATAGTTTAGTTTAGAGCAACACCGTGGAGGAAGGACGGGTCTTTACCCACTCTATGCACGATTCGCGTGCCGATAGGAGGTCGTGTATCTCAGTAACTATAAATACCCTTCCATCCATGGAAGGGTGGTGCTCATTCAATCTAACCTTTTACATTTGAGAACCAAGTCTCTAGCAAGAACACCTCTATATCTCTCTCTCTCGAATATGGCAAACATGTATTTTGATCATCCAAGACCACCCGAATCATCAACACAATAATATATCGATCCTACAAATGGTATCAAGAGCCAAGGTTATTGTGTTGTGTTGATTTGTTTGGTATCTTTGCTTTGTTTAAACTGTTTTTGTACTTTTTAATGCTCGGAAATTTATGTTTCTATCTTTGTGGGAAAACAGTTGTTCAACAAGTTTTTTGTATCCTATTGGTCTAAAACAAATGGTCTGTTCTGTTTCGTGGCATATTTATGTCCAAACTACATCTTTCTTTTACTTTTAGTACCAAATCTGTGTAATGTATGGTGGTCAAACTGTGGTCAAAACTGGTCAATATGAATATTCATATGCTTTTTCTGGGTAAACATGAAGCTGGTCGGAAATTTTGGTCGGAAAAACTCATCGGAAAAAGTCTTATTTCTTCATAGCGACTTGTCCTTCTTTTTTTTTTGTCCAGATTTAGTGTACTAAAACGAGTTGTCCTTTTTGGCTAGCGAGTTGTTTGATAAAAAGACTATTGAGTTTTTACTCATAGTACACCTGCATGTCAAAAGTTAATAGCGACTTATGTCAAGAAAAACCTTAGCGACTTGTGACTTAAAATCATAGCGACTTGTATTCACAAGTCGTAGCGACTTGTACTTATGTCAAGTAGCGAGTTGTTATGTGTTTTGGAAGATGCTGTTTTGACAGCGACTTGTAATGAAATGCGACTTGATATGCTGTAGCGACTTGATATGCTGTAATTAGACTCTAGCGACTTGCTAAGAGTTGGATTAAAAAAAGGAGATGAAGAAAGAATTGACCTCGACCACAACCTAAGTACCAAAACTAATACGACCTCAGTAATTACATCATCGGTCCAAGACTCAAGTCTAAACTCGAAAGAAAATGAATGTGGAGGTCGAATTTGATGATGAGATTTGGGGTATGATGATGAGATTTGATGGTGTTATGTGAGGGTTGATACTTTGGTATATACATTTTCACGGAAGAATATTATGTCACGGCTTGAATTGTTTATTGAACAAGGTTGACTACGGGGTTGTTTGGACGGTATTTCTTATTTGGATTTGAAGTGAGGTTTTCGGGCGCGTTTACTTATTTTCTTCTTCTTTCTTTCTACTTATTTCGTCTTCTTTCTTTCTACCCTTCGCGAAGATGACTTGTTTGGGCATTTATAGAGTGTGATAAAGACTTGGCTATTTAGTTACGTTTGTGATTCTTTCTCGCTTAACCCACAACGTAGCTATCACTTGATGTCTCACTCGATTGAGAATGTCAAGAGGTTTTGTACATTGGGTACACGTTTCTTCTTCACAAGGATTAGTACAAGTTTAAGTAACAAATGGGGAATTTTACTTCATGATCAAGTTTGGTATATCGGGTTTACTTCTCCATGTGGTCACTACAATAGCCGAGCAGAATCGTGAATGATGTGTTTACCAAAGTGTTTATTGGATGGTTGATGATATTGTTGATGTTGGATAATGAACCGTTGATGAACCATTGCATGTTCCCTAAAGCAGATATTCACGAAACCAAAGTTGTCATAACACATTCAAGTGACATTGTTTACGGTTTTGTCTTGATTTTGTAAAATCCATGAAAGAATCTATTTCTCGGTTTAAATCATAGACTTGTAAAATCCGTGACAATGGAAACATCACGGTAATAGTAAAGTGCATTTCGGATCTATCTTACGGTTTATTCTTGGTTTTGTAAAATCCATGAAAGAAACTATTTCTCGGTTTAAACCATAGAATTGTAAAATCCGTAATGATGGAACCATCTTGGAGAAAGGAAAGTGTATTTGGGATCTTATTTGATCTTTGGTGCTACGGTTTCTGTTTGAAGAAGGATAAAAGGTGTACTTCATGAATTGGATGTGTGTTTGGATATTCGTCATGGCGGTTTGGTTATTACATGGTTTTACGGGGTTATGTGCTTTTAACCATGGTCGGGATGAAACCATTATCAAAGTTCGTTTAAATGTCAAAGAAGGCTAGATTTGAGCTTTTAACGAGAAGATGTGACAACGGCGTTAATTGATATTATTTATTTGAGGTTGAAGTGAATTATCACGGGCGAGTGTACTTAGTATCCGAAGGTATCGGGGATGGTTGGATGAAGATTCTTCAAGATCCTTGTTCGAGCTTATTATCAAAAACGAAGACTTGGAAATCTAGTTATTGTTGGGTGTCTTTTACCTTTTCTTTTACCACTTGGGGAATTGGGCTCTTATCACCACAAAATAACTATCACTTTAAGGAGTTACGTTGTAGTGCTCGATGTCACATTCAATTGTGGATTTTCAAGAGGTAATGTCGTCTTATACTTGATGGTTGGTTGGTTGAAGAGTATAGAGTACTTAGAGAGTACTTAGAGATGCTAATGGAAATCGGCACCGCTCTTTGTTACATATGTGCAAGTTTAAGTCACGAGTTCGGGTTAGTTTACTTGAGGTCAAATTCATCATATTGGGTTTTCTCCATCATTTGTCACGACAAAGAGCCTCTTGAATGATAATGGGGTTGATTACATGTTTTGCCAAGAGATTGAAAAGAGAGATTATGACGTATGAACACAACAGTTCATGCCTCGTACTCTAAAGAAAAGAAAAGTATGCGTTTGGTGCGCTTTATCTTTGAAAGAAGAAATCTTCTTATGACGTATGAACACACAGTTCAGTTCATGCCTCGTTCTCTAAAGAAAAGAAAAGTGTGCGCTTGATGCGCTTTATCTTACGAAGAAGAGAAATCTTCTTATTATGACCATTCTCATCAACATGCTTCATACTTTTCCATGTGCTTGGTCATCAAGTGAACCGGGCTACCATTGATTGTTTTCTTATTCCACTTGCTCAACTATAATGACGATGGCGACATCATGTGCTAATTTTGCGGGGAGAAGTGTGAATAGAATACATTTGGATGATTTCACTTATTTAATCAAGAATGGCAACTCCGTATGCAATTCTTGAGGGGAGAAAAGTATGATAATTATTGCATGGTTGATTGATATACGAGAATAAATGGTCAACGGCTCCAAACTCATGTAAGAACCGAGCTTCTTCTTATCGGGTCATCTTTACATGGAGTTTCTTCTAAGAGTCGTTGGTTGACATCTTCACTCGGATTGATGAGTTTATCGACAAAGTGCTTCGGTTAATGCTTCACGTATACATCAACATGATGATTCGAACAATCTCTCTGTTCTTGTTTGATGTGATTGGTAGTTTGGTGTTACCATCTTGTGTGTTCGTTGCGGCTGATTCTTGATTTCCTTGATGAACATCTTTCTGTTCTTGTTTGATTGGGAGGATTTTAGTTAAGGGATTTGCAAGATGTAAGTTAATTGGGATGCTTTTGGTGGGATGCTTTTGGTGTGAGTTGAAGATGTTAACTATCTATTCCCCAACTGGACAATCTTGAAGAAGGTCGAGTCTGATCGGTTCTACATTTACGCTACATGTTAGAAGACTAAAGGCGAGTTGCATTTGATTATCTAAAGACTTCTTCTTAATCGGGCATTTATCATTGTCGGTTTAGGGAGAGCACTAATTGGGGAGGGTGAAATGTCGATTTAATCCCAATTAGACTTGCTCACATTATTGACAAGTTGATTCTCACAAAGACTTCAAGCGTTCTTCTCAAAAGATTTCTAGTATTTGGGCTTACAAAGAGTTCTTGATTACGAAGTGTCAAAACCGGCAAGGGGAAGGAGACACGCATCTAAAAGCGAGTAAACTTGATGAACTTAATACTTCTAAGTAATTGAAGATATCCGGGAAGACAAATGTTATTACATGAGAGAAACTCAAGGTTTGACTCATGGCGAGTAAACTTGATGAACTTAATACTTCTAAGTGATTGAAGATATCCGGGAAAACAAATGTCATGACCGAGAGAAACTCAAGGTTTTACTCATCAAGGCGTTTAGTGTTCTTATTCCAACTATGTGGGGAAGAGATGGAAGAGTTAGTTTACGAAGATGAAAGAGGTACACAAGTGTGTGATGATTTTGATGTTATCACAATCATCGGGGAGAGAGATTGTGTACATTGGGGATGCTCATTTGTTTTACTTGAGGGCTTAATCGGTGATTCGAGATATAATCACTTATTCGGTGTTGACATCCAGAGATTGTCACCGCAGAGATAATCGGTGATTCGGCTGCTTCTTCAATGTTATCGGTTATTCTCTCTTTGGGCATTCGGTGCCGGGTTCTTGAGCTTCATACACTTTCTTGGGGAGAAAAGTATACATCGGGGTTATTCTTTGGCTATTGGACTTAATCTGCTACTTGATGGTATAAGTTTCTTTGTCTTGGTATGTGTATTCGGGTTCGTGAGCTCTAGTCTAAGAGGAGCGCATCAATTCATCTACTTGGGGAAGTGGTCTCTTGACACCTTTTGGAATGGATTGCTTCGGACTTGATGGAAATGAAATTTGAGAAGATTATTTATGTGTGGGATGATACGTTGTTGTTCTTCTATTGGATGATATAACCTCGAGCGAAGAATCACGGTGATTATTCTTAAAAGGAGCGACAAGTTCGATGATAATGGTGTGCTTCTTTGTGCACTGGCTAAGGAAGCTTGAAATAAAGCTTTGAATCGCTCATCTAAAGGATTTTCGGTTTGGGGAAGCGCCAAAGTCTCACTTTCGGATGGTTCAATTTCTTTCTTCAATTCAAGAGCCTCGGAAGCTTTGGTGGTGAAAGTTTTAGAGATGATGACTTCTATCTTCTACGACGTGCTGCTCGATATCCTTATCTCGGTACTCGTATCATCATCTTCTTAAACTATATCATCTACTCTATCTTTGTATATATTTATCAGAAAAACAAAATACAAAAATATAAAACCAACAAAAAGAAAATAGAAAAATATAAAACCAACAAAAACCCATAAAAATTAGAAAATTTGAAAAATACCAAAAATATTGTTTTCTAAGACATGTCTTCTGGTATCGATAACATCTGCGGTCTTAGAAATGTCATTCAATAATGCACGGGACCATAGATGAAGTTCGAGCAGGAGGTGTAAATATTCTTTTCTAAACATGTCTCAAACTAACGCTTAAATTATGGCTTGATTACTTGATTGTAACCGTGCTTAAAACTATGGCTTGCTATTATTTGAGATAGCAACCCGTTTTCAAAGAAAGGAAAGTGTTGCGCTAAACCAAATTTTCAAATATTTCGTGCACTTATCCTAAAACAAAATGAGGAAAGTATGTCGAAGGGCATTGTTCCTACTCAAATATTTTTCCGTCTAAAATTCTTGAGAAAAATATTTGTTTTAACAAAATGGTGGAAAATGAGTTGCTTGAAAATCAATCGGTTCGAGTTTTTATAAAATTGAAAACTCAATCAATGACTTGCGCTTTTAAACTTTTCAGAAAATGAGTCATTGATTGAGGGAGAATGTTTTCAAATTTACATCATCTAACGGACTTTCTTAATTATCCTCGTGCTTAACGAAAAATATAATTGCCTATGTTGAAGGACTAGGTTTCTAGGATGTGATTGTTAGGATTAGATGATTATAGTTTGATGAACACATTATTCCCATGCCTTATATGATCGATTGATATGTTGAATTGACTTTTATTAGTCGATTCTTTGTTTGGGTGATGTCGACCACCATATATCGTATGTGTGTTCACTAACGTATGCGGTATATTGGTATATAAGAATGTTCCCGATCCGGATCCCACAATTGAAGATGATTGGATGCGAAAGGAAAGGGTAACTATATCTTGGGTTGACAAATGAAGAAAGCGGAGCTTAATTGGACTTCAATGGAGAGTTGGCATAAATGCAACGTAAGAGGTCTCCTTGCATCGTGAGATGGTTTTCTTCTAAGTGATTGAAAAGCGGAGCTTAATTTGACCTCGGTTGGCATTAAAATGCAACGTAAGAAGAAGTCTCACTTGCATCTGCGAGACGGTTTTCTTCAAGCCCTACAACAACAACAAAAGCTTCTCAACCACCTAACGTATCTTTGTGCGGGATACCATTTTTAAACAATTTTGAAAAAATTTGATTAAATTGTTTTGAAAATGGAAAATATTGTTTTGAAAATTAATTGGACTAAATTTTGAAAATCACGGACTTCATTTTATCAAAACTTAAGTCACTCAATCATCGACTACGGTCATCGATTGAGGGAGAGTGATTTAAAATAAAATATTTTCAAACAATATTTCTTCATAAAAGTCCGTTTGTACAATAATAAGTGGTGATCTAAAGATTTAATGTTATGTCATGGTATGATTTTCTTTAGAATCAAGATCTTTCAAAATGAAATTTTTACATTCTTGTTTGATTGTGAAATTGTTTTATTTTACTTAAAGATCTCTTAAAACTATCATACGACACTAACAATCTTTAATGTCTTAAATTGGTCCTTATCTGTCATTTTCAAAATTAAATCTTGCCACGTCTTTCCCAAACTTTTCTAAATGATTTAAATCAGTTGGGATCACAATCTCAAATGGTTTGATATTTTTGATCGGGGGAGAGATCGTGATTTAAATCTCAAATCTGTTTAAATGGAATTGGTTTTAGTCCTTTAAAGGCACTCCTGCCTCCATGTGCCAAACGATTTCAAATACACAATGCACATGTTGAGGAGGAGGATTTATCCAAAAACAAGATGAGTTTTTAAATCAGGCACATATTCTCCCATGTTTTCTAAACCGTATTAAATCACTTGGGATCCAAAATCTCAAAGGGTTTGATATTTTTGATCTGGGGAGAATTTGTGATTTAATAATGAAATTTGATAAAGGATGATCGATTTGATTCAAATGTGCAGTTGTTCTCTCTAATATGTGCTAAACTCTTTCGAATATCGATGCACATATTGAGGGGAGCAAATGGTTTCTTAATGGCTTTTGTGATCGTGGATGTGCTTCAAATGAACTCTTGCCTCTATGTGATAAAATGATTTCAAATATCCTATGCACATATTGAGGGAGAATTTACCAAAGAAAATCAAATGGCTTTTCTATGAAAATTGTGATCAAAGAAAATATTTCAAAGTCCTCTTGCCTCCATGTGCTAAACAATTTCTAAATCATATGCACATGTTGAGGGAGGTTTTCTAAATGATCAAAACTATTAAGGTACAAAATGCTTTGATCTCGTATCACAAGTACCTTGATTGTTTTTCAAATGATTTTCAATTGGTTTCAAGAAGGAATGAACAATACCAAAAGACCGACCAATTTACTTTATGCATGGTGTTATAAGGATGGTTAGGTTAGGTATTCGTTCCCACGATCGCCGAGCCGGAGGGATCTACCGAGGACAATCCACTAGATAGTGTAGAGTCCTTAGGTATGATGAAAAAGGAGAAAAATGAGAATATGGGAAGAGTGCGGATGAGGCAGAGCTAGTCTTGGAATAAACCCAACAAGGTTCTAGTTATGAAGTCTCGGTAAGCTTGAAGGGTTGAAGAATGAAAAAGAAATGAAATGAAAAGGGTGAAAAGAAATAGCCCTCAATAATTCAACCTTAGGGCGATAACGGGTTCAATACATATGCTCTTGGTGGTTACTAAGGTAACATCGGTATTGAAGACAAGGCGTCATGGACCCGGTGTGCCTTGCACTAAACTTCCCAAGCTACTCAAGTTCCTCTTAAAGGGCTTGTTTCATTCTCACGGGAACCGACATAATCTATCGACTTTCTCTTAGAGATTGTTGATATTGAAGAAGGAGACCCTCTCCCTAGTCTCGACATAGGAACCAAATGTGCACAATTGAGTCTAGAGCCAAGAGATCATCCACAATATCTCATTAGGACACTAAATTAATGAAGACTTGTTGTTTCACACAATGTGGAAAGTAAGAATATATTAAGAGTCCTCGCATTATCCTTGTGGTATTGCGGAACATCCGAGTGATATGTAAAAATATTCACAATGAAGATGGAAATCCTTCTAGAGCCAACATCAAACAAGCTCTTGGTGGGTGACATGTGAGATCTTTTCTAAAGATCAAGCTTGTGACAAGCGGATAGAAACGATGGGCGATTCACTCTTGAATCAACCTTGGTCGAGAATGGAATTGACGAATACTTTTGGAAAAACCGTTCGATGTGCAAACCTTCTTTTCTCTAGCACGTCGAATGTGTATTCATGTTTTCAAACACAAAAGTATCTCGATTGAAAAATACTTTTGGAAAAACCGTTCGATGTGCGAATCTCTTCTTTTATCTAGCACATCGAATGTGTACTCTTTTCAAATACAAAAGTATTTTGATTGAAAATTGATCTTTCTCATAAAACCTTCGTCGTATTGCAAAACTCTTTCTTCAAGCAATACGCGATTGTTTTCAAATCATTTTCATCAATCGGTGAATCTCAATTATTTGGTTCACTCACTCCGTGTTGTCTTCTTTGAGGCGTTCGGTTTGAGAACGGCTAGAACATTGCGAAACCTGTCAAGGAGATTCTTAGGAATCCTACGATCACGAGGCGATGCTTGTCTTGATCAGCGGGAACCGTGGGCGTGTACCTCAATTCAACGAAAGTGATCAAAGACACTTTCGTGTGTTTTATTGCTAGCTGTTGTTTGCGGTACATTTGGACGGTTGCGGTGATCGAATTGAGGAGTCAATCAAAGCCGCATGCTCACGGCATCCACACTTAATTGAAGAAATCATGGTGGTGCATATCTACATAACACGGCTCGATATTTTTATACTATGCTTACGCCTTCATTCTTTGCAAATATCATGAACCGATAAAGCTTCCGCTACTCGATGGAAAGATGTCATGATTCAAAAGTGTGAGCATGTCGGTCCAAAAGTCACAACATCACATGATGGCAACACAATAAAGGGTGATCCGAGAGATTTCTTGTGGTGATGATCTCAATGAAAGCTCGAAGATCATCAAAGATGTGGATCGGTTAAAGGCCTCCACGAAAGTACAAATCTATGCGGACTTTGAAGAATCGCTACTAAAGCACAAAGATTGCGGAATTGAAGAATTGAAGTCTCTGAGCTCAAGAACGAAGTCAAGAATAGAATGCTAGGAAGCAAAATGTATTTCATGGGGTGACCTCCTTAGGGAGATTGTTAGGAATTGGAAATTCCATGTTAAAGTGTCGGTCACCCCAAATATGGTCTAGCATATGTTAGCTCGTAGACTTGTCGTTATTTACGTTATTTAGTAGTTTATTAGTTAGTTATTAGCGTAGTTTAGTTTAGTGTAACACCGTGGAGGAAGGACGGGTCTTTACCCTGTATGCACGATCCGGGCCGATAGGAGGTCGTGTGTTTGTAACTATAAATACCCTTCCATCCATGGAAGGGTGGTGCTTCAATCTAACCATTCCATACTTTTGTGAACCAAGTCTCTAGCAAGAAAACACCCTCTCTACTTCTCTCTCTAAAATGGCAAACATGTATTTTGATCATCCAAGACCACCGAATCATCAACACAATAAATATATCGATCCTACACATATCGAAACCTAGAGTTATTATATTTGTTACGTGATATATTCATGAATAAATTGTTATGTGACATGGAATTGTATACGATCTTGTGACTTAATTGAATAATTGTTATGTTATATCCATGATGATACATGCATGTTCGTCATGGATGGTTGCTTGAATTTTTAATTGTTAAGTTATTTTATCACATGTTTATTTTTGATAAATCTTGAATTGGGGAAGACTCCAATAATATATTAATGAATCAATTATGTGCAATTTGGTATATTTTAATTATGGCTTACGCAATCGATTCGCCGATATATGTGGCTCACTTTCAATTGTGCGAGTGAAAGCCCTAGTTAATATATACGTTAATTAACCTAGATATTGATTATTAATAGGTTCTATCAAATAAGTTGCATGTGGGTACTTGTTTACACGTATTAATTGTTAGTTATGTGCGCATTGTTTTAAGTTGTTTATTTTTTATTGTTACTTGTTTGTTTATTATGTGTGACAAGTTTTAAGTAAAGAGTAATTTTGAATAGAAAAATAAATTGGACTAAACAATGGTGAACCTTGATTTGTTTTTGAAGAGTTAAATTTTTTAATAAGTTTAATTGATTGATGATTTTGGTACAAATAGTGAGAACGGCTCACCCAATTTTGACGGACTATAAGAGTGGTACAAGGAGGGGAACGCATTAAATTGTGACCCGAAAGAAGAAGGTTATTGCTTCAGCGCTGGCCAAATTCTCCGCTTCTTTGTAAGTCAAATTGGAGCTACCAAGTAGGCTATAATGTACAAAATCATCTTAAGAGCGAATTAGCTTTGATTCCATGCGCCACTTTTGTGGTAATTATCCGAAACACTAAGTCTTTAGACTTATGCAAAAGTGCGATATAATGGACGATAATTAAAGGTAAATTCCTTGATTGGCGAAACCAATACCTCAATTAAAACTTAGATAATTTGATCTTTATGAATTGGTTAATAAAAAGTTTTTTATTAAAATTTATGCTACAAGATGAATGCATGACATCTTTGTACATATTTTATTTGACATCATAAATCAAAACTAGTACCCTTTATAAATATTAAGTTAGTGCCATCTAGTTAAAGGAACACTTGAAGTTGCAATTTACGTCATGTGGGAACTTGGCGAGATTGTGATGGAAAGGTAAATCTTTATGTAAAGTCAGACATTGCATAAACATATTTGCAGTTCTTTAGGTTAGACGACTTAAATTGAGTAGTAAGTGAGACCTGGACTCAAGGCACAAGATGGGGATAAAACATATTTATATTTGCAATAGCGTTGGAAAATATAAATCCCATAATGATCTAGGAATTGGAAAATGTTTGCAAATTATTGTTCGACAGATTACCATATTATATGCTTTCGTTACTAGCAGATCAACTGATGTAATGAACCTATGATAATTTGGATCCTAGTTTTCGAGAAAATTATATGGTTATATGTTTATATTACCTTGGGTATATTTTATTTTCTTGAAAATTTGTATTATCGAAAATACTAGCCTCCATCAGTTTTAAGTATCAAGGCAAGGTGGGTTGACATGCTTGACCACTTGTGAATGGCCAACCGTAAGAAACTTAAAACATCTAAAGCACGAATGCAATGAAGATCGGGAGAGTATAGGGTTTCCCGGTCGTTATGTCCCAATGAGCTATGCAATGGATCACCAAACGTAAAGTGATCGAGAAATTTGAGCGGAAAAAGGATTCGATATGATTATAACTACTGAAAAAGCCAACAAATTACAACGGCTTAAATGCAAATTAAAGGAAATTAAAAAGATAAAAAAAATATTAAATAAACGCTATCACTATTTGCAAAATGATGTTTTTGATTTTATGTTTTATAAAACGAAATTAAAAACTACGTGACGTACAATAGAAAATGTGAAACTAAATCAATATTAACCCTAAAAATATGAAAATGATATTTTACAAACCTAATGATAAAATAAAATTTTTAGAAAAGAAAATTATTTTTATAACTACTTAATTAATTATTATTAATTAAAACTATTTTTAACTATTTAATAATAGCCTAAAATACAAGAAAATAGGAAATAAAGCTAGAAAAATAAAATTATGACTTAGAAAAATCTAAAATATCAAAGAGAATTTTCAAAACTATTTTGTATTTTTCGATTATTTTCTATTTTCTAGGAATTAAAACTATTAAAACTAATTAAATTATTTAAAATACAAATTTAACTAAGAAAAATCTAGAAAAATATTTTTTGTCTTTTATATTTATCTTAACTTAATAAAAATGAAAAATTATTTTTTGAAACTTTTCTTAATTAATTGTATTTAAAGCTAATTAAAATGCTTAAAACTAATTAAAATCAAGAAAAATAGCAAACCGACTTGGAAAATCTGAAAATTTCGGAAAACTCTAAAATTATATTTAGAATCTAGGAAAAATATAAAAACAGGGTTTGTGTACAAGAAAATGGGATGCAAGGCCAAGTGCTTATAAAGAAGACTTAAAATAAGCCAACCACCACAAATAAGCACTAAACTGATTCGAAGTTCTAATATGCTAAAATTATCCAATTGCAACTAAAAATAACTAGCCTTAAACACTGGAATGCAAGTTACAAAGATTTGGCTAATATGGCTCAAGTGCTTAAAATCAGTTGAGGTGCTAAGTTTCGACTTAAGCACAAGCTTCAAAATAATTTGAAATGAAAAGCAAAAGTTGGGGCTTAATCTAGACCAGGTTGGCTATTTGTAATCCAAAGTCGAGACCTAGACAACCAGTTTGAGCTTGTTGCAAGATCAGAAACTACTGCATGCACACTCGATTAATCTTGAGTGTGTACAGAAGCGATTTGAGCCATATTGATGAGCATTTTTAAGCCTCTAAAAATTCACAAAATTTTATAAAAATGATGACAAGAAAGTAGACCAAGGGAAGTTTTCAAATACCAAGTTTCACTTTATTTGGTTCAGAACTGAAGCAATGAAAAATCCTCTCGGTTGGCTCAAACAGTATTTCAAGCTTTTGACTTTTGAAGTGAAAATGAAACTTTGACTTTTTGAACTTTGATTCAATTTTAAGGACTGATAATGATGTATTATGATAAAACAAACTTAATGCAACCAATGTCTATGAGTTTTAAACACAAAACCAAGATTTTGAATTGCAAAAATCTCAACATTAAAGCTGTTGAGACAGTTTAAGTTGAATTTTGACTTTGGGACATTTTGTAGGCACAAACTAAGACAGATAGGATCTCAAATGAGCTAAACAAACATAACTCAGCAGGTATCCACTATTGAACCAACCTTTAATACAGAGTAACAAGCTGATCCAAACACCTCTTTAACTACTGTTTTGCAAACAAAATGAAGCTAACTGCTAAAATAGACAATGCAGACAATCAAACTGAATTTTAATAACCTAAATACTACTTATTAAACAGATAGGAACTAATTATTACTGCAAATACAAGATGTGCTTTGAAACTTGAAATTCACTTACAAAAGGGTCCTTAGCCACAATGGCTTGAATCCTGTGAACCAATGGACCTCTAACCTATTTATATCAACCCATTAGACCTGAATCAACCCACATCCAGCACTGCTTCACCCATTGACCATTTTCTTTTCAATTTAACCTTGTTTGACTTTCTTTGACCAAGAACCAATTTTGCTTAAAAGCGAAATGAAAGCTTATAGAAAGCTATGTGAAGCTTGTATAAGCTGTTTGAAGCGAGTAATGAGCTAATGGGAGCTTGTATACAAGACTTTGAAATGGAAATTTTCAACAGTGGACTAATCAACATAAATTGATAATACAACTTGAATTAACACTTGAAAATGATTTATAATGATCCAATAACTTATAATGAGTACATTCAAACAAAAGATTACAGGTTTTTTTAACTTAACTAGAACTTTATATAAAAAACGACATTAATAGAAATTTAAAAACTACTAGACTCCTCCTCATGCCTCCTTTAGCTTCTTTTTATACTCCAAGCTCTTTCTCTCTCATCTCTGATGAATTCCCACTTGAAATGATAGCCATTGGATGGCTAAAAGTGATCCTGGCCTTTGAATGGACTTTTGGCGCCAAAACTAGATTTTAACAGTTGGGGTTGAGTGAGGGGGGGAAGGTACATTTAATGCATCTTGGATGTTAGTTGAGGTGGAGGGGACATGGAAAGGATATTGTGGTGGGTGGTTGTGTTGGTGGTGGATATGGGAGTAGTAGGCAGTGGGGAGGAAATGGGGGAAAGGAGAAGAGGTTTGACCGGTGTTTGGGGGTTTTAATATATTATGAAGGGTTCAAGGGTTATTTGACAGGGGTCCAAGGGGAAAATGGCAGGGTCGCATGTATTTGATAGGGCCAAATGGTTTAAAGGTTTTTAATAACACAAGGACTATTTGTGTAATTTCTGAAATTCAAGGGACCTAGGCTGCCAATTTGCAAAGTTGCTCTAAAGGACCAAAAGTGACAAGCTTCCATACTACAAGGACCAAACTTGACATTTTCCAATTTTCCAAGGGCCATTTTTGCCAATTTTCAAACTTGAAGGACTAATTTGTAATTTTCTCAAACTTTTGATATTTTTCACCAAAGGACTAATTTTGACAAGTTATGATTTAAAAAGGACCTTTGGTGACTTTTCTTTTGAAATTATGTGCTCGAGGGACTGTTTTGACAACTTTTGAAACTTGGGGACCGAAGCGCCAATTTCGCAAACTTAGCTCATTTTCATCGATTTTGAACATTTTGCATCCGAAACATATAAAATGCAATTTTGGAATATTTTTAGTATTTTGATGCATTTCGAGCATTTTTTAAGCGTTTTGCGATTCAGATTAAACCAAAATGATGAGTATTTACACACTCATCAATCCCCACACTAAACTATTGCTAGTCCCTAGCAATCTTTTGAGAAAAACTTAATGGATTTGAAACTCTTTACCAAAAGCCATTACTACGGAGTAGCCAAATGTTTTAGTTCAAGTAAGAACCATGGTACACCGATAACCATGTGATTTTGAGCAAACCACCGACTTCCAACGGTTTGATTTGTCTTTACCGAAGCCGTTTGCTCGGACTAGCCAACTCTTAGATAAATTATCAATATTATCTTTGGTGAGTCGATTACCAATTATGGTTTTTCACTTGCCTTTACCACAAGCCATAAACTTGCGGGCTAGCCAACTCTTCACTTTTAAGGATATGGTGAAATTGAATACCATACAATTTTGGGCAAATTGCAAGCCGTCAACGAATTTGAGATATCTTTACCAAGAGCCGTTTGCTCTGGATTAGCCAATCCTTTTGTTTATTAGACAAGGCGGATGATAACCAAATGAGTAAGTGTAAAACACTTACTCAAAAAAAAAAATTTTGGCCAAAAGCGGGAATTAGGTGGTATAATTATATGATAAAATTCGTGAGAATTCCCCCACTTAGAAATGAATATTGCCCTCAATATTCAAAGTACTAAGCGGTTATGCGAAACGAGAACGTAAAGGGAAATACTAAGCCATTATTTAGAAAGAAGATTTTTTTTTTTTTTTTTTTTTTTTTTTTTTTTTTTTGAAACTCTTATATACACAACATGTGGGCAACCCCCACACTAGGGTGGTAGAAAGATAGAAAGAAGTCGAAATATGGGTGAAAACCCATATGGCATGCTCTTGTTTTTGATTACCGAGTCGCTAGCTTGACTCGATCCCGCATTCATTGGTTCATGGGAAAGTTTGTAAGTCGGGACAACCATGGATGGAATGTCCTCTCCAAATAATGCTTCACTCGATGACCATTCACTTTAAAGTTTGGACCATCGGGTTGAGATAACTCAATGGTACCATAAGGATAAACCTTAGCAATGGTAAATGGACCGGACCAACGGGACTTGAGCTTTCGAGAAAATCTTCAATCTTGAATTGAAAAGAAGGACTCGATCACCAACGTTGAAAACGCGGTTCTTGATTTTGAGTCATGAATCTTCTTTGTCTTTTGTTTATAGATCAAAGAGTTCTCGTAAGCTTGATCACGGAGTTCATTTAATTCATTCATTTGAACTTTCCGATGATCACCGGTGTCTGAATATCAAAGTTAGCATGCTTCAAGGCCCGGTATGCCTTGTGCTCGAGCTCAACCGGTAGATGACATGCCTTCCGTACACTAGCTTGTATGGAGTGCACCCGATGGGTGTTTTGTAAGTCGCACGGAAGGCCCAGTCGTCATCTAGCTTATCCGACCAAGAGGCACGGTTTTCACCAACCGTCCTCTCAAGAATTCTTTATCCCCGGTTAGAAACTTCCACTTGCCCACTAGTTTGGGGTGGTGCAGCAGATGAGAGGCGGTGAGTTACACCATACTTTTGCATGACTCTTTCAAATTGGTCATTGCAAAATGCGTACCACGATCACCGATTATGGCTCGTGGAGTTCCAAACCTAGCAAAGAGAGATTTCAAGAATTTCACAACAACTCGGGCATCGTTGGTGGGTAAAGCTTTAGCTTCAACCCATTTTGACAAGTAGTCAACGCCACGAGTATGTATTTGTTACCACGGAAGAAGGAAATGGCCCCATAAAGTCAATGCCCCATATGTCAAAAATCTCACACACTTGAATGGCGTTTGCGGCATTTCATTCCTTTGTGAGATATTCCGTGACGTTGACAAGCGTCACGAGTTTTGACAAATTCATGGGCATCCTTGTAAATGTGGGCCAATAGAATCCGGAATCAAACACCTTCTTGGCGGTGTAGTTGGGGCTATGATGTCCCCAAGAGGTCGAGAATGGCAAGCCTTGAGAATGTCAATAGCTTCGACCATACACACATCGCGGATGACTTGATCCGCAAATTTTGAACAAGTAGGGTCGTCCCGAAGTAATGTTTTACATCTTTAAAGAATTTATTTTTTTGTTGGGACGACATCCCTTTCACCACAAAGTTACCCGCATGGTAATTTGCAAAGTCCGCAAACCATGGGGTAGAAGAGTCTCCACGAAAAGAAACCACATTGAGTGTTTCGAGAGGAAATGTTTCATTTATTTCCTTTTCTCGAACACATCTTGGTGAGGGTTCTCTAATCGGGATAGATGATCGTGACGGGTTCTCGGCTCCTTTTTATCACGAATAATGATATCAAATTCTTGTAGGAGGAGAACCCAGCGGAGCAATCTCGGCTTTGCATCTTGTTTTGCAAAGAGATATTTGAGGGCCGAGTGATCCGTATACACCACGCATTTGGTCAAGATAAGGTATGGCGAAACTTCTCAAACGCATACACCACGACTAATAATTCTTTTTACGTAGTGGTGTAATGGGTCCGAGCTTGATCATAGTTTTGCTTGCGTAGTGGATTGGTGAAAATGCTTGGTTTTGCGTTGCCCAAGACCGCACCGATAGCAAAATCACTTGCATCGCACATGAGCTCAAAGGGTAAATCGATCGGGGCAACTAGAATGGGTGCTTCCGTAGCTTTTTCTTTAATGTTTCAAAAGCTTGATGCACTCGGGAGAAAAGATAAAAGGAGCATCTTTTCGAGAAGATGGGTCATAGGCGAGCGATTTTAGAGAAATCTTGAATGAATCTACGATAAAACCCGGCATGACCTAGAAAACTCCTAATACCTTTGACGGTAGTAGGATGAGGTAATTTAGCAATAACATCAACTTTGCTCTATCTACCTCAATCCCATTTTTGAAATCTTATGGCCAAGGACTATGCCTTCTTTGACCATAAAGTGGCTCTTCTCCCAATTTAGACATAGATTGGTGTCTTCACACCTTTTTAGCATTTTGTCTAAATGGGAGAGACATGTCTGAAATGAGTCCCCAATGACCGAGAAGTCATCCATAAACACCTCCATAGTTTCCCCGATCATGTCGTGGAAAATTGCCATCATACATCGTTGGAGCGTGCGGGAGCATTACATAAGCCAAAAGGCATACGTGCGTAGGCAAATGTCCCGTATGGGCGGTGAATGTGGTCTTTTCTTGATCCGGCGGATCAATGGGGATCTGAAAGTAACCCGAGAAACCATCAAGGAAACAATAGTACTCGTTCCTGCTAATCTCTCAAGCATCCGGTCCATGAAGGGTGAGGAAAATGGTCTTTATGGGTGGCTTCGTTTAACTTACGATAGTCAATACACACACGCCATCCCGTAACCAATCGAGTTGGAATTAACTCGTTTTCTTCATTCGTGACAACGATAATGCCACCCTTTTTGGAAAGCAATGAATTGGGCTAACCCAAGGACTATCGAGATCGGGTAAATCAAACCGGCATCAAGAAGTTTGAGAACCTCTTGTTTGATAACCTCATGAATCTTAGGATTCACCCTTCTACGATGTTGAACCGCTTTGGTTTGAAGTCATCCTCCATTAAGATTTTGTGAGTACAAAACTCGGGGTTGATACCTTAATATCGAGAGTTTCAAGCAATTGCTTGCTTGTGTGACTTCAAGACCTTTATGAGCGAGTTTTCTCCTCCTCGGTCAAGTCTTTAGCAATTATGACGGGTAATTTATCATCACCCTCCAAAATGCATACTCGAGATGAGGAGGTAGGTCCTTAAGTTCAACCTCGGGAAATTCTTGAGTAGATGTTTGTCTTGATTTGATTTCCTCAATCGTGATTTCTTCGGAGGAGTGAAGGTAATGGATCTTCATTAAGCAATTGCTCAAGATAAAGAATATCCCCTCCGAATCATAAACACCATCAATTCCAGGAGGAATTGATTCATCGATAACAAGAAATTCATCGATCTCTTCCGGAAGGAAGTCACCTCCCTCAAACGGAGTGAGAGAGGGAAGAGTCGGCAATGATAGGTTGAGAAGATGTGGTGGAATCCCACCCACGAATTATGAAGATAACCAAGAAACTCTTGAGAGTACTCCTCGAAGCAATATCAATTAAATCGACTCGATTAAGCGATTCGATGTCATAATTTGAGGAGTACCTCGAAGTCGATCGAGGTTAAAGGTATGACTTCATTACCCACACGTAAAGTGATCTCTTGCTCAAATACATCAATAAGAGCACGGCCCGTTCTCGGGAATCCTCGTCCAACAATGAGAGGAACCCGATGATCGGCATCGAAATCAACAACCACAAAATCGGTGGAAAATGGAACTTTCCTACTTTCACGAATACATCCTCGGCGATGCCAAGAGGACGCGATATAGAACGATCGCAAGCTCAAGAGTCATGCGGTAGGAATAAGTTCCTAAGAGAAAGTTTCTTCCACATCGAATACGGCATCAGATTGATGCTTGCACCAAGATCGGCAAGGGCAAAGCATTCAATCATCCGGGAAAACACAAGGAAGAAGAAATTTTCCGGGATCTCCTAGCTTCTCGGGAAGCTTCTTTAACAAACTATGAGCAATTTTCATTCAAAGGAGTCTTAGCCATTTCAAACGACTTTTCCTTGTTGCTCAACATGTGTTTGAGAGTAGATGCAAACTTGGGCATCAACATGATAGCATCCATAAAGCTTATGTCAAAATGAAGCTCTTGGAAAATTTGAAAGAATTTTTCCATTTGATGACTAGCTTTTCATGGAGCTTTGCTCATGTAAGCGTGAGGGTAAGGAATAGAAGTTTTGGATTTAGGGTTACCAACCGGAGGTTCAAAACAACTCGAGTTTGGTATTGGGTTTCGGGACAACACGAGGATGGACATTCTTTGGTACTTCCGTTATTAGTAGGAAGTTCCTTGTCCTTTGTCGCCTCGGGTTCGCTTTCCACTACCTTCGGAGAGAAGAAGAAGAGGTAGTAGGAATAGCGGGTCCATCATAAAGCACCACTTGGTTGTGATCGCCTTTGCATCGCCCCTCGGATTAGCGATCGTGTTGCTAGGTAAAGTACACGAGCCCAGGGTCGATCATTTAAAGACTTCTTAATGTTAGAAATCGGCTAACCAACAACCGATTCATTTCCTCTTGGGATTTCATGAATTGTTTCAACAACTCATCGGATGATGGTCCAGTTGGAACAATGGCTTGAGTTGACAGGAAAATTCGGCCTCTATTGTTAGGATTAGGGCCTTGATTACGAAAATTTCCTTGATTGTTTGCATGAAAATACCCAGGTTGAAATTTCCACGACACAGGTTTCTATTGAAATTTCCTTGATGTTGGAAATTTTGATTTTGATTTTGAAAACCGTTGTTTGTGAAATTACCTTGGTTTTGGAAACCTTGGTTTGGTCTATTCGATTTTGATTACGGTTTTGATTGAAATTGGAGGTCGAGTAGTGGTTAGGGACGGTGGTTGGGTCTCTGAGAGCACGATATTGATTGCCTCCCGATTAGAAATCCGCCCACAAAGATTAGCTTCAAAGGGTTACCATCGGTGGCCATACAGATTGTAATAAGCATGGGGCCACCACAGTAACGAGACTTCCACTTTTTAACTTGAGGAGGTGAAGTTTGTGGAAAAAGACTTTCTTTTGGTTGGAAGAACCAAAGCTTGAATAGCTTAGTGAGTTTATCAATCTTAGCATCGGTGCTAGATTGACTCACGGGCGATGAAGAAGAAGGACCAACAACGACTTGGGAAACAACAGCTTGCTTCGTGCGGTCACGGACTTTAGACTTGTTTTCGATGATCGCTAAAGCTTCTTTTGACAGTTTTGCTTAGGAAATTTCCTCCGCGGAGGAATTGAGAGAATCTTGATCAGATTGACTCACTCCATTGTAGAAAGTATCGAGTTGCATCAACTCGGAGAAACCGTGGTGAGGACATTTGCGAAGCAATTCCTTAAAACGATCCCACGATTCATGAAGGATTCATCAAACTTTTGAGTGAATTTGATGATTTCATTTTAAGACTCGTGGTTTTGGAAGGTGGATAGAATTCATTCACAAATTTCTTCACGGATCTTCCCATGTCTCAATTGACCGAGGGGTTGTTTTCAAGCCAAATCCGGGCTTGCCCTCAAGAGAAAATGGGAATGGAAGAAGCTTAATGACATCGGTAGGGACATTCTTGTATTTGATGGTAGATGCAATCTTGTTAAACCATCGAATATGAGCATGAGGATCATCCCGCTCAAAACCGTAGAATTGATTTGAGGTTACAAGATTGATAACCGGTTTTGAGTTCAAAATTTTCACCACAATGGTCGGTACAACGATAACATCTCCATACCCGTCGATGGGTGCACGGAGAAGCTCACACATAGGCGTTCTTCCGCCATGATAACGAAGTAGTGTGAGCGGTCCGGATCTCGATCCGGTGATGGAGCGAAAGTCTACGGACACGCCTTCTTGGAATCTTGACAAGCTCACGAAATGGGCTCACGGATCTAGAAGAAGCGAGTGCGCATACACTAGAGTTAACTCTAAGAATCTCGAGTTAAGGAGAGAAATGGGAATTATGAAGGCGTTTATAAAAATTGGGGTGAGAAGAATCTTTATGGGTTTTACGGTTACGACAAGTAGATATCACAACAAAATCAATTAACACAAAATCGAGGCAAAACAACGATGAACTTAACCAATAATCACAAGATGAATGGCTTCTTTGAAAAGGTACACCAATCACAAGGACACAAAGGTAAGTTTTAAATCTTTAGTTCGGGAACTTATTATGGTCGCACCCCAGTTAGGTAGTGCCTTTGCCTTGGTTTGCGGTGGTAATCTTTTATGTTGTTATTTATTAAAGAAAGCGACAAATCTTTTGTATTTTTATATTTGATACATATATAGAAACAAAAGGAAAATATTTTTGTGTTTTTTATACGTTTTTTTTTGGATTTTTGGGTTTTGGATTTTTATAATATATATATATATATATATATATATATATATGGATGATATATAACAAAGAGTGATATATTCAAACTACTAATCGCTAACTACTAATCTGATAACGTAAGATTATCAAGACATCCCCAGTGCGCGTAAAATTTGATCCGTCAAAACCGTCAAGTTTTCTCACGCAAGTGACCACTTGTGAATGGCCAACTGTAAGAAACTTAAAACAGCTAAAGCACGAACTCAATGAAGATCGGGAGTATAGGGTTTCCCGGTCGTTATGTCCCAATGAGCTATGCAATGGATCACCCTACGAATAGTGATCGAGAAATTTGAGCGGAAAAAGTGATTCGATATGATTATAACTACGAGAAAAAGCCAACAAATTACAACGGCTTAAATGCAAATTAAAGGAAATTAAAAGAGAAAAAAATATTAAATAAACGCTATCACTATTTGCAAAATGATGTTTTTGATTTTATGTTTTATAAAAGCGAAATTAAAAACTACGCGACGTCTAATAGAAAATGTGAAACTAAATCAATATTAACCCTAAAAATATGAAAATGATATTTTTACAAACCTAATGATAAAAGAAAATTTTTAGAAAAGAAAATTATTTTTATAACTACTTAATTAATTATTATTAATTAAAACTATTTTAACTATTTAATAATAGCCTAAAATACAAGAAAATAGGAAATAAAGCTAGAAAAATAAAATTAAGACTTAGAAAAATCTAAAATATCAAAAGAGAATTTTCAAAACTATTTTTGTATTTTTATGATTATTTTTCTATTTTCTAGGAATTAAAAACTATTAAAAACTAATTAAATTATTTAAAAATACAAATTTAACTAAGAAAAATCTAGAAAAATATTTTTTTGTCTTTTTATATTTATCTTAACTTAAGAAAAATGAAAAATTATTTTTTTGAAACTTTTCTTAATTAATTGTATTTAAAGCTAATTAAAAATGCTTAAAAACTAATTAAAATCAAGAAAAATAGCAAACTGACTTGGAAAAATCTGAAAATTTCAGGAAAACTCTAAAATAGTATTTAGAATCTAGAAAAAATATAAAAAACAGGGGTTGTGTACAAGAAAATGGGACTGCAAGGCCAAGTGCTTATAAAGAAGCACTTAAAATAAGCCAACCACCACAAATAAGCACTAAACTGATTCAGAAGTTCTAATATGCTAAAATTATCCAATTGCAACTAAAAATAACTAGCCTTAAACACTGGAATGCAAGTTACAAAGATTTGGCTAATATGGCTCAAGTGCTTAAAATCAGTTGAGGGTGCTAAGTTTGGACTTAAGCACAGGCTTCAAAATAAGCTGGAAATGAAAAGCAAAAGTTGGGGCTTAATCTAGACCAGGTTGGCTATTTGTAATCCAAAGCTGAGACCTAGACAACCAGTTTTGAGCTTGTTGCAAGGCAAGACAAACTACATGCACACTCTCGATTCATCTTGAGTGTGACACAAAGCGATTTAAACCATATTGACGAGCATTTTTGAAGCCTCTAAAAATTCACAAAATTTTATAAAAATGATGACAAGAAAGTAGACCAAGGAAGTTTTCAAATACCAAGTTTCACTTTATTTGGTTGAGAATGAAGCAATGAAAATCCTCTCGGTTGGCTCAAACAGTATTTCAAGCTTTTGACTTTTGAAGTGAAAATGAAACTTTGACTTTTTGAACTTTGATTCAATTTTAAGGACCGATAATGATGTATTATGATAAAACAAACTTAATGCAACCAATGTCTATGAGTTTTAAACACAAAACAAGATTTTGAATTGCAAAAATCTCAATGATTAAAGCTGTTGAGACAGTTTAAGATTAATTTTGACTTTGGTCATTTTGTAGGCACAAACTAAGACAGATAGGATCTCAAATGAGCTAAACAAACATAACTCAACGGTATCCACTATTGAACCAACCACGAACACTGAGTAACAAGTCGATCCAAACACCTCTTTAACTCTTGTTTTGCAAACAAAATGAAGCTAATCGCTAAAATAGACAATGCGGACAATCAAACTGAATTTTAATAACCTAAATACTACTTATTAAGCAGATAGGAACTAATTATTACTACAAATACAAGATGTGCTTTGAAACTTGAAATTCACTTACAAAGGGTCCTTAGCCACAATGGCTTGAATCAATGAACCAATGGACCTCTAACCTATTTATATCAACCCATTAGACCTGAATCAACCCACATCCAGCACTGCTTCACCCATTGACCATTTTCTTTTCAATTTCTACCCAGTTTGACTTTCTTTGACCAAGAACCAATTTTGCTTAAAACTTAAATGAAAGCTTATAGAAAGCTATTAGAAGCTTGTATAAGCTTACTGGAACTAAGTAATGAGCTGTTGGGAGCTTGTATACAAGACTTGGAAATGGAAATTTTCAACAGTGGACTAATCAACATAAATTGATAATACAACTTGAATTAACACTTGAAAATGATTTATAATGATCTAATAACTTATAATGAGTACATTACAACAAAAGATTACGGGTTTTTAACTTAACTAGAACTTTATATAAAAACGACATTAATAGAAATTTAAAACTACTAGACTCCTCCTCATGCCTCCTTTAGCTTCTTTTATACTCCAAGCTCTTTTCTCTCATCTCGATGAATTCCACTTGAAATGATAGCCATTGGATGGCTAAAAGTGATCTGGCCTTTGAATGGATTTTGGCGCCAAAACTAGATTTTAACATTGGGGTTGAGTGAGGGAAGGTACATTTAATGCATCTTGGATGTTAGTTGAGGTGGAGGGACATGGAAAGGAGATTGTGAAATGGGTGGTTGTGTTGGTGGTGGATATGGGAGTAGCGAGGCGGTGGGGAGGAAATGGGGGAAAGGAGAAGAGGTTTGGGGGTGTTTGACTAGCTTAATATATTATGAAGGGTTCAAAATGCTAAGGGTCCAAGGGAAAATGGCGGGGTCACATGTATTTGATAGGGTCAAAATGGGTTTAAAGGTTTTAATAACACAAGGACTATTGTTGTAATTTACGAAATTCAAGGGACCTAGGTCGCCAATTTGCAAAGTTGCTTCAAGGACCAAAAGTGACAAGCTTCCATAGTACAAGGACCAAACTTGACATTTTCCAATTTTCAGGGCCATTTTGCCAATTTTCAAACTTGAAGGACTAATTTTGTAATTTCTCAAACTTTTGATATTTTTCACCAAAGGACTAATTTTGACAAGTTATGATTTAAAAGGACCTTTGGTGACTTTTCTTTGAAATTATGTGCTCAGGGACTATTTTGACAACTTTTGAAACTTGGGGGCTGAAGCGCCAATTTGCAAACTTAGCTCATTTTCATCGATTTTGAACATTTTGCATCTAAAACATATAAAATGCAATTTTGGAATATTTTCGATATTTTGATGCATTTCGAGCATTTTTAAACGTTTTGCGTTCAGATTAAACCAAAATGATGAGTATTTACACACTCATGCTCACCTTGATGAGTCGTACAATGATTCGAACTCTTGAACACGATGTCGAACTCCCACCGTACATCTTCTTACGGCCATGCGACTTTTGTTGGGACATCTCACTCCAACATGATGGTACATGCTCTAGTTCCAACTACTTTCCATCATCATCTTGCACTCCCACTCCACCACATAACACTCGTCCCACTCCACCATGTTCTCAAACTAAGACTAGTAGTGTGATGGAGGATGTTCTTCATTCATTTGTTCTTGATTATGATACTCAAAGTATCTTGCATATGAAGACTTTGATCAGTTGGACCCACTTGAAATGGAGGAGATGGGCGAAAATCACGGTGGCATTGTTGTCGGTGGATATCAAAAGGTTTCAAGAGAAGTACGGAAGGAAGTTTGCTTTCAAGGAAAGGAACCACCGCTTTGTGAGGAGAAAAGTCAAGTGTTTCACTTGCCACCGGATGGGGCATTTCTCGAGGAATGCAAAGACAGGGAAAAGTGGAGATGGAGCTAACTACATTTCCTATCGCCAGAAAGCAAGAAGTCGGAGCTTGACTCTTCTCACCATGGATGAGCAGGTCAAGCCGGATCGCACATGAACACGTGAATGAGGAAGCTCATGATAATCTTGATAAGCTTGGATTCTTTGGCAAGGTGTACTTGGATGAAAGGCATGATCGGTTTGCCTTGATGGGACTATCTCGGTACACAATCGCATATTTGGTTGTAGTCTAAGATACAATGAACTTAAAGAAGAGTATGATGCTATGAAACCTAAGTTCAATGAATGCTATGTTGAAAATGAAGCTCATAAACTAGCATTAAAAGCGATAGAAAGACAAAAGGTATGGTTTCAAAAGAATCAAATAGCTTATGAAGAAAAGATAAAGGTGTTACGGTTTGATCTAGAAGTTGCAAATAATTACTTAAAGCGTCTCGAGAAAGCTAAGGAAGGCGTAATCCGAGAACCTAGAGCTTAAAGAAAAGTTCTTGAGGAAATAGCTAGGAATAATCAATGGTTAATTTCGGTGATAATCGCTAGAAATCTATAACGATCAATCGATGACCTCGCTTAGGTTTAGGCTTTCAAAATATGTAGGATTAGAAGCTAGGTATGATGGTCGTAAATCAACACCGGTGAGGTTAGCTAACTTTGTAAAGAAGGTAAAATGCATCTTGTCCCCTGGACCTATTAGAGGTGAATTTATGCCCATAGACCTATCCATCATCGTTGACTTTGATGGATCACATCATCTATATGGCAAAAGTCAAAAGACTTACGGACACGATTCCTCATCTAATGACTTTGTCTCTTGCTCGGCGGTGACAATTCATCGGATCAAGGGTCTACTTCCTATGAAAGTCGTGATTCAAATAAGAAGTCGACCTTCCCAAGCCCTCACCGAGCCTACACCCAAGCTCGCACCCCAATCTACTTACAAGCCTTCTAGGGAAGCTGCTGAGAATCAACTTCCAAGGCAGTTTCTTGAAGATTTATCTTTTAAATCTTTGCATAATCGATCTGTTAAAACAATTCCTTGAATGTTTCGATTTAAGTACTACGCATGTAATCAAACATCTCCTATTTGAATAAATCTTCCAAGAAGAAGACATGTTTTGTATGTGGAAGTAAATTTCATTTAATTAAGGATTGTGATTTTTATGAGCAAAGATTGGGTGCATGTGCTACTCACCGAAACTTAAATCTAAGTGGACCAATGTTGATAATATTCTACCTTATGTCCCACAAGCACTATCTTGACTCTCATTGGAGAGGTTCGGTTGCGGACCTTATGTGCAACCAACTAGCCCATACTTTAATCATGGTTATTGGCCTACATATGTTGACTCTATGTATCTTTGGGATGGGATATGGAATCTTCTTGTGAAGCCCTCGGCGAGTTGTTCTTGGACTATCGAGGACCCAATCAACAATGGAGGACCAAGAACAATGGTGGATCCTCTAGATCTTCATGGCCTACACGGTGATCCACAAGGCGGGTTCAGTCGGTAATGACTTGAACCTCCTTGAATACTAACTATATGTATATATTTTGTTGTTGTTTGTAGGATCATCCCTTAAGCATAAAGATATTGGTATTGTTGATAGTGGCTGTTCCGGAAGCATGTGCGGGAGCAGAGATATGATGCACAATTTTGTTCCTATAGAAGGAGGAGGCAATGTGACTTTTGGAGGAAGTGATGGGAGTATCACAGGGAAAGGCACCATAAAGACTCCTCATCTGGATTTTGAAAATGTGTACTATGTTAAGGAACTTGACATTTCAACTTGTTCTCCGTTTCACAAATCGTGACACCAAGAACAAAGTACTCTTCTCGAGAATGAATGTCTTGTCTTTGTCTAAAGACTTCAAACTCCCGTAAGAAACTTCAATTCACGAAAGTTCCTCGAACTCACAATTTGTATACATTCAACCCATCAAGTTCAACTGTTTGGTGACCTCACTTGTTTGGTGGCTAAAGCATCTCTTGATGAGTCCACTAAATGGCATAGGAGGATGGCTCATGTGAATTTCAAGACCATAAACAAACTCTCTAAAATGGGTCTTGTTGAAGGTCTTCCTCCAAAGTTTTCACCAATGATCATAATTGTGTTGCATGCAACAAAGGAAAACAACACCGAGCCTCCTACAAAGCTATCAATGCTATGAGCATCATTTACGAACCTCTTGATTGCTCCACATGGAACTGTTTGGTCCAACTCAAGTCGAAGCATTGATCGAAGTTCTTACGTTTGGTTATCACCGATGGCTATAGCAAATTTTGTTGGGTTTTCTTTCTAAGAACCAAAGATGAAACATCTCCAGTCTTGGTGACTTCATCACCCTCGTTGAAAATCAGTTGAACAAAAAGGTTAAAGGAATTCGGTGTGATAATGGGACGAGTTCAAGAATGTTATTCTTATAGAACTCGTAGGGCAAAAGGTATAAAAGGATTATAGTAATCCAAGAACCCCACAACAAAATGGGGTGGTGAAAGAAAGAATAGGACCTTAATAGAGGTTGCAAGATCAATGCTTGCGGACTCTAAAGCCCACTATGTTCGGATCAAGCTGTTGTACAGCGTGCTATGTACTAAAGGGGTCTCCATTACTAGACCTCAACTCAAAACACCATATGAACTTCTCTTTGGGAAGGTTCACGTCATCCACTACCTAAAACTTTTGGTTGTCAAGTGACCATTCTAAACACCGGTGATCCGTTGGGAAAGTTTGATGAGAAGGCGATGATGGTTATATTGTGGGTTATTCACTCATAGTAAGGCATCTGAGGTGTACAATTTGCAAGCCAAGAAGATAGAGGAGACTTTGAACCTAAGATTTTGGAAGATAAGCCTAATGTTCAAGGATTGTGGGTCATCGTGGTCCTTTGACCTTGACTATAGCGATTATTTGGGTTACACTAGACATTTGGCTAACCAAAATGCGGGTCCTCAAGAGTCTCCCACTAACAATGCGGTACCTTGGATGATGACTACGAAAATGAGTTTGAAGATGATGAGCAACCTATACTTGTGCCTTCTTTCTCCCCAACAATATTGCAGGCACCACCTCCAAGGATATTGTTGATAAGAGTGATGAAGATGAATCACATTATCTTGAGGACCTTGCCGGGCTTGGACTCAAGAATTTTGACTAAGCAAGCGGAAAAAGCGAATGGAGAGGTTGCTAATGAAGAGTCGAGAGAAACCATGTTTCACTGAAGTTGATTCTGCCACACCTACCATCCACAACCATTGAAGGCTATCTTTGTTTCTTCTCATGTTCCTTCTCAAGTGTCTTCGACTTTGGAGAACCTTATACACGCTTTCCAAGACCCTCGGATCTTGGAAATCATCAACAAAGTGGCATCTTCACCCCACCCTCTTATGATCTTTGAGTTTGAACCAACTATCACTAATCTTGATTCATCCATTGAAGTCAGCCCCTTGCTACTCGGAGGATTAATATTGCTCATCCTCAATCCAACATTATAGGTGATCTTCGCACTGTTAGAACTCGAAGGGCTATAACTAGTCCTCGGTTTGGATGATTGCTTTTCTCTTATGTCTCCAACCAAAGAAAGAGACAATCACACGAGACTTCCAAACATTGTCTGTTTGCTTGTTTTCTTTCTCAAGTAGAACCAACAAGTGTTTCTCAAGCTCTTAATGATTCAAGGCGGCTAGAAGCAATGCAAGAAGAGATGCAACAATTTCACAATCAGCCAGGTTTGGATCTTGGTTCCACTCCACGATGGCAAATATGCCATTGGGACAAAGTGGATTTTGAAGAATAAGAGATGCTCGGGGTGTTGTGGTCAAAACAAAGCAAGATTAGTGGCTCAAGGCTTGAGACAAGAGGAGGGAATTGATTATGATGAAGTGTTTGCACTGTTGCTAGAGTTGAAGCCATTCAATTTTCTTGGCTTATGCTTCTTACATGGGTTTCATGGTGTATCGGATGGATGTTAAAGGTGCTTTTACGTATGGTGAGATTGAAGAGGAGGTTTATGTCACTCAACCCAAGGGATTTGAAGACCCAGATCACCCAAATCATGTTTACAAGGTTGTTAAAGCTCTCTATGGCTTACATCAGGAACCTAGAGCTTGGTATGTTAGGCTTTCATCCTTTCTGCTGAAGCATGGCTATAGGAGAGGTGCTATTGATAAAACTCTAGACATCATTCTTGTGCAAGTTTATGTGGATGACATTGATTTTGGCTCCACAAACGAAGCTTGGTGTGAGGAATTTGAGGAACTAATGAAGGAGAATTTCGGATGAGTGCTATGGGAGAGCTTACTTTCTTTTGGGTCTCAAGTTCGTGAGAACAAGATGGCATCTTTATCATCAAGATAAATATGTGAGGACATTTTGAAGAAATTTGGTATGGAAGGTGTTAGGGGCGCCACAACACCTTATGAAGCCCCAAAGACAAAACAAATAATGACCGGATCTACACGTGAATGTTCATCATGACAGTCCATGATTGGTTCATTAATGTATCTAACGACTTCAAGACCGATATTACTTTTCTTTGTGAGTGTTTGTTCTCGACATCAAGTCACTCCACTTACTTCCCATCTCAATGTTGTCAAGAAGATCTTTAAGTACCTCAAAGGCCAACCTCGGTTAGGCCTTTGGTACCCAAAGAGTCTCCTTTCAAGTTGGAAGCATATAGTGGCGGTGATTATCTTTGGTGCAAATCTGGATAGAAGATCCAACCGGAGGTCGCCAATTTCTTGGAAAGAGGTTGATTTCTTGGCAATGCAAGAAACAAACCATTGTGGTGCCTCAACTCTTTGAGGTAGTATGTTCTTTGCGCAAATTGTTGTGGACAGTCCTTTGGATTCAAAACCAATTCTTTGGACTATGGGTACAACTTCATGAACACAACAATTTATATAGATAATCAAAGTACCATCTGCATAGTCAAAATCCAGGTTTTCACAATCGAACAAAACACATTGAAATCGGGCACCACTTTATAAGAGATGCATATGAAAAACATTTGATAAAGTGGCTAAAATTCATACCGATGATAATGTGGCGATTTGTTAACAAAAGCGTTTGATGGACCAAGGTTTCAACACCTTGTGGTCAATATTGGAATGCTAAACCCTTTTGCAAAGTTTAAGGGAGGCATAGGCCTCGGGGAGGCATAGGCCTCGGGGAGGCATATGCCTCGGGGAGGATTTGTGCAAACTCGCATATTTTTGTGTGTTATTTTGTTTACTAACACTAACTTTCTAATAATTCTTTAGTTTGTTTGTCTTTGTGTTGTTCTTGTGTGTTTTGTGTACATTTTTCGGTTATGCGGATTGCATTTTGTCTATTCCTTGTGCGGATTGCGGTTTGTCTAGTCCATGATCAAGATCAAATTCATCAAGTGTGGTTCATTGGTATATGGTCAAGATAGCTAAAAGACTCAAGTCCGATGATGCTCCACCAAGGCGACTTCTCGGTCATTTCTCTTCAAGCATCTCTTGAAGTTGCTTCTCTCTGACAAGGGTCCATCTGTGAACCATCTACCATTCTCTGAAGCACCGATGTATCGGCTCCCACTTCATCTGTGGCAACCGTTGACACACAAGAAGATTCTAAAGTTAAGGAAGTTGATCTTCTTGAAATAAAAACAAAAGGGCGATAAAGATGCTTCACGGGATGAATGCACTACGTGAAGGTGTTCCAAATAAGTCTCCTCTACCTCTTCAAGTCTTACCACAAATGTTCAAACTGAAAATGCTCCTCGGGGACATCTATAAGCTGGTAGGAGGAAGAAGAGAATGGCCAAAAGATCTCCCTTGGATCTTGAAGTCGATGACTCAACTTTCATTATAGAGGTTCTCTTTGCTTTTCACGAGGAGATCAAAATGTGTTGGTCGATTGGAATCGAAGGATGAGAGATGAATGTCATTCATCGAAAGGATTCCACTTCAATGGAATTCACCTTTCAAGGAAATTCTACACTTAGTAGACAGGCGGTTGCTTACTACATACACTCTTGTTACCACCCATTCTTGCAACAAGGAACCACAAGGTTACGGGATGTTCTTCCGGAGATCTTCAAGTCTGTTAAACTCTCTCCAAATAGTAAAGCACATTCCATTTGGGAGAACTCACATCGGTGGAAGGTTGCGTCCGGAGATTCTATCCTCTCCTCGTGTACATGTGCTTGAGACTAAGGGTGGAATCCTTTGTCGCATGCTTCTTGAAAGAAAGTATCCATTGCCCAAGAGACTTATGGAAAGGATGCTTAGTCGAAATTGGAGATTCCTCCGAACCGGTGGGCAATGAAAGATTATGCCTTCAACATTGGTGGGTTTGATCAAGACTCAACTTCTACAACAAAGAACAGCCTCATCCTCATCCTAATCATGGTCTTGGGTACTCTCGCACTACCTTGTTTTGTTCATTTAGTTTGTGTTATTTGTATTATTTGTCAAATTTCGTGTTATTTTCAATTTATTAGTTAAAAAAAAAAAAAAAAAAAAAAAAAAAAAAACTAACTTTTATGCGGGTTTGTTTGTTGTACCATTCGATGGTTTTAACTCACCAGACATACCTTGTGTATGTCAAAGAGTTAGCTAGTCCAAAGGGTACACTTTGGTAAAGACACAACAATCTGTTGATAAATTGTAATGGTTTGCTCAAAATCATAGGGTCTACAACCACCCATGCTTAATCGCCGAGGGTTGTATGGTCATCAATTCACCATGGTCTATTCCTTTTGGAATCCAAGAATTGGCTAGCCCACATGTATATGGCATGTGGTAAAGGCAAGCGAATCCATTATTGGTTCTCAATTCACCAATTCTAAGAATTGACTAGTCCCGAGCAAACGGCTACGGTAAAGACAAGTCAAATCCGTTTAAATGGTTCTTGGTTTGCCAATAAATCGGATGGTTATCAATGTACCATAGTTTTCGAACTCAAACATATGACTACTCCGGTAGAAATGGCTATTGGTAAAGAGACATCAAACCCATTATTTTCAATGATTCACCTCTCATAGGAGTTAACACACCGAAGTGATGAGAATAGTATGAAACTTATATGTTTTGATGTACATGATGTCATATGTTCTTTGCAAAGATCCGGTGTATAACGATTCGGTCATCATAGAGATGTTCTTCTTCCGAATCTTCTTCGCGATGTTCGAATGCAATCCTCTTAATATGAAGTATTTGTGCTCAAGAAGCGGGCCCTCATAGCTCGAAGTGTTTACGGTATGGGAGGATATTGTTTGGAAATTTTTCATAAGATGGTACAATCCTCAACAAGATTAACGATCTATCAAGGCGGAACTTAACCTAGTCAAATTCCGGTTTAGGGAGGATTGTTGGGAATTACGGTAAACTCATGGATCTCTGAAGTATCTGCCAAGAGTTTCAAGAGTTCTGTTGAAGAAGAATGGATTCGCTAAAGTTATACTTGATTGAAGTGATAATGCGTAAATCGTAATTCTGGCGATAGTGCGAATCCACGTGGGAGAGATAAGCTACCGTATGTAGGCAGTATGCAGAGGAAAAGTCACAGTATGAAGAATAGGTTGGCCAGTATTGTATAGAGCTTACTCGTAATGTGTTTTGAACAAAACAATATGATTAGTAAAACAATATGATTAGTTGCATGCTTGTCTAGATGCATGCGTTGTCTATGTTTGTATTAGGAGCATACATTGAAAATGCTCGTGAGTGATTAGGGTTTCTCGTCTATAAAAGAAACCATAATAGTTTGTATTAGATAAGTTTTTCTAAGTCTTTCAAGTCTGGTAAAATATCCGAAACATAGAGTTTCTATAATCAAAAGATCCATAGAGGATCTAAGAGTTCTTAGTTATTATAACTTGTATTTACATTCCGCTAAAGAATACGAGGTGTAGAGATCTTCTATTAGTTTGCTTGTGATTACATAGGCAACACTAACGATCTCCGAGTGCTTAAGATCTATCAAGGTCTTTGTGTTTTCAACAAAGCGTCATAATGATGTGGCTTGCTTGATGTTGGGAACGATGGAATCTGCTCTCCAAAGGTAGTTTGAAAATTAATTCCCATACAACATGCTTAATGAACTCAGAACCATGTTTGAGAAACCTGCGGCTGTAGAAATATATGATTTGATTGATGCACTTCACAACTGCAAGCAGGGAGAGGATAAACCCGTAAGTGCTCATGTATTGGAGATGAAAGGATACATGGACCAATTACAAGCACTTGGCAAAGTTTATGAAAATGACATTGTTGTGAACTTGATCAACGAGATCCTTGACAAGGATTTCAATGGTTTTGTTCGAACTTCAATATGCACTGCGTGAGGAAGGCGATTCTTGACCTACACGCATTGCTAATTGATTATGAAAAGGGTTACCTCAAAAGGCTCCTACTCCCCGGTACTTGCAATTCAGGGTGGAAGGATTAATAAGCCAAAACCGCAGCGTGTGAACAACAAGAAGGGTAAGGGGAAAGGGAAGGTTGACAAGGGTAAACAAGTTATGGCCTATCAACCAGAACCAAAGAAGAACCCTACTCAAAGGAAGGAAAATCCTAAAAAGGATCAAACATGCCACCACTGCAAAGTCGTTGGGCATTGGAAGAGAAACTGTGCTCTCTATCTTGATGAATTGCGGAAAAATAAGTTGAAGTATGTTGGGTCCTCGTCACGGTCCTTGAGTAACTTATTTATGATTGAATTATTTACTCTAAATCATAAAAATTCCTGGGTATATGATCTTGGATGTGGTATTCACATTTGTAATACACTACACGGGTTTAAAGTGGAGAGGAAGCTGGCCTATGGGGAACAATATCTGCATGTGGGCAATGGGGCACCTGCAGCTGTTGAAGCCATAAGAGTGTTTAGTTTAGTATTGCCTTGGTGAGGAAAGATTGCACCGTTATTATTAAAAAAGCTAAAATTTTGATTTTAAAAACTAAATGCACCAATTTTAGCCTAAAAACTAATAAAGATTAAAACTTTATTAATAAAGTGATTTAAAAAGATGTTTAAGTAACCATTTTTGTATTTGAAGATAGATAATTTTAAAAAGATTAACAAAATTTAAACTAAAATTAATTTATGTGTTTTCTTTTTGAATTTTTGCATAGAACAAAGTAATAAAGTTTTTATTTAAGAAAAACTTAAAACTGAGATAAAGAGTAAACTAGAATAACACTTTTATTATTATAGAAGGCCCAAGGATCGATTCTCGTACAATACAAATGACAGAAAAATTAAAGTTGCAGAAAGCTAAAAATGATAGGTAAAATTTATGATAGATTTCTTCTCCACTTAAAACGGATATATATCATCTATGGTGTCTATAAAAAAAGTGTGCATTTCAGATAATAATCATATAAGCACAACTTGTTTCCCAAATGAAAACTATAGTGTTTATTGAGTTCAAAAATGCATAAGCTAATAAGCGCTTAGAAAAAAAGCAAATCCTCACTCCATCTACCATACGATATTCCATGAGACACCACATATCCAATGACTTACCGATGCAGTTAAAACTTCAGTTTAGTGCGGAAGACATACACCTCTTTGCATTATGCTGGTCATAATTACGACGTGCAGTTTTCTCATTATGGAATTACCTCATTGCAGGCTTCTGATTCTTTGCATTCTTTATCGACATAACAATATGATCGCCACCTAAGGCCTTTAGTCTAGTGATATAGTCTAGTGATATGTGAGTTGCCCACCAAGCTAGAGTTGTGAGTCCAAGCCTCGCTGGAGACATCCGTGAGATATATTATGAAATAAGTGGTGTAAGGTGTGAAAAAATTGTCGTTGAAAAAAAAATGATGGAAGACGTGCTGGCTTCTGATTTTTTAGTTTAATGCGATGGTGAGATGAAGTAAAATCTATAAAATAAAATCACTGTCATGTAGGGGTGGCAATTCTCGACACGACATTATAAACGACACGAACCCGACACGAAGTTAAACATGTTTTGGTTAAGGATGAACAGGTTTGAGTAAAAAACGGGTCAACCCGTCTAACCCGTTTAATAAACGGGTCATGTTTGAGTTGAGTAAGTATTAAACAGGTCAACCCATGAACCCGTTTAGGTATATAAGATTTTAAAAATAAAATATATAACCTTGTTTTTATGTTAGATGTGGATTAAATGTATTTTGTTATCTACTTAGTATGAGTGAATTATGATTATACCTTAGATATCATGAAAATTGACGCTTATAATTCAGAAAATTGGCGCATAGTTATTTGTATGTTATTCTTATCATATTTTAGATCCTTATATCATTTTTTGCATTTAAACTAGTTAAATCGACAAACCACTGACTTTATTCACTGCTTGTCTTATCTTAACTACATAAAATGAAAAAAATGTCAAAGTTGAATGTTGAATTTTTCAACAATGGTCAAATGTGAGAGAAAATGAATGTTGAAAATTAAAATAATTAAGGAAATGTTGAAAGTTAAATAATGAAATTTAATGGCAATTATAGTGCTGACTTTTTTGAAAATAGAAATATTAAAGCTTGTTCTACAAACTTAATAGTCATGAAAGGAAAAATGAAATATTGAATAGAGTTTTTTTTTTTTTTTTTTTTTTTAAGCGGATACATAGTTACGTAAATAAAACATTTCATTGTAATTTCATTTATCTCTTCTCTCTATTTTTAAACCAAGCCTCTTTATCTCTTAACCTAACAAAAAATTGAATAGGGTATGAGCTTTTTGTTTTTTTTTTTTTTTTTTTTTTAGTTTCATTTATCTCTTCTTTTCGGAAAAATTTGTTATTGGAAAAAATGTTTTTGGCACATGTTCAAATTTGATTTGAAGCAAAAAAAACAATTCTCGATTTTTTTTCTTCTGAAAATCATTCGTCACATGTGACGAAGAAAAATTCAAAAAAAAATTTCACACATGACGAAAAATAACTTCTAAAACGTAATAAAAACAGACGAAAGCGTATAAAAACGAATAAAAAAAGTATGAAAACATATAAAAATGTATTTTCGTTTTATCGTTTCGTCCATTTTATATCCGTTTTATACCTTAAAATTTATATCCGTTTTATACTACGTTTTAGGGTATAAAAGCGGAGAAAACGATATATCGTTTTAGGGTATAAATGGATATAACAAACGTATAAAATTGGATATACGTTTTTATATATTTTCATACGTTTTCGTCTGTTTTTATATGTTTTCATATGTTTTTATATGTTTTCAAAAGAAAAAAAATCGAGAAATGTTTTTCTAATTTTTTTTGTTTCAAATAAAATTTGAACACGTGCCAAAAAAGTTTTTTTTCGAGAAACAAACTTTTTCTGATAAATAATGTTTGCATGTGACAAAAAAAAGTTTCAAAAAAAAATTTGAAAAAAATGCACGCGACAAAAAAAAAATTCAAAAAAATATTTGAAAAAAAACGGACAATTTTTTTTTAAAAAAAATAAATTATAAACGGTCGCTAGTGTAAAGGATGAGCGCTGCAACGATCGTTAGCCAAAAGGGCTAACGTGTTACTGCTAACGAAACTCACTTAAAACCAGTTAAAATGGAGGACCAAAAGTGGACCTGACAGTGCAAAATACGAACGATTTTTGCACTTAATAAACCACAAAGACGAAACGTGCAATTTCGCCAAACCACAAGGATGATTTTTGCAATTTACTCTAATACCTACTACTAAACCATCATATACTAATCCAAAAGATATCATGACACGTTATATTCAGTTATTTTGTTTCCATTGCCTTTCATAGTTTCATCTGTCACATATTTGTATATTAAGACAATAACAAAAATTACTTTTAACCTCACGTCATTAGAAAGAAAATGAAGATTAGTCTTATTTTCATATTACTATCAAAATTCACAAATGAAGAAGCGATCCTCATATGAGTAGATTGGCGCAGGATTCACGTGATCCGGCACAAATTAGTACATGTGCGTGATAAAGGTCTCACGTTATTTCAAGAAAAGCCACAATAAAAGCACATCAACAAGATTGTTCGCTCACAAAATAAAAGCGTCTCACAAAACTTGTTCACCGAATACAAATTACCACCGGTTACATCGCGTGTAATAGAGTGTATATGTAAATCATTCTTTGGTAGCGAAACTTTACTTTCCACAATTGTTCCTCGAGCCTTACAATGAAAAGAACACGCAAAAAATCGATCTATCTAAAATTTGCTACACAAAACCGTTGTCTCTAGGCCTCAAAACAAGGATAAACGAACACGCAAAATAATTGATCTAACCGGAATTTGTCAGACTATACACCGCTGCCGCTAGGCGCGGGTACTCGTCTAGTTTACTTAAACGGGTTAAACGAGTCACAAATGAGTTACACATGCATAGCAGGTCCTGAGTTAGGGTTGAGTTTCTTAACACGATTAATAAGGAGTCGTGTTTGGTTAAAGGCTATATTAACCCGCCAACCCGCCAACACGCGAACCCGATTAGGTTAACACGAACACGACTTAATTGCTACCTCTACTGGCACACAATATCCATTCCTGCTAATAAATCAAGGGCACACAGAATAAACTATACCATTATCACAACATGAACATCAATTCGTCAAGAATCGAGTTTAAATCTCACATGGACATCTCTGTTTGAAAAGTTGCATCTACACCATCTCATTATCATAAGCCACCCTCGCAACCTTCAGCCATCACAAGTTCAAAATTATGGTTACAAGTCTTGCCCTCCTAACATCTGCAGATCAAGATATCACAAAATCCTACCAACAAACCATCTAAAGTGTATTAAAGAGCATTGCTAAAGCCTCATACAATATCCTCCTACACATACACACAACAATAATTCTCTCTCTACATCTAAACCGTGAATTCTGACACTTGTCAAGATCCTATGAGTAGTGTGAGTAGGAAGATAAGTAAGAGGTTTTACCTTTCTCTATATTAAAAGGTTGTTCCACACGAGTACCAGCTGAATAAAACATCAAATCAAGTTATACGTGAATCACAATCTCTTTCGGTGTCAAAATTTCAAAAACTACACCTCATATCCAAAGTTACCAACGAACACACAAAAGAAAAAAAACAATAGCATCAATTTATGACTTGTGTCACAAAGCAAAACAAAACATAACCTTTTTTTTGCCACCAGAAAATTTATACCAAAAGTTACATATTTTTTCATAAGGGGGATCTAAGGTAGCAAATCAACTTTAACATTAGAAAATAAAAGAAAAAAAGTTAGTCAAAAATCCAACCCCTATATACATAGCATATAAATCATATAAGTACCCTGGGGTCCAAACATGAAAAAGAAGAGATGCTCATTCATCCAAAATGAAAAATATTCCCATCTAACAAAATCCGATAACATTCACATCTTTCGCCAAAGGGATTCGGAGCAACAGGTTTAGAAATAACTACCGGGAGGTTTTGAATCATAACTACCAGAAGGTTTAGAATCGTAAGGTTTAATATCATAACTGACAGAAGGTTTGGGATTATACATAGCAGGAGGTTTAGAATCATAACCACCAGGAGGTTTGGGAATATAAGTAGTGGTAGGTTTAGGATGAGTACCAGGAGGTTTAGGATAATAAGTACCAGGAGGATTAGGATTGTACGGATTATAAGCATTAGAAGGTTTGGATTTTATAATAACAGGAGGTTGTTTAGGTATATAAGGAAGGGATGGACTAAAACCATGATGACCATGATAAGTATGAGCAGTTTTATGAATCGCACTCCTTGTCCTTGCTGCTGTTGCTGCAGGTTGATTTGCAGGAGGAGGGATTTTCTTTTCACTCAAAAAAAGGAATTCTTCAGCTTCTTTTGCACCGATACTTTTAAACGCATCTATAAGAACCTTGATGTATGACACCACATTGGTCTTGAACGTGTACGAGCAGCTCTTCTCACCTTCATCCACATCTTGCACACCTCCTCTCACAAGACTCCCGACTTGCACACCTTCAGTATACGCTTTACACGCCATTAAGATATCACGTACACGATGGCGAAAATGCCCAACCACCAAGTCCTCAAAATGCTGCAAATATCCAACGATATCAAGCATGATAAAAAATCAAAAACTGAATCTTTAATGGCATAGAATAAAGGAATCTGTTACCTTAGGCTGTTTCTTCATGGTATACACCATTGTTTTGAGTGATAAAATAAGGGTATTCTCGTTATAGTCTAAGGCAAACTTTTTTCCTTGTGCAGTGCCACTTGAGGATGCATATCCGGGTTCGTTGAAGTATGGATTAGTGTTCAAAATCAGACCCTGTATGGAGACAAGAACTTGAAGCATAGTCGAAGTGCCTGGGATCCACCTCTCCTTTCACCACCACCCCATGTGTTCAGAAGACTCAAGCAAACTTTACCACAGTTATATAGATTAGGATTGATTCAAGACCACCAGAGTGATACTTCACAAGCTATTAAAAGACCCACATTAAGTTAGACGGTAAATGCATTGGAATCAAGTGAAAATAATGAACTAATGAAGAGAATGACTTACCGGTGGGGTATCGGATAGGTGCTTGGAAAACACACATCAAAAGCGAAGAGACCATCATGATACGGTGTACCCTCGGCTCCAATTATTACAGCTCTCAAAAGATCCATCCTCGATTCATAAACTCTAACAAATATTGTGTCTGTAACCAAACAAAGGGAATATCTATTGACTAAGCTTGGTAAGAAAATATAATACACGTCAGATCACGGTATTCCATAAGTGTTCCCTAACTGCAATGTTTCCTTTGACTTTGGGACCCTCAAGTATGTAATTGCTATAAGGGGACGAGCGAAGGACCAAAAGTAATTAGGGAACACTTATGAAATAGCATAGACAACATGAAAAGTTCCGTGATTTTCACCAAACCACACGGACGATCGTGGAATTTACTTTACTCTCCTTCTAATAAATTTATAAAGGGGTCAATATGCGAGACATACCAGGCAAGTCTTTTTCAAGAATCTTCCACTCTTCCTGTATTCTTTTAGCCCAATTCTTTGGTGGCTGGAACAAGTGACATTTTACGTGTGTTAAATGATGAAAACTGAAAAATAAACATAAAAAGAGGAATGGTAACGACATATGTAAATTGATAAAAAAAAAAAACACAAACACAATAGCTTGCCTGCTTCATTGCTAGGTTCTGTTTTGAATAAGAATGATCTGAATGGTCCACGACAGTATCAAACTTCTTAAAACCTTCGAACTTTTTCGAAACATCGTCATTACTAAGTTTTACCTTGCTAGATGAATTTCTAACTTTTCGTGAACTTTTTGGGCTTGGAACTTTCTTTTGCTCTAAATCATCAGAATCAGACAACATATCAACACTTAGATAAGCATCATTTAGGTCTAAATAGTTCTTCAAATATTCCTTCTGCAATTTCGAAGTTGGTGTATCTACTCCTAGTGGATTAACCGAGTCCATTGGTACCGAGGGAAAACTTGAAGTGCTACTACCAACTTGGGTATTAAAATTGTTAGTAAAATAATAACCGCTACCAAAACCTGTATAACTAGAGGGCATGTTTTGTGCTGGAACTTCTTCACCATTACTTTGCTCCATTGCATTCAAATAGGTGGACGCACTTTGGAAATTCTTTTTTATGTCGACTAAATCAGGTAACCAAGAGATAGGAGCTTCAATTCCAGTTGGAAGATCCATATTATCAAAATGGGCTTGCAAATTGAAATAATCATCATCAAAAACATAATCATCTAAATCAAAAAAGTTATTTGATCCTGGGGTAAAGCCCTTGGGAAAATGACCAGGCGCCACCTCCTGGAATAGAGAATAATTAAAGTTAATTAAGCATATTGATCACCTCAAAACAAGATAAGAAAAATAATCAAGAAAACATGTGACCTTCTTTGAATCAAATTGTGCTGAACTGCCAGAACCCGATGAAAGGCCCATGGCACCCTTCATCTTTTTGTTAGACCCAACCTTCCCCTCAATAAACACTACATCATTGCGGTCTTCATCCATGTCAACATCAATTATTTCATGAAATGGAACCTGAAATTTTGAGCGATTAATATAACCACACTTTTTTCCCACGCACATATCCTAGCAGATAATAGAATAAATACAAACGCATGTAAAGCTATTGAAAATGGGGGTGGAGAACCATGAAAACAGAGAATTATATTGTTACCAAAGTAGATATACAATCAAATATAAAAATCCCTCTTGATGCAATGTAATCAGTAGTTGGGTGCTTATGGAATGATTCATCAACTTCAAAGATTATCAAAGAATCCACATAATTTAAACCCAACAATAATGAATTAGATCCTCATTTATAGTCAAGTCTCATTCTTGATATTTGAGCTTATACCGTCTATAACTATATTTTACTAATCATTATCATCAGTCAATCTATCACAACCCCACAGCCTGTTCATTCTAAAAACTTGACTACCAATTCTTTGTGCAAATTTACCGATAAACGTATGTTCAGAGAGCTAACTTAGTCCATCTCGATGAAGTCAAACATTTCGTGCATTTTATTAATGTAACATCGTTATTCGTTTGTAATTTATCATAACATTATAGCCAAATTCTAAATAACATGTCAATAGTATGTCAATAAAGATCATGCTTATATACCACCATGATCATTTTTCATGACAGTGCTCTGCGTATAGAGACGATGCATTTATTCGGTATACCACCAATTCCATTTATTCTCATAAAAGAAAATAACTATCAAGTCAATATAAAACATACTACAATGCCTCAACAATTTTCCCAACAACTAAAAATTAGGTTCCGTACAAAATAAAAGTAATAAGTTTGCCCAACTACCACACCTAATGTAATTGACAAGCTTATTTTCTAAAACAATTAATATCAAATTGTACATCAAATATGCAGGCAATTCAACCAACCAAAATGTATGATCAACCCAACCCACTTATCAATAATCATCAAAAAAACAATCATAAAACCAAAACAAATTAGAAATTAAAAATATACCTCCTTTGTTTACCCTTATCCCTCGATCTCGACACCGATTTCGACTTTCGATCACCCGACACCACCGGAAAATCAGAAATCTCAATCACCTCTGGTTCCATTGCACTACTACTAGTTCCAGGAAACACCCTTTTCCTAAAAACACATCAAAACACAAACTTTACACACACTAATACACCCATAATCACACACATACATACACAAATCAACAAAAAAATAATAGTAATTAATTTCATTTTTCACCCTTTACCTAAAAACACAATCTTTAGTCTTCACACATACAAATACACCATAATTCACACACACATATACATACATACAACAAAAATATATATATCAAGAATCAATAAAATCAATTTTTTTGAACACCCTTTACCTAAAAACAACTAAAAATGCAATCTTTAGGCTTTACACACACTAATACACCATAATTCACACACACACATAAACAACATAATCAAGAATTATAAATAAAATTACTGTGCTTTCTGAGGGATGTAACGAGCAACCGCTGAAGACTCCATTATTCAATCCAATGCAAACCCAAAATTCAAAATCCAAAATCCAAAAAAAAAACCCTAATTTTATAAAATTTCAATTAAATCAGCACATAAGCAATTGACACAATCTGATGTCAAACTAAAAGAGAATTACAAAAAAGCCCTTTGATTTGATTGTTAATTTTGACATTTTTTTGATGAATTTGGGGATTAGGGTTTAATTGAGAAGATTTTGGGGGTAGATTGTGGTGATATAAGTAGTTTAAGAATGAGTGCGGGTGTATGGTAGTTATGGTGGGGAGTGATGTAGGGGATTATTGAAAGAAGGGGTTTCTGGCCGTTGGATTGGGGGCTCAATTACGTAGATGGTTTAGATGAGGGTGCATGTGTGCCACGTAGGACTATTTGGTGGGTGCAGATTGGGATATGCGTGTTTCAAACTTTCAATAAATAGTTTGATTTAGGCTTTTGGTATTGAATGGTGAAAGTAACATATTGTTTGAGAGATTGTTGCTATTAACAGGAATTTTGTTGTGATCGTTGATTTTGTTAAATATGGGTTATGCTTGGTGAGGGGCTCATGGGGTTTGGATTTTTTAAATAAGTCGGTTTATAAAATAAGTCTCGTTTGTCATACGGGCTTATGAAATCATAAGTTTTTAAAAGAACAAAAACTTTAAGCTTATAAAGAAATTTAAAAGCTTTAGTATGGGTTTTTAACGATAAATTACTTATTTACCCATAAAAATATCTAACATATCAAAAACTCATTTAATTATATCTTTTTAGTAATTTTTCGATAATAAAACTTAAGTATTTAAAACAGTTCAAAAGTCTAATTTGATTTCGAATTATAATAAGAAATTCCAACCCCAACCGCAATTCATCATACCAAACATACCTGTAGGGTCTTTTAAGAGGTAAGTTGCGATGACTTGAGTAGTTTATCACTTTACCTTTATATTAGTATTTCACATTTATATATTAAATATTCTTTTAGTAGTGGCTTTAAGTCGTGCTTAATTTTGAGATTTATTATTTTATTTTTCATTTTTCAAACAAATTAATTTATTTATTAAAATAAAAGTACTCAAATTACATAAAAATATAAATAAATAACATTACAAATAAATTATTAAGAAAATAAAAATAAACACATCATAAATACAAACACACTTCCCACTATACATACCAACAAAAAAAATCAACTTTTTCTTTTTTATTTCACGTTGCACACACAAAAACACATCTCTGCACATAAACACACACTAACCCACTTTTAATACATTTAAAAACACCAATTGTTGTTCGCCACTTTTCTCACGCAACAAATAGCGTCATGGGGTAGGGGTAGGGGTGGTGGTGGGGAGGGGTTTAGTGGCGCCTAACGACGGCGTTGTTTGTCTTGACATGTCAAAAATGGCGCCGGATTACGCTACTACACCATTCGATCTAAGATTATTTATATGAGTCATTAAAATAAGAATGGTGAGATGAAATCATAATGACACATTTCGAATACATTTTTAAAAATAAATGCATCACCTCTTAAATTTCTTTTTCTTATTCGAAATGTGTTCTTACAAATATTCTCACTTTTACCATTATATTTTATTTTCTCACTAAATTCTTTTCCTCGTCTATATTTTATATTATTATATTTATAAATATTAAGTTTTATGTCATAAATACAAAGTACTAATTATTATAATATTATAATATTATTTTGAAAGTAAATAAAATTTATAAATTGAGGTTCATGCAACAAATGTGATTTCTTAATACTAACACATAAATATAATAATAAAAGTTTAAGTTTAATATGAATTTTAATATTTAAATCTTTATTGTATATGTTAAAGTTAGAGTTATATCAAATATTTTAAACTTTATATAACTTTCGGGGAAGTTATTTGTTGTCTTAGTGGTTAAAAATACTTCACATTTTTTATTGACACGCTAAATGTGTCCTAGACGTGTTGGTTAATCTTTTATATAATAAAAGAAAATCTCATTTCAAAAATGAAAACAAATTAATAATTAACTATCAAAATATAACATGGGTTATTGTCATGTGTGAATTAATACACAAAATTGTATATATAACAACGACTTATTATATTCTATCGTCACTATTTTAAATTCTAACATATTCTTATATAAGGTTAATAATAGCAACATTTACACGGGTTATAATGCAATGATTCACGATAAGTCGTTTTATTTTTCCTCTTTAAATTTTATGTACACATATATGAAACTCGTGTGTGATATCAAAATAATATATGATCATGTCAAAACCTCGTGCATGGGCCTTATATTAGTTAAAAATATAAGTAAACGAACATATAATTATATTGGGTTGGACGAAAAGGTCATATTAAAATTTAGACAAAATACACTGTTGGTCCCTAAACTTGCTAAAAATTATCACGGGGCCGAAACTTGGGATTTTCGTCTCGTGAGTCCTTTTTCAAGTTTTGAGGCCAATTGCGTCCATGACCCGTTTTCGTTGGTCAACACCATTATTTGTTGTCTATTTTGTTTTTAGTTAAGGCATATGATCATTTCATATGTTTGGATTATTAGTCATTTGAATCTTCTATTTTCTTCCCTTTTGCTCTGTAACATTTGCAACTTTAACCATATGTTTTCACATTTGACTCCATTAAAATATGCATACTAGTAATTATTACAAAAGCGGAATGCTTTTTCTTCCAAAATCACTCTATTTCATACATGTGTCACAATTAGAATAAGTACTTCTATGTTACAGTGCAGTTCTTACTAAAATCGAGAGAAACGTAAATGAAATGTAAACTTCTCATTAATCAAATGACACCGCAAGAGAAATTTATATCTGAGTACAAAGAGTGAAAGTCAAATATCAAAACTAATTAAGCTACACCGCATTATACATTCTTGTTACATTGCATTACAATTGATCAAACTATTTCTATGTACAATTTGCATCTTATGAAGGTTGTGTCTTCTTCTCATTGAACAAAATTTGCGTCTGTCCGGATGGGGTAAGATTTTATTAATGTTAAGTCTTTGTATAAGGACACTTTCTTTCTTCAAAGATGCATGTAGTCGTGATGACTCCTTAACAACCATAACCGGATAATAAAGCATTATTTGAAATAAAGAACTAAAATCTTGGTATGGGTCATTAGATACCATGTCACTTTTAATTTGTGTGTGGTGCCCATGTCATAAGAAAACCACGAATCGGTCAAAAGTTAGCGAAGCAGTTAATAAGGGTCATACATGATTATAAATGTATTTGATAGCACAATTCCAAAGTGTCACTTGTATTTTATAGAACAGTTCCATTTTCTAAAGGAAAACCGAATAAAAATTTCCAAGTTGCATAATGAAAAGAGTTGTGATAAAGCCCAATATGCATAAAAGTATATATCCTCCTTAATTTTTGGAAACGATCCCATAATTGGAACATTTTGCTTCATAATACTCCAACATCAATTATATCGCGGTATGCATGAGGCCGAGTTCATAGTCTTATGATTGTCATAACCAACAATTAATAATCGAATAAGCAACTATATCAAATTTTAAAACATTTTGGTATTTTGGTGCATACCTTGGAGATGGTCTAAAAAAATGAAGGTTAAACCAGTGACGAAAATTGAAAATCCAAAAAATTACCTTTTGTATCCGTGTGTCTAGAAGTAACATTAGAAGTTTGGAGTAGCTTATGTTCTACAGTTGAACAACTCTTACAGTAGAAATGCTCAATTTTTTTAGCCTCATCTGGCGCCATGCCTATACAAGCGGGATAAAACCTGAACCAAAAACACAACCATCAACACCATATCAAGTATCCAAAATTCTAAATACCACAAATTAGCTACTTCATAATGTTTAACAAAAATGGTTGATAACAAATTATCATTATCTTTAAACATTTTATTCTAATTCAATAAAAGCAATATAAACAACAATAATAGGGTGGCGTTTGGGATTTACATTTGTAAAAGCAGTTAAAGACTTGCAAAGCGGGAATTTTCAAAAGCATATTCGATCACGCAGATAATCACATACATTCAAATTATTTGAAAACACCTGCATTTTGCAACCCATTAAACATATTATATCCCGCAAACCACAATCCCAAACGCTTCTCAACATAACAACCAAACACAACTTACCAATCCGAGCATCCATCGCACTGAACCATTAAATCATCCGGATTATATGGCATCTCACACTTACAATACCTACAATACAAGTGATACGCGTACAACGCGCGTTCGGGGTCAAAGGAACTTCTTTTTCGTCGAGAAAGTTTTTCAACACCCTAGGCAGTAAACCTAATCGTTGTAGTGTAGTATTAGTGTAAGCCTCGGGAATTGATATCGTTCTCTAAGGGAATAGGAATGCTAGTGAGAAATTACTACGCTAAGGTTGGGGTTGAGGAAGATTATTTTTATCTTTTTATATTTTTTAGAAAATTGAAATTACGAATCTCGGGGTATTGGATTTGGGGGTTGGTATTTCACCGATTACTCTACTTATCTAATTATCTAATTATATAAACTAAGGTAAGTGTAGTCTATGTCTATTGTTGTGTGCTCTTATGATGATAAAAAATGGGTTTACTTAGATGCTATTACTCCCTAGTTATCTCCTATTGATGCTTGAATTGTCGCGTCCTTATTCTTAACGCGTTGTGTCTTCTAAGGTCGTAGGGTATGCGTTTATCCCTAACTCTTTAAGTCTACCTTAAGGTTATTGCCTACGAAATCTCTAGGATTCATAAACTAACTCTAAGGTTATCTTTGGATGTTTAGACTACAATAACTCTAGGTGATTATAAACTAATGTTCACAAAGATTACTTAAGCATTAAAAACACAACGGATGACCTATCGCAATACTAGGTCAATCACAATTAAGATAAGAGACAACCAATCAATATTCAATACCTAGGTTTCATAGATCTAAGCAAACACACAAGTAATTAGCCGGACATGGAAAACATGCAAGCATACACACAAACAATTGAAGAAATAATTGAATTAATGAAGTAAATCACTTATCTTGTTGTAAAATAGGGTATGGAACCCTAAGATCGCTTGAGACACCTGCATTCGGTTTAGGTTTTACTCCATAAAACTACCTCTCTAAAATCTTGAAAATTCGAATTCTATATATAGAGTTACAATATGCGTGGCGTCACTCTTTAATTGTGACGCCACGGTCGCCATTAGGGTTTCGTCTTGGCCGCGTCAACTCTGCGACGGCCACTTATGCTTGTGACGCCGTCGGCTTCAACCTTTGACGCCGTCGGGATCAAAATCTAGGCCGTCGAGTTGTGACGCCTACTCTTTAAACCCGATGTCGTCACTTGTAAAATAGCAATTTGCTCTCCGAGTCGTCTTAAGGTGTGTCATGACGGCGCCGTAATTAAGCCGTGACGCCGTCCCTTCGATTCAAAGACTTGAGTGTCTCGATTCTTGACTTTGGCCATTTTCTTCGTATATTCGCGCTTTTCGTCCGAATAAGTGTCATTCCAAGACTTTGCCTTCCGAGACCTAAAAGTGAAAATGAATGAAATTAAGTAGTAACGGATACAAAGTGATCAATTAAGGGCTTAAATGACCCTCAAAAGTGTACCTTTAAATCCTTATCAACAAGTCTTCAAAGTCAATAATAACAATAACGATCAAGCAAAGAGGGTGTTTGGGAGTGCTTATTTTTTCAAACTCATCTCAGATATCTCTAAGCAAAAAGGCTTTTAGAGAATTTGGTATCTGCTTATTTCAAAGTGCTTAACTGAAATAAAACTAAAATGACCTTACTTCTTTATGTGTTTTTTTAGGTCTATGTTTTTATCAAGTTTTAAATAATTTTATTGTCGAACTAACTTATAGACTCTAAACACTAACGAGCAGTACACCCGATCAATGTGTATAGTTTTTAGGTAAGCAAGGGTCGTTCATTAGGAGCGAAGCTAAAATGATCTAAAGGTATTTATACTAATCTAAACTAAACTAAATTATCCTAACCTAGAAAGCAATTAAAGATTAAGGGGGTTTAGCCTGAGAGACTAGCACAAGTTTATGTGTTTTCTAATTAACCTAATTACGAGAAAATAAATCTATGACTAAATTAACTAACATGAAGCAACTAAGATAAAGATCGGTGGGAAGAACGGGTTAGCCAAGCCTAATCCATCTTATAGTTATACATGCTTATGTCTACTTGTTTTACTTCATTCAATCGTTAAGGCGTAGATCCAATTACCAAACCCTATCACGATTTAATTAACTTGCTATACGGAGATGAAATCGCCAAGATCATAGTGACCTATCTAGCATCGATACTAACTTATTGCTTTATACCATCTAACCTAGTTCGGCGTTACGCGCTACAAGTCCTATTAGGTTGCAAATTAAATGCGGATGAGTAAACACAATTGTTCCCAATAGAGATTCGGGTTAACACATATAACCGAATCAATGTAACAACTTTTATAGGAGGTAAATTACATCAATTAGAAACATAAGGATCATAACCTAGTTACATAGACTTTTATTAGTAATAAGAAATAAGCGAGTTTTTAATGATAAGAACCCAATCCAATAAAGTAAATCGAATCAACAAAATCATATAAATTAATAAAACTTCATAAATATGGCTAACACCTAAGGGTGTTAGCCCATAATCTCAACAAATATAGAGTATAGATTGAAAGTGAACATAAAGAATTCATAGACAAATTATTATGTTGATCGAATGATACACAATGTTAAAATCTTAAGATGTTCTTCGTCGATCTTCGAGGATGGAAAGAGGAGTTGTTAGGGACGAGTTTGGGGTGCCCTAATGATAAAAGTGATGCCAAATTGTTCCTAGGGATTTGGTATTTATAGGGTAAGCAAGAGTAGCCTCAAGTATTTTCCAAAAGTTATATCTTTGAATTGAGGTCGATACGGCTACGGAAGGATCAAATACGCCGTATCCATATGTAAACGTAGCCTCCAAGTCCGAAACTAACCGGATATGGCGTATCTAGTTTTACGATCTGAGTATCGCCAATCTGGCGTATCTAAGTATCAATACGCCATATTGTACCTCGGAAGTTGTAGGTCTCCTTTTTCCCTTTTCGTGGCGCTTGAGCGGAAATAAATGGAGTCCGGATGAAGATTTTACGGCCAAGATACTAAAGCATCTCCAAGTGTCGTAATGTAATCTTGATTTAGTCTTTAAACTTCGATTCTTCACTTGATTTCTCGGATAAGGCTCCTATAAAGTATGCTTCAAAATCATATGTTCTTCAAATCGACCAAGTTTTATATACGACGATTCTCAAAGATTGATACGCCATATTCATCAAAGTCGTGCAAGGTCTTGAAATCTTCAAAGTATATGGATATGGCGTATCTATTTAGCATCGATAAGCCGTATTAAGTGTCAGATTAGTAGGCTTTCTTCATTATCTTCATTTTGCTCCAAAACATGCCTTTTTCCGTAACTTTCTCCGGTTGCTCCATAATAAGCGAGAATTACAAAAGTAGCGATTAACTACCAATTCTCACATAAAAGCGATATAAAGCAGGCAATATACATAAGATAAATGATGCTATAAATATGTACTTATTTGATGTCATCACTTCTCTCATTTCTAACCACAAAAACCTTTAACTATCTGCAACCCCAAACACCCTCGAAACACAAAGTGTAACACCCCCAAAGGCGATAACATTTAACTACTTGGATACCTTTCCATTTCAATTACAACCATGCTGAAAGATATTAGTAGCGCATCACTTTGGACTTATAAAGGGCTCAAACATATCATAAGTTGTCAATGTGGGACGGGTTGTTACACAAAGTGTTTCAAAATTGTTGATGTTTTAAAAGTGACCGACATTCTTTTTTTTTCTTTTTTTTTTTGCTAACTAACTAACCATAGGATCTACGAATGAGAATGGTTTGGTATTGCATTATAATAGCAATCATGTCACATATAACAATCATAATCAAACAATCATATTAACAGCTTAACACAACGAAGATCAATCATGTAACTAATCATTTACACAATGATCAAGCAACCCAACAACAAAAACATAAAAGTTACAACTTTATGGTCAATATTTAATCTATAATCGTAATTGTTTAGCTAAGCAAGTCACTACAATTCAAGCATAAATCTCTAACTCACATCCACAATGATTTATGACACCTATACATCCTAGGTAATTTAGTTTCACACCTAGTGCTTTCTTCATTAAGAACATAACTCATATGTCCCAAACTCCAATGCTTTGTTACGTGATTCCAAGAGACGGCCCACTTAATGTAGCTTTCATGGCCCATGACTAGATGAAACTTGAAACACACATCTTGTTATACTAATCCACGTGGATTCATGTAAGGCCATTGTTGTGGTTAAAATAATGTGCAACACCATACCGGCGCTCTTAGACTATAACTACAAAGACATCGCTACCAATGCCACAAACGCTCAAATTTACAAAGTAACGCTAATGGCAACCAAATTATATATAAAACAAATAAAAGCTACGGGCGTTATAATCCTAAGTATAATGTGCATTCCTAACGAAAGTGCATAATTCCAAATTCATGAAGTCACAAACTTCCTAATCTCCTATACTCTCAATATATTTCGCATTATTCCGCACCTCAAATCACGTAACTCGACCCCGCATAACGTCTCCTTATGCACCACAATTCATAATCATTGAGTAAATATATAAACTTTGAGAAATAAAAACCCTAAGTTCATCAATCAAAACAACATAAAAAAAAGATATTCAAAGTCTCACCATGATTCAAACTTGTGCGATGAGATTCGCGTACATTGTCCGATCCGATTCAAAATAATGAAATTTATTACTACAGAGTTGATCTAATCTTTTATATAAAGAGATGAAATAGAAAATGAAATGAATTGATTTAAAGCTTTTAACGATTAAATAATGTTGTGGATCCAGATCCAGATAGAACAAGTGTGTGTGTACCTTTTTTGTAATTGAATTGGAGGTGTGTTTGTTTGATAGTTGCTGTTGATGAAGAACCGTAATGGAACCGGGTTTTGTTTATATGACAATTGGGTCGTGGATGGTGACTTGAAGGTTATGATTATGATGATGATAATGAGAGGCTCTATTAGATGATGAGTATGAGATATGAGAGATGAAGTGTTTGTGTGATGTTTGGTAATCAAAGCGGGAGGAAAGTAGAAGAAACATATGAAATGACAGTTATGCCCTTAACTAAAATTAAAAAACAAATAACGGTGTTGACCAACGAAAAACGGGTCAAGGGACACAATTGGCCTCAAAACTTGAAAAATGACTCATGGCTACGAAAATTCCAAGTTTCGAGCCCGCAATAAGTTTTGGCAAATTTAAAACCAATGATGTATTTTGTCAAAATTTATTTGAGAGAGTGCCTACATGCAATAACACAAGTTTTATCAATTTCCGCCCAATGGAACAAACATCAATATTGGTGCACCATCCTAAATTTTGTTCTAGCACATCTATGTTGGAGAGACACAAAGGTACATGCGTCCTGGTTCATAAACTATACTACGGTTCATTTCGTCACAACAATGTTCGATAAACATGCACTAAAACGTTGTTTTTTTGTTTTTTTTTTTTTCTTTTTTATTAAACTTAAGTAACAATCACATGAGTTATAGACTAAAATAATCCTTATCAATTTGAGACGCTAAGAGCAATTATTAAAATGATATAGCTTTAACTCAGATATTGGCTCCCAAATATGAAAAATTATCAACATCTTCTACATGAAAATTTTGACCATTGTTCAATCTTTCACTTTTGAGTTCTTAAATTTAAAACAAATCTGTAAAGCTTGTTACACGTTACCAACTTACCATACTATATACTTATGTTTTACTAACAATTTCAATCAATCTGACAATGGGTCATTTAGTCACAAACATATTAACCAATTAAAATTTAAACAAAGATGTGTACCTTAGTTGATGATGCTCGTCAAATTTACCGGTCCTGAACTAAGCGTTTACTTGGTGAATAAATCAAGTTGTGATTTAGGTGTCGTTGCAAGTATATTTCATGTTTTAAGTGAGTATTTGAGATTGTGATTCAATTTGGAGGTGATTGTTTAATTATTACTTACTGTGTTTTAAGCGCAATAGTCTTTTGTTAATGTCTAGGAAAATAACTAAAATGTGATTGTCTGCGTTTTAGATTCATTAAAAACGCATTTTTTTTTCTTGAAGTTCACTAGAAATTGTTAATTGTATACGGATAAATGGAGTGCACGTAATTTATGTTCAGGCTATAAATCACAGGAAAGTCGAGCCTTTTTTAGCTCTAACATATGTTGCCTAAATGGTATTTCCGTGGCCTTTTCCGGACTCTTCCATGGCCATCCGAAGATCCCAACTAAGTGAAGTTTAACCATGTTCGCTTCTCAGACCTTCAAGTTTACCACTAGGCCAAAAAAAAAGCACGTTTAAAAGTGTACATTGCGAAACAAATCTCATTTGGACATCACAACTTTGGTTACAAATCTCTCCTTTCTAGCATCTTGCTAGTTACAAATCCAGAAAGGAAGAAATTCAACCAACCATATATAGCGTATGTTAAAAGACCGTTCTACAGTCGGTTAATGTTCCTGTGGATAGATGAAATAACATATGTTAAAAGACCGTTGTATTAATGCTCCAAGATTTCTCAAACATGAAATAACATCAAATCAATTGCAGAGTATTTATACACCATCTCCCTCGGTGTCAAATTTTCATTGCGCATGAAAAAAAGGCAAGAACCACTGTGTTCTCCACTTATGACATGTCACAAAACACAATGGCTTTTACTTTGCCACAACACATTTATAACATAATCTTCATATACTTCTCATCATGGGAATTTAAGATAGTAAATCAACTTTACCATTAGAAAAAGTAAAAGTTAGTAAAAGAATCCAACCCCTATCTACATAGCATATAATCATATAACTACTATGGGGTCCAAACATGAAAATAAAGGTAACTCATCCATCCAAAATGAAAACATTCCCATTTTAACAATTCTGATAGCATTCACATCTTTCGCCGAGCAGGTTTAATAATCATAACTGCCCGGTGGTTTGGGATTATACTTACCAGGAGGTTTAGGATTATAAGGATGATAAGTAGACGAAGGTTTAGCATCATAATCAGTCAGAGGTTTAGGATAATAAGGATCATAAGTAGTATGAGGATTAGGATCATAATAAGGATCATAAGTAGTAGGAGGATTAGGATCATAATAAGGATCATAAGTAGTATGAGGATTAGGATTATAAGGATCGTAAGTCAAAGGAGGATTAGGATTATAAGGATTATAAGTAGTAGTAAGATTAGAAGGTTGGTTATAAGCAGTAGAAGGATTAGGATTATAAGGATTATAAATGGATGGAGTTAAACCATAACCATGAAAATAGCCTGGTGGAGGGGCTGGTATCCATGCTGCTGGTTTATTTGTAGGAGGAGGGATTTTCTTTTCACCTAAAAAGAGAAACTCTTCAGCTTCTTTTGCACCAATATTCTTAAACGCATCTATAAGAACCTTAATGTATGACACCACAGTGGTCTTGAACATGTACGAGCAACTCTCCTCACCATCATCCACATCTTGTTCACCTCCTCTCATAAGACTCCCAACTTGCACACCTTCCGTATAAGCTTTACATGCCATTAAGATATCACGTACACTATGGCGAAAATGCCCAACCACCAAGTCTTCAAAATACTGCAATTATCCAACAACATTAAGCATGATAGAAACTGAATCTTTAATGGCATTAAATGAAAGAATCTGTTACCTTGGGTTGTTTCTTCATGGTATACACCATTGTTTTGAGTGATAAAATAAGGGTATTCTCGTTATAGTCTAAGGCAGACTTTTTTCCTTGTCGAGTGCCACTTGAATATTCATACCCGGGTTCGTTGAAGTACGGTTTAGTGTTCAAAATCAGACCCTGTATGGAGACAAGAACTTGAAGCATAGTCGAAATGCCTGGGATCCAATTCTCATTTGCATGACCGCTCCAAGTGTTCAGAAGACTCAAGCAAACTTTACCACTTGCGTATAAATTTGGATTGATAATGAAGACCACCAGAATGATAGTGCACAAGCTATTAGAAAAACTCACATGAAATTAGCCTCGTATATGCATTAGAATCAAGTAAATAAGATGAAGAGGGTTACTTACAGGTGGGTCCTGAGGATAAGAGCATGGAAAACACACATCAAAAAAGAAGAGTCCGTCATGATACGGTGTACCCTCAGCTCCAATGATTGCAGCCCTTAAAAGATCCATCCTTGATTCATAAACTCTCACAAATATTGTGTCTGTAACCAAACAAAATATATTATATATTAAGACAGAGAGAGTATATAAATCGTCATTTGGTGAAGATCACGGTATTCGTGATTCGTCCCTAGTCGCTACTATATGCATAAATGGTCCATAATTGCACTATCTTCTTTCACTTGACTCTCAAGTATGTGAATAATTACGCTCTTGGTCCCTAAAGGGAACGCTCGAGGGACCAAAAGTAAATACATTGCAACTTGAGACCACTTATGCTATTAGCATATATAGACAAGGGACATGTTCTGTGATTTTAATTGAACAAAATAAATGATCATGTTATAATGTGACATGCTTTACTATATTTCTAACAAATTATAATAAAGGGTCAAGTTATGAGATATACCAGGCAAGTCTTTTTCAAGAATTTTCCACTCTTCTTGTATCTTTTTAGCCCAATTCTTTGGCTGTGGAAACCCGATACATATTTGTGTGAAATGATGACAACTTTGTTCAAAAGATGACAAGAAGATAAGAAGATAGTTTAAAAAAAACACCACAATTGCTTGCCTGATTCATCGCTGAATTTTGTGAGTAATAATGATCTGAATGGTCCAAGACAGTATCAAATTTCTTGAAACTTTCATACTTTTTCATTCCTTCAACATTAACAAAATTTCTCATGCTAGATGAATTTTCGACTAAGCTTGAACCTTTTGGGCTTGGATGTGAAGTAGCCAATGGAAGTGTTGCAATTCCAGTTGGAAGATTCGCGTTATCAGAATGGGCTTGCAAAGCGATATAATCATCATTCGAAACATAATCATCTAAATCTAAAACGTTATTTGATCCTGGGGTCAAGCCTTTAGGGAAATGAGTGAACGCCGCAGGAACATCCTAAAACAGAGAACAATCAAAGTTAATATACATATTAATCACCTGAAAACAAGATACGAACTATAATAAAGAAAATAAATGTAGCTTCCTTAGTATTTAACTAACCTTTTTGAATTAGATTGTGCTGATCTGCCAGATCCCAATGAAGTGTCCATAGCACCCTTCATCTTTTATTAGCTCCGCCCTTCCCTCAATAAACACTACATCGTCGTGGTTTTCTTTAATGTCAACATAATTTATTTCATGAAGCGGAACCTGAAAATTAGTGAAACTGAATTAACCACAAATTTTCCATGCAACATATCATATACCAGATAAGTGAATCATACAAGCACATGTAATGCGAATGATTCGTCAGAGAAATTTTACTGTTTCGGAAGAAAAAAAATACAATCAGAGAAGTAAATAATTTCATCCGCCAAGTAGTTCGGTGCACATGGAATGATCTGAATGGTCCACAACAGTATCAAACTTCTTAAAACCTTGAACTTTTTGAAACATCATCATTACCAAGTTTTACCTTGCTAGATGAATTTCTAACTTTTCGTGAACTTTTGAGCTTGGAACTTTCTTTTGCCCTAAATCACCAGAATCAGACAACATATCAGCCCTTAGATAAGCATCATTTAGGTCTAAATGGTTCTTCAAATATTCCTTCTGTAATTTCAAAGTTGGTGTATCTACTCTAGTGGATTAACCGAGTTCATTGGTACCGAGAAAGCTTGAAGTGCTACTACCAACTTGGGTATTAAAATTTTAGTAAAATAATAACCGCTACCAAAACCTGTATAACTAGAGGGCATGTTTTGTGCTGGAACTTCTTCACCATTACTATGCTCCATTGCATTCAAATAGGCGGACGACTTTTAAGTTTCTTTTTATGTCGACTAAATCAGGTAACCAAGAGATAGGAGCTTCAATTCCAGTTGGAAGATCCATATTATCAAAATAGGCTTGCAAATTGTCATAATCATCATCAAAACATAATCATCTAAATCAAAAAAGTTATTTGATCCTGGGGTAAAGCCCTTGGGAAAATGACCGGGCGCCACCTCCTGTAATAGAGAATAAGTAAAGTTAATTAAGCATATTGATCACCTCAAAACAAGATAAGAAAAATAATCTAGAAAACATGGGACCTTCTTTGAATCAAATTGTGCTGAACTGCCAGAACCCGATGAAAGGCCCATGGCACCCTTCATCTTTTTGTTAGACCCGACCTTCCCCTTAATAAACACTACATCATAGTGGTCTTCATCCATGTCAGCATCAATTATTTCACGAAATGGAACCTGAAATTTTGAGCGATTAATATAACGACATTTTTTTCCACACATATCCTAGCAGATAATAGAATCAATACAAACACATGTAAAGCTATTGAAAATGGGAGTGGAATACCATGAAAACAGAGAATTTATACTGTTTCCAAAGTCGATATACAATCAAATATAAAAATCCCTCTTGCTGCAATGTAATCAGTAGCTGGGTGCATACGGAATGATTCATCAACTTCAAAGATTATCAAAGAATCCACATAATTTAAACCAAACAATAATGAATTAGATCTTCATTTGTAGTCATGTCTCATTCTTGATATTTGAGCTTATACTGTCTATAACCATATTTTACTAATCACTATCATCAGTCTATAACCCCACAGCCTGTTCATTCTAAAAACTTGACCAACACTTCTTTGTGCAAATTTACCGATAAATTTAATTTCAGAGAGCTAACTTAGTCCATCTCGATGAAGTCAAACATTTTGAGCATCTTATTAATGTAACATCGTTTGTACTTTATCGTAACAATTTTTCCCAACAACCATAAAACATACTACCAATGCCTCACAATTTTTCCCAACAACTAAAGATTACATTCCGTACTAAATAAAAGCAATAAGTTTACCGAACTAGTCAACTACCACCCTAATGTAATTAACGAGCTTATTTTCTATAACAATTTATATCAAAATGTACATCAAATATTTTAACAAACCAAAAATGTATGATCAACCCAACCCAACCCACTTATCAATCATCATTTAAAAAGAAAAAAAAAAAAAAGCAGTCAAGAAACCAAAACAAAATAGAAATTAAAAATATACCTGCTTTTGTTTACCCTTATCCCTCGATCTCGACACCGATTTTGGCTTTCGATCACCCGACACCACCGGAAAACCAGAAATATCAATCACCTCTGGTTCCATTGCACTACTACTAGTTCCAGGAAACATCCTTTTCCTAAAAACGCATCAAAACACAAACTTTACACACACTAATACACACATACATACACAAGTCAATAAAATATATATAAAAAGTATATATCAAGAATCAATCTTTAGTCTTCACACACTAATACACCAGAATTCACACACACATACCTAAAAGCAACTATAAAACACAATCTTTAAGCTTTACACACACTAAAAAACAATCTTTGACATTTTATTTTTAGGCTTTACACACACTAACACACCATTATTTACACGCACATAATCCAAAAATCAAACTTTTTACTTTCATTTCTGAGATACATAACACCATAATCATTACACACACTAATAAACAACATAATCAAGAATTATAAATAAAATTACTGTGATTTCTGAGGGATGTAACGAGCAACCGCTGAAGACTCCATTATTCAATACAATGCAAACCCAATTTCAATTTTACAAAATCCAAAAAAATATCTTTGATTTGATTGTTAATTTTGACATTTTTTGATGAATTTGGAATTAGGGTTTTAAATGGGGAAGATTTTGGGGGTAGAGTGTGGTATATATAGTTGCCACAGTGTTTTGTTTTTAGTTTAGTTTGTATGAAACTCGGTTGTGTGAACGAACTAGTTCGTGTGACGACCGCATGCAACCGAACTTTCGCAATGAGAACAACCGGCCTCAACCTAGGTCGACCGAACCTTATAACCGCCCCACTGTGGGCAGCCTAAGGGCCCCGGATGGTTTGCAAGTGGATTTAGAATTATGACGAATTTGAAAGGAAAAAGTAGTATAAAATGTTGTTTGTTTTATAAAAATATAATTGAGAATGATTTAAATTTTAATATTATTATTATAATAAAATGTGGCTTGTTTTATATATCCTAACTTATGATACTTCTAACTAAACTATTGGTGTTAGTCGCGTTATTCGCTTATCGGGTTGGGTTGATTTTTTTAAAAGTGACCCGCAATGCGACTCAATTAAGAATCGCGAATACATAGTTAAAGGAATAAAAAGATCAACAGTTCAACGCCGAACATGAAAATCATATATAATTGAATGAACAACGGATCGCACCAAATATGACAACAAACAATGAAGTACCAAACACATATGAATAAACTTTGTAAAATACGATAGCATCACACTTAACAGCAACTAGCAACTGTCAGATGAATCTTTTCTTTTAACTTCAGGAATATGATTAAAAAAAAAAAAAAAAAGCCAACATTAATAATAATAGGGATAAAGACAAAATATTCAAAATAAAGACAGTGGACACTTTAAGAAGATCTAACAAAATAGCCATTCACAAGAACCCGCCCAAAGAAGAGGATTCAATCTTTACTTTTCGCCACGCCGTCTTTCTCTCTCCAGCGACCTTCAGACGATTGGGTGCCCCAGTAAAAGCGACAAAGATTTATTTTTTTGCAATATACCTTTCCACAATACTTTTTTGCAATATACCTTTCACAAAGTAGAAATGTTTACTCGGTCGAGGTGAGGACCAAGTTACCAAAAAAACACCCACGATCGATTGGGTGATTGGAGACTCACCGAAGATGGATCGACTGCAAATCGATCTCACAAGTCGATCGCATGATGCTATTGGAGCCAGCCTAAGCTTACTTAAAAAGAAAAATACAACTAGTTAAACCCCATAATCATAATATATATTGGAGCTCAAAAGTTAAAGCCTAAACCTCCTAGAAGCAAACAAGAATACCGAGTAACCAAGGCTTTTGATAGAGCGAAAAATAGCAAAATATAACGTGATCGCATGTCTTTATTCAAACAAATTGATTAGGGATTTGATCTTCTCGCCAAGTGTTGAACATTTGATGTGCTAAATCATATCTAAAGTTGGACCATTAAATACATTGGGTTGGTTTGTGTTAAATGGCCTTCATCTTCCAACTGTTTCTTCATCTTCTTCAACTTGTTCCAACTCTAGTGGATGAAAACTCATATATTTTCTTATTAGATTATGTAGAAGACAACATGCTAAAATTATGCGAATTTGCGTAGCGATTTGAAAAAATGAAAGAGAAGCTAATATCTTCCAACGCCCTTTTAGCAAGCCAAAACATCTTTCAATCACATTTCTAGCCTTAAAATGTTTCACGTTAGAAAACTCTTCGGCTCTTTGTGGTTGATGGTCATGAAACTCGTTGAGATGATAGCGTTGACCTCGAAAGGAGGCTAGAAAGCCGGGAGCATTACAATATCCAACATCCACCAAATGATAACGTTAAAGTTATTAAAAAAAAAAAAAAAAAAAAAAAAAAACCCTACTTTGAATACACCTAAAATTCATAAAACAAGGAACTTTATATTGTTTATACCTTGAGGAATTTTAAGGCCATCAGGCCTACTTATAGCATCCCTTAGCTGTTGAAATATGTTGAGTTGTGCAAGCTCATTCTTGATATAAAGTCAATGGTCTTGTTTTGTCAAGTTTGTCTAATGTTTGTATGTTTGGCTCTTATTAGCAGGTTTTATATTCTTGAGGGGTTAAAGTGTTTTTAGCTGCTATAAAAGTTGGAGCCTAACCCTTTCAGTATGTTCTCTCTCATATTATCTCACACATACTTTTGTATCTCTCTCTCAAGATTGTGGTTTGGTCTGGTATTAGTATTCTGGGTATATTCTGATCATCTTGATCAAGTTTATAGTTTGATAGGTATTATTAAGTGGTGTAGTGAGGTTCTTTGTATCATAATCTTTGTAGTGGTATAGATATGATCCTTCTCAAGGGGACTATCTAATCTCAAAATCAATCACAACACAATCAAATCACCCAGCCAACCACCCCTTGGTGAAATCTTTTATTAACTGAATATACAAGAAGATGAGTCCACAAAGCGTGTGCTCACCAAACAAATACACAAGAAAAAGATAGTCCCCTTCAGAAGGATCCTATCTATCCCACTACAAAGATTATGATACAAAGAACCTCACTACACCACTCAATAATACCTATCAAACTATAAACCTGATCAAGATGATCAGAATATACCCAGAATACTAATACCAGACCAAACCACAATCTTGAGAGAGATACGAAAGTATGTGAGATAATATGAGAGATCATATCGAAAGGGTTAGGCTCCGGCTTTTATAGCGACTAAAAACACTTAACCCTCAAGAATATAAAAACGCTAACAAGAGCCAAACATACAAACATTAGACAAACTTGACAAACCAAGCCCTCGACTTTATTTCAAGAATGAGCTTGCACAACTCAACATATTTCAACACCCCTCTCAAGCTCATGGCTTGAACAAATCAACCGCACCAAGCTTATCACAAAACTTCTTGTGTTGAGAAACATTCAACCCTTTTGTAAATATATTCGCAACATTGTTAGCAGAGGCAACTTTCAAAGTTATAATAACCCTCAAGCTACCTTCTCTAACCAAATGCAAATCAATTTCAAAATGTTTGGTCTTCTCATGAAAAGCGGGTTAGCAAAGAATCGAATAGCGTAAGCGCTATCACATAACAAACTTGCAGGCAACAAGTCATCAATTCCAAGATCCTTAAAAACTTTTATAATCCAAATAAGCTCACAAGTAGTAGATGCAAGACACCTATACTCAGATTCAGCTGAGGACCTAGAAATAGTGGCTTGTTTCTTACTTTTCCAGGAAATCAGATTATTGCAAAAGTAAACACAAAAACCAAACACAGATTTCCTAGAAATAGCACATTTAGCCCAATCTGCATCTGAATAAGCATACAAATTAAGCTTTTTACCATACTCAAACTGAATACCTGTACCAGGAGCCTGTTTTAAGTATCTCAAAACTCTAAGTGCAGCAGTGAAATGTGAATTAAAAGGAGCATGCATATGCTGACTTAAACAATGAACTGCATAAGAAATGTCAGGTCTAGTAATAGATAAGTAGATAAGCTTTCCAACCAATTTTTGATACTCGGTCATGTTACATAAGAATTTATCATTCTCGGTCTCAACATGACTCAAAACCACATTCTGCTGCAAAGGAGTAGCAGCAGGCTTACAAGCCAACAAACCATACTCTAGTAACAAATCCAAACAATATTTTATTTGAGAAAGATAAAGACCAGTATCACTATTTAGAACTTCAATTCCCAAACAATATTTGAGTGGACCAAGATCCTTAATCATAAACTTTGAATTTAGAAACCTTTTAAATTTCTCAATTTCACTAACATTATTACCAGTGATGACAATTGTTAGGTCACTATGTTTGTAACACAAGCCTCAATATGAAGAAATAGAAAAAAAGAGATCGGTTGAACAAATAACCAAACACACGTATGATATATGGAAGAGTTTATGCGTAGAGTGAATGAGATAAATTGAACAACCAACCCTCAAGTGAGGGTTTACAAGGATTATTTATAGGGCAAGGAGCTAGGGCAACACTACTAGCATCCTTCCCTTCTTATGGGCTTGGGCCAAGGCTCATGGGCTTTCTACATAGGCCTTGGCATGATATCTAACATAAAAGCCATAATTAAGCTAACTATTACATATTAATTACTAACACTTGAATTCTAGTTTAGGAGTGATTCCAACAATCTCCCCTAAGTGTTAGTGATTGATGATATAAACATTGTAGGTGCTGATGTAATAGTAGCTTTGACGTCTTCTGACATTCTTCTTTCTTGTGAGAAGAAGTGCCTTGATTCGAACAATCTCCCCAGTGTAGAGAAATTGTTTCCTTTGAAGTATTCTGCTTTGACGTCATCATATTCTTTGTTCTTTGTGATGGAAGTGATAGTATGTTGTTGTTATCGCATCGGGCCCGCTTGTTGCTCGGTGTCTCCACGCCTTTCTCCAACATGCTCATACGCTTTAACGTTGGATTTCAAGACATATGTAGTTCTCTTAGTCTTTAAACTTTGTAGATTCTTTGACTTTGACGAAGAATCATTTTGACTTTGTGTTGCCTTTTGAGAGAACTTCAATTAGTGATGTTGTAGGTATGAACATGTGGAGAATCTGCACGATCTTTTCCACCCGTAAGCATCCATAAGAAGAAAACATAAAACATGGGTTAGAAATAATCCAGCGCTTACAAGTTTGAACTTTGATAGTGTTAACAACATAGTGTGAAAACACAACTCTAATTCTCACAAAGGCTGTTCCTGAACAGGAGTCCCACAAGTGAGATAACGCGATGTACCGAAGTACACCTACAGATTCGAGATGAGTCGTTGAGGTACATCAAGCATCAACCCACGATCGTAGACCGTTTGAGACATACTAAGCGTAATCAACGGAGAGTTACCAAGTGACCTTGCCGTGGTCGTTTGATGTTGACCCGGCGGAGTTTCCATTCAAACACTAAGGATCACATGTGTGAACCTCTCATAAATGTTCTCGACAGATTGCTAAGATCCGTGAAGGACACGATATTATATCACTTGTGTTCTTATTGTTGAACGACAAGCGATGAATTGTCAAGTGTACCTAAGAGATCTTTTGATGAATCTCGTGGCTCTAGACTCAATAGTGCACTTTGGTTTTCCGAGCGGAGACTAGGGAGAGGTCTCTTCTTCAATACCAAAGAATCTCTAAGAGAAAGCCGATAGTTTACGAGGGTTCCCCGTGAGAATGAAACAAGCTCGCTGAGAGAAACTTGAGTGGCTAAGAAGGTTTAGTGCATGCGCCATCGGGTCCATGACGACTTTAATCTTCAACACCGCGTCATCACGTGACAACCAATAGCATATGAATTGAACCTGTGTGCCTCTAAGTTGAATAATTTGAGGGCTATTTCTTTTCACCCTTTTCTTTACTTTTCTTTTTAATTCTTCAACTCCTTCTTTCTCCGATTCTCATATTCTCCTTTTTATAATCATGCCTAAGGACTTCTAATTCTAATTGTTGGTGGTGTCCTTGGGTAGATCACTCCGGCTCTGGCGGATCATAGGACGGTTATTCCTAACCTTAGTCACCTTATAACTCCATGACTAACCTATGTTGCCATAAAACCATTTTTATGAAAAATCTCTCAACGTGGTTATGAGTAAAACATTTAATACCACTATTGAGAGTTGTGACTTTGCATAATACTCCCCTCCACACGTGCTTAAGTATTTTACGTAAATCGCACGGTGAGAGAAGAGCGCACTTTTGAATTGATCGACTCAAGATAGACAATCTCCGCGAGACACGGTTACGTTGCATAGTTAAAGAGTTACATTGTCGCCTTTTAGGTGACAACTATCTCTAATAACTACCTTGAAGGTGTGGACAAACCTCGAAGGTTGTCAAACCCGTCAAAGTTCATGTCTATCAAGAGCTTCTCGAATAGGTACAATTTACTTGGATAAGTCTTGGAAGACAATCTTTTCAATGTATGATTTCGGATCCCGTCAATTCATGGGTTGAAGTCTTTTCACACGAGGATTCAAATAACAATTCACAACATATTTCTTATCACATAATTTTTCTCCCCCTAAAAAATGGCATATAAATGTTATTTTTGACGAAATTTTGATATCGAATATGACCATTTCGAGTTTTGTAGGAAGATTATCACGAAGAACAATTTTGTGAACAAAGTTAGTATGCAAATACTCCCCCTCAACAAGTGATATAAACTTTTGAGGTTTTGAAAATCATAAGGGGAAGTACTTGTCCTTTTGAGCAAAACTTTTCAAAAATGAAAGTTTTGATAAGTTTTACTCAAAAGTAAGAAGCTTTCGCTCCTTTTATAGGATTGTGGCACTTAAGCGTACCACATGGTCCTTTCATGACATGTACGGGTTGTACACTGTTATGTGTGCACAAGTCATTGTCATTAAAAATCACACATCTAAATGTTAAGATAATGAACCAAATCAAGGGTTACCAGGAGAATCCGTAGTCCAAAGAATAACTCCAAGAATGCGTTTGGGACGTTGATAGCTGTGAGAGATATGTTGGGATGACCGCCACGAAACTCTCCAAAGTTTCGAATTGATCCCTTCGAACAACCTTTCATCGATCCGTGTGATGATCCTCTTCACATCCCGCTCTCCTTAGAATTCCATCTCTTTGGTGACCCAATGCCTTGTTGTATCGCCTTTAACCGATAAGCTAACCCATCCCGACTTTCTTGAGTGTATGATCCCAAACTTATGAAGCTCGTTACCGTCATTAAGCAATTTCGTGTAGTTCATCGCGGTAGACTACTCCAAATGGTCTCACGATTAGGGTGTCTTGAGGAAGGTGGTTTATGTCGGGAAGGTCAAGCTAAGGTCAGCGATTCCATGGCAAGTTGCAAGTCTTCTACACGTTCCTGGATCACTATGCTTCTGATGAAGACGAGCAAGGACTTGATGTATTCACGTTGGATTTCTGTCGAGAATTGTCTCATTCTTCCCTGTACCTTGGCAAGATGTAGATCTTCAATGTCGTTGAGAGATAAATTCTGAAAGTCCGCTTCACAGAAAACATAGTCCTCTTCGTCTTGTCTTTTGACCACGATTTTCTTGAGAAATGTGTAGTCCCATTTAGACGAGAGAGTTACATGCTTAACAACAACGATCCCTTTATCACTATGCACTTCATGTGTAGACTTTTGAACCTGGCAGCTTTTGTAGAAGATTCTTCGGTGTTCAGGCCATGGTGAATCCCATACATGGCATCAAGATCATACTTTTCCATGGTGTTAAAGAACATGTGGGTGGCATTTTCCTCGATTGCAATGCAGTTGGAGTATATGGCTACTGGGAACGGAAGTGTCAGTGATGTAGCGTATTTCTTTGACACATCGCTACCATGTAGAAGAAATTCCAAGTCTTTGTTGAAGAAGTAGCGAAATGGAATTTTAGGATGATCCGTCACAATGGTAGGTAGAGGTCCGGTCCGGTCGGTGTAGTATGGAGCCTTGTCTTTTCCGGTGAAGTCAATGTTCGCCTGTGGTTGAGCCAATCGATGTTGTTAGACATGGCTCGTGCTATGTTTTCAAGATGATATTCAACTTCAATAGCACTTTCCGAATGTCTTTGAGCGCTTGAAAAGCTTCATTATTGATGCGTTTAACTCGACTTGGTCATCCGCTTCACCCGAAACTTTCCTTGAAGTAACTTAGCATGCTCCAATGTTTGACCTTCTACCATATCTTGACCTTCAGGTAGGGAGGGAGTAGCATCAACAAGTGTAGAAAACCAGTCATATTCGGTGTCATCTTCATCTAGCCATGAGACGACATCAGCCTTAGTCGTCTTCTTCTTCTTCTTTGGCCCAGATGAGGATGCTGGTTTCTTTGATGTGTCGGGAGAGGTGGGTTGTTGTTGGGGCTCAGGGACTTCCTCATCGTCACCACCAGTGTATTTGAAATGATCACCGGTTTTCTCTGTCTAGGGTGGTGACTCAGAGTCTTGAGGTTTATCAGTAGAAGAACATGGAGGAGATCGTGTGTCTGTTGGAGTCCTTTGGGGTGGTGGTGGCATGAGGAGGTTCACCGACTTATTTGGACGTTTAGGCTCCTTATGCTTATCCTTATCCTTATCATCATCGTCTCTTGGATGCTTAGGCCTTCGCCTTCTACTCGCATGTCGTTTTGAGTTGGTATTCCAAAGAATGCTTCAAACAGCCACCGTCGTCGAGGTAAATGTTGCGATCGCTTTGACATTTGTGTTACCACACGAAACTAATTCATTGGAGAATACTATAGGATCGATTGGGTTAATTGTTACGGTTAGAGGTGTTGATCTTATAGTTTGCTTGGCCAATTGCATGAGATTCGGATAGAGTTGTCTGTTGAACATCTCTCTTGTCACGCCAGGACAAAGGTCGAGAAGAAACTTGTGAGTATATTCTCTAGCCGTCTTCTCCATTTCCTTTGAAATCTCCTTTGAGAAGCTCTGGATTTGCTCCTTTCTTTTAACATTTCGCTTATCCCGTTTTGAAGAAAGTTGATTACGTCGACTAGTTGATTCAACTTTTTGTTGATCACGCTTTCTTCTTGACTTGCTTGATAGCTTTGACAATTTTGTCTTAGCTTGGGATATCCAAGATTCGCTTGGTTTCTTTACAGACTTGGATGTGGATCTGGTTGTGCCTTTGGATGGTGGTGGAGATGAATTAGAGGATGAGTCTGATGCTGATGAGACATGAGGAGACTCAGGGTCTTTTGGTGGCTCAGAAGTTTCTTCCTTGGAGCGTGTTGGACTATCTAGAAGAAAATCATCATAATCAACTTCGTCATCTTGTCCAGACTTAGCCAATTCTTCAGCCTTAATTCTGGCTTCTTCATCTGCTTGAGCTTGAGCTTCTTTATCTGCTTTTTCTTTAGCTGCAACCTCAGCATCTTCATCAGAAATTTTCTCAGACTTCTCCCTTTCTGGTTCCTCAAATTCGTAAGTGATAGAGTCCTCCAGTTGCCTTTGTTGTTGTTCGTGGGTGGTGGTACCAGTTCCCTTATCGGGTTGATTAACCGCATCAGGAACTGGTGTAGATAGAGCACCACCACTGACCTCCGGGCCACGAGTTTGTTCTTTGTTCGAACTCTTTGGCGACATGTTGGTGTCTCGATTCTTTACCTTTTTCTGCACTCTGCCTTCATCAAGTGGCTCTTCTTCCGAGCTTCCTCTTCATGCTCAAGCACCAGAGTTTTCCCTTTACCTTTATCGCCTTTTGACCGGGAGGTTTTGCTACTTGTTTGAGTGTCATCGATTGGAGTTTGAGTAGAGGACCTCTTTGTCGATTCGGTATCCTCGAACTTTCATCCATTAGCTTTTGTTGCGGTTCGTGCTTGGGAATTGGAATGGCTTCTTTAGAGGAATTTTCCTTTTGAGAACATGTGTCCTCTTAGGAAACTTTCTCGACTCTCGCTCGTTATGCTTCTGTCATCGCCTCTCCCGGTTTTCCTAGTAGGTGTACCAGAGGACTTTTCATCAAGAAAACCTACTTTGCCTTCATCAACCGCTACCGATACCTTTTGTATGAATAAAGTTGTTTGACCGCATCGAAGAAGGTGATCCGCAACACCGCCTTGTTTCTTTGTCGTTGATTCCTTAAATCGACCGTGAGTGTAGGTTCATACAACACGGAGTGATTGTTGGGGTCATTGAGTCTCGGGAATATCAGATTATACCCTAGAGCTCTTTGGATCAACAATTTGGTATATATGAGGAAAGACATCATGTCGTCCCATATCGAGCTTTTGAGGAAAGACATCATGTCGTCCCATATCGTAGCTTCAACTTCAATGTGTTTCATGTTGACCAAAGCCCAAAGATCTCGTAGTTCCATGAGCTTGGGATGCTCATAACCACTATCACGCCCGAAACGGATTTGGCAATCATAATGTAGAGGTTCTCCATGGTCGGGGAATATTCTTAAGATCCACGGATGAATGCTTTGTGATTACTCCTGTAGCTTCGTCATAGCCAATGTCGACCATGAATTGTAGAACGACCTCTTGATTGGTGTGGCATTGTATTGATTGGCTCGATGACACGAATAAGAAGAATAGCCCTCAAATCTCCGGTGTGATGGTGACTTGTTTGTCGTTGGCGTCACCGTCACAACATTTTGACCATTGATCTTTCGCATTGTATGCCGTAATTGGTGAATGTAGATCTCCCAGACCTGTAGCGAGTTGGTGAGCATGTTTTGATAAGGGTGATTCTTCAAAATGTCCACAACAATCGACAAGAAGACTCGAAAGGGTGAAACTATCAAAATCAACTATAAGGTTGTTCTTTCGATCTTCATTGGGTAACCATGAGGGAAGATATCTTCAACAGTGAGAACATTTGGTGCTTCCACATTTTGCATTTGAGCGTCCATGTCGTGATCTGAAAGATATTTAGCCAAAAGAACCAACATATCGAAAGACATTACGTTAGTCAACAGTTGATTTTATTGTCTATTTATTGAATGTGATATGTCGATGATTGTTACGAGTCCAATGTCACTTGTTAGTCCAATAGTCCAAAGATGTCGTGATAAGTTTCGTGAGTTGATTAACTTTGAGTTTTAAAGTCCACGTTTTCACTTATTTTTCATAACTTATTAAACATTTAAGCTTATTAGTGACATTCTTGGTTTCGTGGTGTTATGATTTATTTATTTACAAGTTTGCACGCGTAACAATTCATAATTTTGGTTAAAACTAGGCTTAGGCGTAGGTTTTGCAAGCTTATGCGTAAACAGAGTGGTTATACGCGTAAGCATAAGCTTGCGCGTAGGTCTTGACTTCTGGCGTAAGAAATATTACGCGTGGGAAAAGAGGGCCTTAGGCGTAAAGCTTACGCGAAGCGTATATGGAACTTTACGTAAGGCTTACTCGTGAAGAGTGAACCTTATGCGTGAGGTTCTTGTTCACGCATATCCTTCACAGGATACGCGTAGTCCCCTTTGTAGAACCTTACGCGTAAAGGTTACGCATAAAATTTCTCTTACGCATAACATTCTACGCGTAAGGTGATCCTTATGCGTAGATGTTCAAGTAACCTTGATTCTGAGTTTTTCACTCGTAGAAACCTGAAATAAATTCATCATATCACCAATATTAACACATACATTCATTTGTTTTTAGTTCAAGACATGAATGCTATTTAAGCAGTTATGCGTAGAAGATCATTTACGCGTAGACATAAACCCTAGAGTTCAATTCCTACGAGTAAGAGTTCTAACCACAGGATTAACACCAAAATGTTTCTGGGATATCTTAGAGGTCATATGACTATGTTGGAACAAGTTTTAACATCAAAACCTAAGCGGATCAAGAATACCCAATCGCTATGAACATAAACCCTAATTTTTTAGTTTTCATATAATTGATGTTTCTGGGAATGATCTAAGCCTAGATATGATTAATTAAACATGTAACTAGCAACACACAACCATCTTTTTAACCAGAAACATTCACATTTGAAAACACCTAATTCACGCATAAAACCCTAACTTTTTAAAATCAATCAATTTGTGTTTCTGGGTGAGTATTGATGATAGAAATGGTATCATTGTGATTAGAAAAGCGTTTTGACACTGCCATTTTAACCAATAACACTCAATCATGATTATGTGTTTATACGCTTATCGTAGAACACAAAATCGTTCCTAGGTTAAAATCTAACCGCTGGTTTTCAAAACGATTCAAAACCTATGTTTATATTCATGTTAGAAACATAAAACACTTACAAAATGATGATCAAAACACGGATTTGCAGGTGGATTGTTATGCGTAGGATATGGGTAGCTGTGAATTAAATGAGGTGAGTTAATGTTGTGTAAAAAGTTAGGTGAAGTATTTTGTTAGAAAATACTTTGAGATTTTGACACATTTAGTCCCTCCACCTTTACCATTTACACCCAATGCCCATAACTTCCATTTTGGTTACCAAACGAAAGATATTTGGAAAGAAACTTGACGACACTCCCCCTCGACTTAAGAAATAATGAAATTTTATAAATTTTAGTCCGAGGAGTGTCAGTAAACCAGAAATGTGACCACCATAATCAAGGACACAATTGGGATAAGGTAACATGCAAGTACAAGGTTTTATGAAACCGAAAATATTTACGCTCCCCTCAACACTTGATAGAGAAAAAATCTTGAATTTTGAAATAGTAAAGTGTTGACGAAGATTTATACTTGCCATGTTATAAGAAATATAGATAGAAGAATATTTTTGTTGTTTTATCAGATTTTATAATTTTGTATTTTGTTTTTGAAAAATACTTACAAAAGAGGTTTTGGTGTTTGACTGGTTTTAAGAATGTTTTAAAAGTTCATCCAGTTTCTCTGGAGTCAAACACCGCATACTGTCACACCCTCGCCGGAGGCGGAAACACGAGGTGTAACGGAAGGGAACATAAGCACAAGATAATAGAACATACCAACGTTAATATTTAAAAGAGAGAATACACCATTACAATACCAGTTTAGCCGTCATCGGCAAATATATTACAAAGTTTAGTTCCCAAAATATTGCATTCTATTACATAATGATTTGTAGTGACAAGTGAAAACTTCATTATGCAAGACCGTAGAAAAAGCTTACTAACGATCACCGAAATGCATGAGAGAAAACGGTCAACTATGAAAATAGTTGGTGAGTAAACACGCTTAGCAAAATAAGAAACTCGCAAGAAATATTCAAAGCTTTCGGTCAACGAAAATGGTCCACAAAGCAAAGGCATCAGAATCCACTGGGCCCAAGTTCCGCCCATACAAAACTTGCAACCTGTGTGTTCACAACCCAACGCCAAAAGTAGTATGTCTAATAGTCAAGTATAAGCGGTCATAATAGTTCACAATATAGAACCACGAATATAATAATTGTGGATGCTACCGATGAAACCAAATTAAGTCGGGTGCCACTACCCAAAGTTATACTGGTGCCTCTTCCCAAAGATATACCTGGTGCCTCTTCCCAAAGATATCTTGGTGCCTCTTCCCAAAGATACGCCCGAACACGGAGACTTTATAGTGATGTCCGAACATGGGAGACTTTATAGTGATGCTCGAACATAGGAGACTTTGGGACAAGGTCATAACATGTACGGTCCAATAAATTCCAACAAGTCATAAATTGTAATTAAGTTCAAAGATTTGATTCGAGTTCACAAGTTTTAGTCAAAGAGTTCACAAAGTAAGAATCAATTTAATTCAAGTATGGTTCATGCATTCACCCAAAATATAATTAAACGGTAAAAGGGGATGTGATTACTCACTTGATGAATAGATGCGATGACAAAAGTGGTTACACCAAATGTAGCGTGAATCTCGAACCGACCTATTATGAATGATATGATATGCAATGAGTTGCAATGTAATGTTATGCATGCATTTCGTAGGTTATTTATACCATTTGCGAGTTTTGAAAATAATACTTATCGTCGAAAAATGCTCTTTTGACGTCTTGACCCTTCAAAAATGACTTTACAAGTTTTTACGTCAAAATGTCATCCTACAATGGTTTCGTAATGATTTATAGTGGAATTATCACTTTTCGTCGCAAAACAATGTCGTCGGAAATTTCATGAAATTAACAAATGGCTCCGAAAAACTAGTCGTAAAATAGTGTACGTCGAACGTTAGAGAATGAACTCGACGGTTTTGGAAAGTTTGTATCGAAATCTAGAAGTTTCAGTTCAGGAGTTTTCGTCATAAAGGTCTCGAACATAAAGATAATAAGGGTTAAAGATGGTGATTTTGGCTAAAATGTTAGTTAAAGATGAGTTTCGGCCAAGTTTAAACATCCATAAATAATTTATTACAACTCCGCTATACAAACGGCTTGTCGTTTTGAAAAATATGCTCGGTGATCTTAATTTTATTAGAAGACATTTTGTTACAACAAGTTCCACATCATGGTTAAAAACAGCCTCCAATATGGTCGCATACATGACTACCGTAACTCTTGTATCGTAAAAAGTAATATAGTTTTTCGAAAATAATAGTTACGGCAATTTTATAAAAACGTGCATATCTTTGTCGTTTCAAACCGCTTTCACGTATAATACGTCCTTAGCTTCGTATCAAGTATACTAATATATTTTGATAAGTCAAATAATTTGTGAAGCTTAAGGCTCGTTTTTGACTCGAACAATGTAAAAATAGCTTCTTGAAATTTCGAAAATATATATTTCGTCGTCAAACTTGTAAAATCCATAACTTCTTCGTTATAACTCCGTTTTATTCCGCTCAAGCGCCACGGATTCGTTTTAAAGTATATTTTCTAAATATCAAGGCCAAAAGTCATGCCTACAGTCGGTTTTTTCCGAAAAACAAAACAAGGACAGAACATATTTTATACGTATCGAAAATAGTTTTTCTCGGACATAACCTATTCTAATCCCTTCAAATCAACTCCAAAGCTAATCTAATCCTACCATACACCTTCTCAGGGTGTCATGGGTTCCTAAACATCATCAAGACCAAAGTATATCAAGGGGATAATTATAGGATGACCTTATATATATATATTTCTAAAAATCATGTAAAAAAAATGGTATAAACAACACAAATCATGCATGCTTGCTCCAAAAATGAAGAGATTCATATGAAATGAAAAGGAAACATGAAAAATGAAAGAAACATGCTTACTAGTTAATATGATGAGGTGCAAAGAACAAGGTTAAACCTAAACACTCTTGGTTTTTATTTCAAAACCTAATAAAGAGTGTGATTCTAGATTGATAATTACTTGAACTTGAAAAAAATGATGATCTCTTGTAAAAACCCTATGATGGCCGGATTTGGAGAGTGAACAAGAAGAGAGAAAAAGTTTTGCTAGCTAGGTGAATTATTGGAAGTAAATGAATGAAAATGAGGTGAAGACTTTAAGTTGTGTACAAGTATATCCAATCAAAGAAAAATAGCACTAACTAGACACATCCCCCCATGGCCGGATATGGGGATTGTGTTTACAAAATATATATATATATATATATATATATATATATATATATATTTTATACATATACTTGTGTATAATTTGTATAAAATTTGTTAGAAATGTAGAAAATGTATAAGTAAAGGTAAATGATAGTTTTAGGTACAAGTAAAATTTTAATAGATCAAAATAGATTATAATGATATTATAAAATTGTAAAAATACATTCCTTGTAAAATTGAATGCTATAATAATTATCGTGTAATTTTTAAAAAACGTCGAAATAATATAACTTTAACGATTTATATACAAAAAATTTAAAACACTAGGTAAACTCAAAATATAGTTTTTATCAACTAAATATAAGTATAAAATATCTCGGGATCATTTTTGAAAGTAACGGATTAAATGCTCAAAATAATAACTCACGCGATAACGTTTATTTAATATAAAATTTACGCGTTTAATGTGAAATGCAAAATCATGAATGAACTAACATGATGCATATTTAATTTAAGAAATGACCGGAATTTGAGAATTGTGACACATACCAATCCGGTGGACCAACTCATTAAACCTAGCAGGAGCTAAGGCTTTGGTGAGGAGATCTGCCAGTTGGTATTCAATACCCACAAAGTATAATTCAACAGTACCCTTTTCCACGTGCTCCTTGATGAAATGATATCAAGATCGATGGTCACACCCCAAATTATCTGCTTTGCAATGAATGGAATTCTCGGGATTGATCGTCATAGCATCACAATCACAGTTATATTGAACGACCTAAAGTGTCGTTTGGAAAATACATCGCTTGATTTAATAAAATAGTCGAGTTACAACATAGGTCCCAAAAGTTTACAAAGTTTATGGAAATATAAATATAATACAAGTCCAAACGATGATTTTGAAAGAAAGTGCCATAATGTACAATGATATAAGTCGACACCGCGACTCAAAAGGTGGTTCCTTAACCATGCCATGATGATAGTGCCTTAGATACCTGAGAATAAACATGCTAGAAAGGTCAACACAAAGGTTGAGTGAAATCCATAGGTTTAAGTAATTCGTTTGAACACAATAATCGTAGTGTGAGTTAAATGGTTTCACACTCATCGTTGAAAACAAAATCGTATTTATTTCACTAAGTTCATGACACCAAAGCGTAAACATCGCACCAATAAAAATTGGTAATCATCGCTTCATCGCCGCCCTAATAGGTAAACTTGCCAATTTACCATCGGTTCAATATAGTGCGCCGATTTCCTAACCGGGTCAATAAGAGCGGGAGTGTTAATTCCAATAGGCCTATTCACAATATTCGCGCCACCGCAAGTGACTAATGGTTCATGATGTAGGGACTTGAACATGGCAAATACTTAGTGACAATAAAACATTCGGATATAGCATACAGCTCAAAGCGCTTGTGTTCGTTAAAAAAATGTAGCATGTATCTCCCCAAGAGTTTGTAAACAGCTTAAAAGAGTAAAAGTGGGCTATGAACTCACTTGATGAATTGTTGCGATGACAAAAGTGGATACATCAAATGTAGCGTGAATCTCGAAAATGACCTATTATGAATGATATGATACGTAATGAGTTATGATGTAATGTTATGCATGCATTTCAGTATGTTATTTATACCATTTGTGAGTTTTGAAAATAATACTTATCGTCGAAAAATACTCTTTTGACGCCTTGACCATTCTTAAATCACTTTACAAGTATTTACGTCAAAATGTCATCCTACAATAGTTTTGTAATGATTTATGGTGAAATTTTCACTTTCGTCAGAAATAATGTTGTCGGAAATTTCGTGAAATTGACAAAATGGCTTCAAAAACTAGTCGTAAAATGGTGTGCGTCGATCGTTAGGAAACGAACTCGACGGTTTTAGAAAGTTTGTATCAAAATCTAGAAGTTTCATTCAGAGTTTTCGACATAAAGGTCTCGAACATAAAGATAATAAGGATTAAAGATGGTGATTTTGTCTAATATGTTGTTTAAAATGAGTTTCGCCAAGTTTAAGCATCCATAAATAATTTTTACAACTCCGCTATACAAACGGTTAGTCGCTTTGAAAATATGCTTGGTGATCTCGATTTTACTAGAAGGCATCTCGTTACAAAAGTTCCACATCATTGATAAAAACGCCTTCAACATGGTCGTTTTAGTTACCGTAACACTTATCTCGTAAAAATAATATAGTTTTTCTAAAAATAATAGTTACGGCAATTTTATGAAAACGTGTATATCTTAGTCGTTTCAAACCGCTTTCACGTATTATATGTCCTTAGCTTCGTATCAAAGTATACTAATATATTTTTGATAAGTCGAAATAATTTGTAAAGCTTAAGGCTCGCTTTTGACTCGCATAAAAGATAAATATGTTGCTGAAATTTCGAAAAATATATATTTCGTCGTCAAACTTGAAAAATTCATAACTTCTTCGTTATAACTCCGCTTTTATCCGCTCAAGCGCCACGGATTCGCTTTTAAAGTATATTTTCTAAATATCAAGGCCAAAATTTATGCCTACTGTCGGATTTTCCAGAAAACAAAATAAGGACAGAACACTTTTATACTTATCGAAAATAGTTTTCTCGTACTAAACCTATTCCAATCCCTTCAAATCAACTCCAAAGCTAATCTAATCCTACCATACACCTTCTTAGGGTGTCATGGGTTCCTAATCATCATCAAGACCAATAACTACCAAGGAATAATTATAGGATGACCTTTATATATATATTACTCTAAAATCATGTAAAATGGTATAAATCAACATAAGTCATGCATGCTTGCTACCAAAATGAAGAGATAAATATGAAATGAAGATGAAATATGTAAATGATAGAAATATGCTTACAAGCTATTATGATGAGGTGCAAAGAACCAAGGTTAACCTAAACACCCTAGGTTTTATTTCAAAACCTTAATTAAGAGTGTTATCTAGATTGTTTATGCTTGATCTTGAGAAAATTTTTGATCCCTTGTAAAACTCCTATAGGTGGCCGGTTTGATGGAGAAGAAACAAAGAGAGAAATGTTTTTCTAACTTGTAAATAATAGAGATGAATGAAGAGTGAAATGAAGGTGAAGTGTAGATCTAACTTAAGTAATAAATTGTTACCAACTCATAAATGAGTTACCCCCCTTGACCGGTTTTTAGGGATAGTGTTTCCCAATTAATATATTTTTTTTCTTTTATTGCATGTGTATAATTAAAATGTAAATATAATGTATAAGTAAATGTAACTTGTAGGTTTTATATACATTAGTGTATTTAAGGAAATTTTAGGTGAAAGTAACTTTTAATAGATCAAAATAAAGTATAATGAGATCATAAAATTGTAAAAATACATTCCTTGTAAAATTTGAGTGCTATAATAATTATCGTAGTTTTTAAGAAAACGTCGTAATAATATAAATTTAACGATTTATATACAAAATAAATTTAGAACACTAGGTAAACTCAAAATATAGTTTTTATAAACTAAATGTAAGTATAAAATATATCGGGATCATTTTAGAAGTAACGGATTAAATATTCAAAATAATAACTCACGCGATAACGCTTATTTAATATAAAATTTTCGCGTAAATGTGAAATGCAAAGTCATGAATGAACTAACATGATGCAAATGATGCTAATGAAATGTAGACTACACTTAGCCCATAAAAATGTTCGTGATGATATGATCATGAATTCGCCGCTAAACCATTAAGGTTACGCGATTTGGAACACGAAACCTAGTTTACGATAAATGTTGAAATTGTAAGGCATGAATTGCTTCGAGAAATGACCGAAGTACGGGTTGTCACATTCGCCCATCCAAAAGGAATTCAGTCCCCGAATTCATTCGTGTTGGTCTATCGAATTTTGAGTTTGTGATGAATATCGAGGAGAAAAACATGGAGAAGTGTCGTTACGGTCGTCGACGATTGAGAGTGTATAGAACATCATAGTAAAGGAAATATCGGATGAATCTCTCATAAGCAACACTTTGACTTTGGAATATGTGAAGATTTTGCTTGCACTAAGATTTATAATAATCGCCCCAACCTAACATGATCCCTCCATAATTAGACATAGTTAGCTAGGCTATGTATAATTAAGGAACGATGATGTGACGCTCGGTTTAGTTGTTATAACTCTCAATGTTTACAAAGATTTAAACCGTGTCGTTAAAATGGTCGTTAAAGTAAAAGGGAGTAAAATTTCGTAAGTAAAACAAATCGGAAAGACAATAAGTACGATAGATGAGAATATTTTACAACGAGTGGTTTAGCAAAAGTAGTACATCTTAAGTCATAAGATTAAGATATGATGAAAGACATAAACTTAGTACAACATAGTACATAAGGAAAAATAAGACGCTTAGTTTCGAACTTCTTCGCCTTCCGTTGTTGTGACCATGACGAGCTTCTCCTCCTCCTAACATGTATGCATTCCCATGAGCATCTTCAACTGGTTGACCTTGGTTTTGAGGACATTGATTCCGATAGTGTCCTTGTTCCCCACATCCGAAGCATGTGACTACGGCTTTACCTTTACAATCCTCGCTAGATGTCCCGGTGTTTGGCATTTGTGGCACTTAAGGTGGCAAGGACCCGAGTGATGAAAATTACATCGATTACATAGTGGGTGTGTTCCAAGATACCTCTACCTCTCATTGGTGCAACGACATAAACCATTCCCGCTTGCTTTCTATTTTGTTGTTGATGATGGTTAGTGTTACGGTTTTGGTTGTTGTTATTATAACCCCTTGGTCATTTTCCCATTTCCTTTTGTTATTGTTGATTTGGTTATCATCGTTGTTGTTGTTGTTTTGGTTATTGTTGTAGTTGGTGCGGTTGTTGGGGTTGTTGTTGTTTTGGTTGGTGTTGGTGTACTTACCTCTCTTCACTACCGGGCCATGAGCTTTTGAGTCACCCTAATAGCTTCCTCGATTGTTTGTGGATCAAACGAAGTCACATCTCCTTGAATAACCTCGAAGTCCCCGATAAAAGCCTCTAGTAACTTCTCGTTATCCGAAACCATAGACGGGCATAACGCGCCAATTCTTGGAATCTCCGAATGTAAGTGTCAATATCATACCCAATTGTTACTAGTTCATAGAATTGCTCCAACTTTTTCACTCCGCACGAGGACAAAATTTCTTAGTTACTAAACCCTTGAATTGCTCCCAAGTAAGCTTGAAAGCATTCTCCATTCCCATCGGTTGAGCATATGAGTTCCACCACGACAATGCTCCATCGAGTAGTGTACTTGTAGCAAACTTGACCTTACTATCATCCGGCAATTACACAAAGAAAACACGGACTCCAATTTCTCGAACCATCGCACCATGGCAAGGGCTCCTTCATCCCTTTAAACTTGGTGGGATCTCCACTTTGAAATCCTTGTAAGAACACTCTTAACTCCGATCCTCCCGTGATTTCAGAGAGAAGAAGAAGCCTTAGCGGCTTCAAGAAGAGCCTGGCCTCAAAGAAGCAGCATACCACCGCTTCCTTTCGATCCTTAATGCCTCGCTACACTATCCCTTACCAACTTTTGAATAGCCGCTGAGTCATTTCAGTGTAGCTTTCTTCGTGCCATATCTTCTTCAAAACAAGAGGAAATGTGAGACGAGCAAAATCCCATGTTAAAAATATGCGCCTAAAGAGAGGTGATAAGAAATGATACGTTTGAGGTTATTTTTCAAAATGATCGACGGTTTCGAAAAGATGGGTTATGAGGTGTTGTAAATGTTTCAAATGTATGGTGGTTTAGTGACTTAATGTGTTAATAACGTGTAACTCGACATGTTAGTGGTGCAACAAAGGAGTGAGAGTGACTTCGCCCTATTTAAAGGTTCATCTCGACATTCGACGTTATCGGTGATGAGTCAATTGATGTAAAACCGTGATAGGAATGACAAGGAATTCTCCACATTAGAGTATGAAGAAAGAATAATGGAATGGGCATTTAAAGGCATCCATGTGACAATCGATATGAAATGAAAGTAAATAACTCAAAAAATGTACGATAAATCGCATGCAAAGTGAACATGCACTTGTGATGAAATGATGAGATGCTATGATGATGTAGTTATAGTCTAGGGTCAATGATGCAACCTAGTTCTCTATAATCAAGCTCGATGCCAATCTGTCACACCCCAAATTACTGCTTTTGCAAATGAATGGAATTTCGGGATTGACCGTCATAGCATCACAATCACAGTTATATTGAACGACCTAAAGTGTCGCTTTGGAAAATACATCGCTTGATTTAATAAAATAGTCGAGTTACAACATAGGTCCCAAAAGTTTACAAAGTTTATGGAAATATAAATATAATACAAGTCCAAACGATGATTTTGAAAGAAAGTGCCATAATGTACAATGATATAAGTCGACACCGCGACTCAAAAGGTGGTTCCTTAACCATGCCATGATGATAGTGCCTTAGATACCTGAGAATAAACATGCTAGAAAGGTCAACACAAAGGTTGAGTGAAATCCATAGGTTTAAGTAATTCGTTTGAACACAATAATCGTAGTGTGAGTTAAATGGTTTCACACTCATCGTTGAAAACAAAATCGTATTTATTTCACTAAGTTCATGACACCAAAGCGTAAACATCGCACCAATAAAAATTGGTAATCATCGTTTCATCGCCGCCCTAATAGGTAAACTTGCCAATTTACCTCATCGGTTCAATATAGTGCGCTCGATTTCCTAACCGGGTCAATAAGAGCGGGAGTGTTAATTCCAATAGGCCTATTCACAATATTCGCGCCACCGCAAGTGACTAATGGTTCATGATGTAGGGACTTCGAACATGGCAAATACTTAGTGACAATAAAACATTCGGATATAGCATACGCTCAAATCGCTTGTGTTCGGTTAAAAAAATGTAGCATGTATCTCCCCAAGAGTTTGTAAAACAGTTAAAAGAGTAAAAGTGGGGCTATGAACTCACTTGATGAATTGTTGCGATGACAAAAGTGGATACATCGAAATGTAGCGTGAATCTCAAAATGACCTATTATGAATGATATGATACGTAATGAGTTATGATGTAATGTTATGCATGCATTTCAGTATGTTATTTATACCATTTGTGAGTTTTGAAAATAATACTTATCGTCGAAAAATACTCTTTTGACGCCTTGACCATTCTTAAATCACTTTACAAGTATTTACGCCAAAATGTCATCCTACAATAGTTTTGTAATGATTTATGGTGAAATTTTCACTTTTCGTCAGAAATAATGTTGTCGGAAATTTCGTGAAATTGACAAAATGGCTTCAAAAACTAGTCGTAAAATGGTGTGCGCCGATCGTTAGGAAACAAACTCGACGGTTTTAGAAAGTTTGTATCAAAATCTAGAAGTTTCATTCAGAGTTTTCGACATAAAGGTCTCGAACATAAAGATAATAAGGATTAAAGATGGTGATTTTGTCTAATATGTTGTTTAAAAATGAGTTTCGCCAAGTTTAAGCATCCATAAATAATTTTTACAACTCCGCTATACAAACGGTTAGTCGCTTTGAAAATATGCTTGGTGATCTCGATTTTACTAGAAGGCATCTCGCTACAAAAGTTCCACATCATTGATAAAAAACCTTCAACATGGTCGTTTAGTTACCGTAACACTTATCTCGTAAAAATAATATAGTTTTTCTAAAATAATAGTTACGGCAATTTTATGAAAACGTATATCTTAGTCGCTTCAAACCGCTTTCACGTATTATATGTCCTTAGCTTCGTATCAAAGTATACTAATATATTTTTGATAAGTCGAAATAATTTGTAAAGCTTAAGGCTCGCTTTTGACTCGCATAAAAGATAAATATGTTGCTGAAATTTTAAAATATATATTTCGTCGTCAAACTTGAAAAATTCATAACTTCTTCGTTATAACTCCGCTTTTATCCGCTCAAGCGCCACGGATTCGCTTTTAAAGTATATTTTCTAAATATCAAGGCCAAAATTTCGTGCCTACCGTCGGATTTTCCAGAAAACAAAATAAGGACAGAACACTTTTATACTTGTCGAAAATAGTTTTTCTCGTACTAAACCTATTCCAATCCCTTCAAATCAACTCCAAAGCTAATCTAATCCTACCATACACCTTCTTAGGGTGTCATGGGTTCCTAATCATCATCAAGACCAATAACTAACAAGGGAATAATTATAGGATGACCTTTATATATATATTACTCTAAAAATCATGTAAAAATGGTATAAATCAACATAAGTCATGCATGCTTGCTCCAAAAATGAAGAGATAAATATGAAATGAAGATGAAATATGTAAAATGATAGAAATATGCTTACAAGCTATTATGATGAGGTGCAAAGAACCAAGGTTAACCTAAACACCCTAGGTTTTTATTTCAAAACCTTAATTAAGAGTGTTATCTAGATTGTTTATGCTTGATCTTGAGAAACATTTTGATCCCTTCTTGACTCCTATAGGTGGCGGTTTGATGGAGAAGAAACAAAGAGAGAAATGTTTTCTAACTTGTAAATAATAGAGATGAATGAAGAGTGAAATGAAGGTGAAGTGTAGATCTAACTTAAGTAATAAATTGTTACCAACTCATAAATGAGTTACCCCCTTGACCGGTTTTTAGGGATAGTGTTTCCCAATTATATATTTTTTTTCTTTTATTGCATGTGTATAATTAAAATGTAAATATAATGTATAAGTAAATGTAACTTGTAGGTTTTATATACATTAGTGTATTTAAGGAAATTTTAGGTGAAAGTAACTTTTAATAGATCAAAATAAAGTATAATGAGATCATAAAATTGTAAAATACATTCCTTGTAAAATTTGAGTGCTATAATAATTATCGTGTAGTTTTTAAGAAAACGTCGTAATAATATAAATTTAACGATTTATATACAAAATAAATTTAGAACACTAGGTAAACTCAAAATATAGTTTTTATAAACTAAATGTAAGTATAAAAATATATCGGGATCATTTTTAGAAGTAACGGATTAAATATTCAAAATAATAACTCACGCGATAACGTTTATTTAATATAAAATTTTCGCGTTAAATGTGAAATGCAAAGTCATGAATGAACTAACATGATGCAAATGATGCTAATGAAATGTAGACTACACTTAGCCCATAAAAAATGTTCGTGATGATATGATCATGAATTCGCCGCTAAACCATTAAGGTTACGCGAATTTGGAACACGTAAACCTAGTTTACGATAAATGTTGAAATTGTAAGGCATGAATTGCTTCGAGAAATGACCGAAGTACGGGTTGTCACAGCAAAGATATACTGGCAAAAACAATAGGTTAGATACACGAGAGACCCAATGATACTTCGGTATTTGGTAGGGTCCACCAATTTCCCATGTAAATCATCGTCTAGTTTCTTGGTATGAGCCATTGGTGTGGCATAGGTGTCACAGTTTTGCATTCCAAATTTGTTTAAAAGTTCAAGGGCATATTTGGACTGACTCAAGAAAATACCACGGGGTGATTCATGAACTTGTAGTCCTAGAAAGAACGTAAGTTCACCCATCATTGACATTTCAAAATGTTTTGTCATTAGTTTTGCAAAAGCATTTGAGTATTTTAAATGTGTTGACCCAAAAATGATGTCATCCACATAGATTTGAACGATTAAAATATGAGCCCCATGATATTGTATGAAAAGTGTAGGGTCTACCGAACCTTTGGTGAAATTATTGGCAATAAGGAAGGATGATAATTATCGCACCACGCCCGAGGAGCTTGTTTGAGTCCGTGAGAGCTTTGTTCGGTTTGTAAACGTGGTTCGGAATTCGGATCAACGAATCCTTCCGGTTGGTCGACATAGACCGCTTTTTCGGTTTACCATTCGTAAAAGCGCTTTGACGTCCATCCGAAAGACCGTTATATTCATATGAGCCGCGAACGCCGTAAATATCCTAACACCTCAAGACGAGCAACCGGAGCGAATGATTCTTCAAAGTCAATAACCTCTTCCCGTTTATAACCCTTAGCCACCGGGACGTGACTTATTTTCGATTACGCCCTTCAAGATCCAATTTGTTTTTCCAAACCATTTTAGACCAATGACGAAGACCCTGTTGGTCTTTCAACCAATTCCCATACTTCAAGACGTTTAAATTGATTGAGTTCTTCTTGCATGGATTCAATCCATTGTCTTTGGTCATTGCATCTTTAATGTTTTAGGTTCAGATTAAGACGGTGAGTGCATAAATGCAATGTTCACCGTCTGTGTGAAGACATTGTCTTGTTACGACGGGTTGATTCAGTTACCAATAATGTTCTCAAGAGGATAGTCTTCGTCCAACGATGTGTGGAAGGTTGATGTTGATATACATTGTGCGATTGGGAGGATTCAAATGGCTTGTAGTTGATTCCGTAACATCCGTGCAAGCAGCTTCATTAGCAAACGGGTTAAAGAACGATTTGGATCAAAATCTTCGTGGGGGTACTTCATTGTTCGTAACATCATCACCGGTTCACCGCTGAAGCGCTTTGTTCAACTGCTGTTGTAGAGTCAATCGGTGGTGCTTCTTCAACAAGAGTTGTTGTAGCAGTGTATCGTGTATTGGAATATGATCAGTTGAGCAATGGAAACATTGGATACACATGGAGCACGTTCATCAATATCATCACTAAACGTAGGAGCAAATAGCTTTTCTATTTGTTGACGAGTAAGTGGGAGCTTGGTTCATTGATGATGGGGTTTGAGGGAAGTTTAAACGTTATGACCGGTTCCAAGTCGTTATGCTCGAAGCCATTTCAGAAGCTCATCGAAATTTGCATGAATCGCTTCCATAACTCGCTTTGTACGACGATTCCGCATCCGAAACCCTTAGAATTTTCACAATATCCTATAAAGACTCCAATGTCACTTTAGCTTTGAGCTTACCAAAGTCATCATGATCATTATTCGATAACAAAGAGATCCAAATACGTGAAAGTGTTTGAGATTCGGTTTATGGTTGTGGATAAGCTCATAAGGTGTTTTGTTGTGGCGCTTGGTAATCATTGAGCGATTCCGAGTGTAGCATGCATTGACACGGCTTCACCCATAAGTAATCCGGAAGTTTAGCATTGATTGACATCGTTTTGCGCCTTCCACTAACGCGCGGTTTCGCTTTCAACAAACTGCTTTGTTTCGGTGTACGTGCAATAGATGTTTGATGCTCAATTCCACTTTCTCATAAAATGCACGAAGAGTTTGATTCACAAATTCGGGCCTTTGTCTGCTCAATTTGTCTCGACGGTGTTCCGAGTGAACTTGAATTTTCGTGAGAAAGGTGATGATCATCCGTGAGCTTGATCTTTATCAAGAAAATAAACCCAAGTCCATCTTGAGTAGTCATCTACAATTACCAAGATGTAGTGTTTGCCATTAATCGCCCGTGACGCCGCATCGTGCCACACAACCATGTGAAGAAGATGAAGCACATGTGAGTGAGTTGTGTTTCACCTTTGAAGAAAATGAGCATGAGTGCTTTTCCTTGTTCACAGTGAGCATAGGTGATCTTTAGAATATCAAATCTTGGGAGACCTTCAACTAGTTTATATCGAGCAAGGTTGGTTATGGTTTGAAAGTTTAGATGTGAGACGACGGTGCCATAGCTGAGATTTAGTAGATGTAGCCTTAGAGAGTAGACATGGATGGGAGATGAAGCAATCATGTCTTGCATTGAGATTGTGTAAAGACTTGATGCGCTACGGACATAAGATCATTTCCTTGTAGATCACGAATGAAACAAGTTTTCTCCTAAAAGCAACTTCCAAATCTCCATCACAAAATTGACCGATCGAGAAGAGATTGCACCGAGACCTTCCACATAATAAACTCGCTAATTTCGATGTTGCCATTGATGTAATCTCCGTAGCCCATGATAGGCTCAAGTGATCATTCCCGATTCGACAATGCCAATGAACTTTGCAATAAAGTTTGATAACGCTTGATATTGCTTGTCATGTGTCGGGAACATCCGCTATCAACAACCCAAAGGATGATCTCAGACACCCGCATTACACATGATGACATGATGGAATAGAAGTAGATGTGGAACCCAAGAGTTAGAGGTTCAAGCGCTTATAGGAGAAATACACACATCAATGATTTTAGGTATCCATTTAAATCCTAGTGTATTATGTATCCATTTATACCATCTCAAACTAGTCTTTGCTTTAGTCTTAGTGAATGCACTAGGTGGTACTATGTTCCTTGGAGGTGATAATGGAGCTACGGGGGACATCAATGCGCTTCTTAGAATCTAAAGAGGGTGGTTTACCAAGCACATACTTAGAAGCTTTAGTGGGCCTAGAGGTATTCCGTCTTAGGATTCCGTGAATGAGACAAGATAGTTTTAGCAACACATTTGTCATGACAATCGAAAGCATACTTTGATGACATATAACACAAGAAGCTTCAAACTTAACATCAAAAGTACTTAAAGGTTCAAGATTCGTTACAACACTTTTTCATTACATTTTCGATTTAATATCTAAAGTGGTGCAACTTGAATCTTATTCAAAGTCCTAGGTGTTCTTATACTTCAAAGATTCTTTATTGTTCTTTTCTTAGGTCGCAACTTCCTATTCTTCCTTGTATTGCTCCTAGGCGTGAAGTGCACTCCTGCTTCAAGAGAGGGAAGCACATTAGTATCTTGTGATTTGTCAAGAGGCATTCTAGTGTCACTTTTTCTAAGTGTTACTGAGTTCAAGTTTCTTAATGTTGCTAAGTCGAACTTGTTCATACTTTCCTAACTTCTCTTTAATTCAATGACAAGGTGCAACAAATCTTGATTTTCAAAACGAAGATTTTTAAAATTCATGACTTCTTTAGTGTGTGCAAGATAATGATCAAGTTCGTTTGATGCTTCATCATGAGTCTGTTTGAGTAAATCAAATATGACACCATATTCCTTTTAACTTTGCAAGTTCTTGTTCATATTTTGAGATTTGACATTTCAAACACGCTGCTTTGATCATCCAGTTGCTCATTTTAGGATCAAAAGATTTTGAACGCAATTGGGTGATTTTGTTTTGCGAGCAAGTTCACGATTTTGACAATCTTTTGACACCATTGAAGACGACGTTTTGCATTTGAAAGTTCGTTTAACAATCGTTCATTTTCAACTTTTAAAGAGTCGATCTGAAGCACATTATCAAGATTCTCAACAATTGCAATGTAATCAAGAGATATAATCAAATGCATATGAGATAGAATGAAATAACACAACATTATGGATATCGCAGAGATAACATCTTCCAAGAGTCGATCAACATCTTTTCGTAACATTTTCTTTTACGCTTTGTATTTGAAATTGATGTTTCGCTTGTTCTAAAACTCTTTCATAAGTCCAAGCTCCTGTGAAAATCCCTTTCCCAATAAATAGCACAATTTTTCAAATTTCGACATGAGGTAAAATTCTTTCTCAAGAATATCTCTTTGTGCACGCCAAGAAGAGGCGATTGAAAATGTTCAACTTTTATTTCAAAATGAAATTCAATTTCACGCTCCAAAATTTTGATGACCGAAATGAATGTTTCAAAATATTTTATAACTTTACATTTTTCGCTAATGGTTTTATTTCACCGAGTGAAGGTAAAGGACCATTAATTTGTGCGATTGGAAAGGGACCCTCAAGTAGGTGTGATAACCCAAGGTGTGTTAGAAAAACTTTTGTGCAACGAAGTGACTTTTGAATAGTTAAATGGTTTGTTATAAACAACATTTTCTAATTTTGATCGACTCTCGTCTTCTGCATCTAATTCCTCTTGCCGATTATATTCAACAACACTCATAACGGAATCTTCAACTCTATGTTCTGCACTGTAAACATCAGGATTTGGTTTGAATGCTCTGTTTGAAAACTAAGGTTTGTAATCAGCAAGATTCGGTCTATATCCATTTGGAATTTGTTTAAAAGTAAACTTTTGAATCGTTGTGATTGATTCACCATGTTTATAAACAAGATTTCGAAACTCTTTGATTTTGTTTTGTAAGTCGACAATTTCCTCAAGATAGCCATCTATTCATTACGTGGAATGCTTTTTGTACTCAGAGAACTGTTTTTGACAAGTTAGCAACCCAGACTTGGCTTTTGAGTTTCCAAGGTAAGAGTGTTAAGTTTTGTTTATGATCATGTTTCGCTTGTTCTATTTGAGACAAAAAGCATTCTTGGATGCGACTAGATCACGATCCGCCGCTCTAATGATTTTTCGCTTTGATGAGATTTAGCAAAAGCAACTTCAAAACCTTGTTCACGCTTTTTCTTGAGTTTTGAAAACGTTGAGTTGCCTTATTAAGCATTCATTATCCCTAGTTAATAGTGCATTTTTTCTTTTAATTGCTTGCAAATAACCAATCGAGATTCTTGGTCTTTAATTAAGGTCATGAGCTTAACTTCTAGATGAGACGAAGGTTCATCTTGTTCAACGCGAGTCTCAACATGATCATTAGTCGATCCTCAAGTATAACCACGAGTCAACTTGATTATCAAAGGTAACCATAAGGTCATCTTGATCGTCAAATATAACTACGGGTCTATTTGATTATCTTCGGAATGAGATGTAGACGACGATGTTGAACACTCGATCCTTGTCGGATGTAGATGTTGGCCGAGATATCGATCATTAATGGGTAAAGTTTGATCCAAGACCGAGACAAGCCGCCGCTGTCATACACCGGGCCTGTGTCGCTCATGTGGAGAGGTTGCATGTGCCATCAACATCACTGCTACATTAGCCTGCAAGTCCTCCATGTCATCATCGAATCGTGATCCGCCATGAAGCTATGTTCCTTGTTGATAAGAGTTCCAACACTTCATCCTTGAGAGCCAAGAGTAAAGCCTCTTTGTGATAAGCGCCTCTTGTCCTCGGCTTGGGGCATGCACTAGCTAGATGACCCTTCTCATTACAGCTTATAACAACGAAGACCATTAACCCCATTCTCGAGCATTACCTGCTCAACCACTTGAGCCCTTTGTTGTTGTGGAGCACCCATGTTATTCCTTCCCATTGTATTAAACCCTTGACCATCGCCCATCCGACTAACATTACCATGATTCGAACTTCAACACGTCCATTGTTAACAACAAACCGATTCCTTGTGTTAGATGAGGTACGAATGTGATTGTTGGATTTGTTAGAGTATTGGCCGAAGGCTCTAGAAATCATGACAAACCCTTGTTGCAATGCATCGAAAGCTTCTGCATCTTCATTGGATTCATTGTAAAGTGCTTGATCATTGTTGTTGTTGTATGGAACCAATTGATTTTCTTGAGATTGTTGCTTTGATTGATTATATGGTGTAATTGTTACAGTTGGTTGAGCAGTGGGTTGTGGGGGATTCGTGAGTACATTTTGTAAGGTCGAGAATTGAGGATAACCACTTGAGCCCACAATGCTAATTGTTGATTGTCCGAAGTGAAGGTGAAGCGTGTTTTCCATGATAGCTCTTTCTCCATCAACTTTTTTGGTGGGGCTTCAAATAGTCGTACAACAATCCGTATGAAGCATGATGAAGATTCTTAGCTTCACGGATGAAAATGACATACTTTTCCCAATCAGACCAAGACTACTCAGAACTTAGTGTTGATCGCAATTTTGGCATGATAATGTTGTGTTTATCCAAATCATTGATGATGTCCGAGAAGTGATGATGATATGACTCTAATGTCTTCCGGTTCAATCATGAAGTGTTCATAAGCCAAGTAGATTTTGATTCCATGTCTTCTTGATTGAGTGTAGGTGGTACTCGACCCGACACAAAACCCGACCAAACCGACACAAAATTAATGTGTTCGAGTTGTGCTAAATAGATTTCGGGTTAGGTTTGGGTCGACCTATCTAACCCGCTTATTAAACAGTGTCGTTCGGGTTGAGAATAAAATAAGTGGGTTGACCCGCCAACCCGCTTAAGATTTTTTCATAAACTCAAAATTATTTATATTTTATTATGCGGGTTAAATTTGTTAAATAGGTCAACCCAACAACATGTTTAACTTGTTTAACTCGTGTAATGTGCTAACTTTTGTATATAAAAGAGTTAAATGGGTCAACCCAAACCCATCGAACCAATTCAACCTGCTTAACATATTCAACCTGTAACCTATTTAACCCGCCAACCCAAGTATATATATGGGTTAAATGGGTTAGGTTCAAGTTATGTCTAAACAGTTAGGGTTGACATAGTCGACCCGATGATTTAAATGGGTCGCCTGGGTTGGGATTTTCTGACCCGCCAACCTGACAACCCGAACCCGACCCGAATTGCCACCCCTAATTGAGTGTAGTGCCTTCCATGAGAAGATGAATATGTTCCCACATTGCTTTAGCAGTCTTTTGAGCATCAACACTTCGAAGGATTGGATTGGGTAATCCCAAAAGGATGTATTGCATTGCTAGCTCAACAGCTTCGAAATGTAGAAGTTCATCAGTGGTGAGGTCAGAAAGAGTTGCAATGTTGGTGACATCATCTCTTGGTGGAGTTGCATTTGGATCTCCGGGTGTAATGACAAGAGGCATCCGAAATGGACCTTCCATGATTACCTTCTTTAAAACTTTCCATGTGGCTTCTTTAGATCACGTAACCCAAAGAACCTTATCACCCATTGATCATAGTTTCGGGAGTGAGCATTGGAGGTCTATCAGTGATCCCGCCTCATGAATGGATTGTTGGCTACTTAAAGCTTCACATCTTTGCACACCAAGACGATTCCTTCATAGTATTCCTTGATGGATGTTGATTGTAAAAGTTTGTGTAAGGTTGTACTTGAAGACTAGGTGGTGGTTGAACCATTTGAGGTGGAATTGCTCCTTGTTGTGGATAATGTTGTTGGTTAAATTGTTGTTGATAAATTTGTTGTTGTAGATTGAATTGTTGATGTTGTGGACTGAGTTGTTGTTGTTGTTGTTGATTATACGTGTAAGGAAAGTAGTTAGAGTATGGTGGTTGAGACATGTTGATAAACTTGTGTTGTAAAATGGATCTTTTTAGTCGAATGAAATGTTGTTGATGAAGTATCCTTAGGCGTAGAAACCAAGTTTAGGCAAAGTAATACTTAGGCGTAAAAATACCAAACTTAGGCGTAAAAGCAATAGTTACGCTGTGAGGATTAGCTTACGCTGTAAGAATTGAGAAACACTAAGATTAGGCGAAACGAAAGTTAGACGAGAAAACTTATGCGTAGGATTAGCTTATGCGTAAGACAAGGCTTAGGCGAAGAAAAATCTTAGGCGAAGAGTTCACGATAAGTTTGAGCTTATGCGTAAAATTAGGTTTTGTTTAAAAATCTTTTACACTAATCTCGGTGTAAAAGATATCCAAAGTCAAGTGTTTTCGGGCTTATCCAAGCAAGAAATGTTAGGTCACTAGTTTTACAACACAAGCTTAATAGAAAGAGATAAAGGCGATTGAACAATAAACCAAACACACACACACAATATACTAAGACAGTTACATGCGTAGAGCATGAGTGAAAGGAATAAATTGAACAACCAACCTCAGTGAGGGTTATACAAGACTATTTATAGGCAAGGAGCTAGGGCAACACTCCTCTCCTTCCCTTTTCCTTAGTGGACATGGGCCTAAGCTTATTGGCCTTCTACATAAGCTAGAACTTAAACAAACATAAAGGCCATAATAAGCTACCTATTACATATGAGTAACTAACACTTGAATTAAGGTTTAGAGTGATTCCAACAATCTCCCCTTAAGTGTTGGTGATGAAAACGGTGAAGGCGTTGATGTAATAGTAGCTTTGACGCCTTCCGACATTCTTCTTTCTTGTGAGAAGAAATGCCTTGATTCGAACAATCTCCCGGTGTAGAGATAGTTTTCTTTGAACAGCTTATGCTTTGACGTCATCTTTAACTTTGTTCTTTGATCATTGTTTTTGTGATGAAAGTGATAGTATGTTGTTGTCTCGCATCAAGTCCGCCTCAGTGTCCGCTTCATCACGCCGTTGTTCCACGCCATTATTCAACATGCTCACACGCTCTTTGACGTTGGAATTCAAGACTTATGAAGTTCTTTAAGTCTTTAACTTTGTAGATTCTTTGATTTAACGAAGAATCATTCGATCGCTGTGTTGCTTTTGGATAGAACTTCCATTAGTGATGATGTTGGCGTGAGCATGAGAAGAATCGCACGATCATCCCGCCCGAGCTTCCATAAGAAGAAAACTTTAAAACGGTTAGTAATAAGCGGATTCTCGCACTTTGTGTTCGAACTTCGAGAGTGTTAACAACATAGTGTGAAAACACAACTCTAATTCTCACAAAGGCCGCTCTGAACCGAGTCCCACAAGTGAGATAACGCGATGCACCGGCACACCCATAGTTCAGATGAGTCACGAGGTACATCAAGCATCACCTCACGATCAGACCGCTTGAGACACACTAAGCGTAATCCACGGGAGTTACCAAGCGACTCACCGCTGTGGTCGTTTGATGTTGACCCCGGCGGAGTTTCCATTCAATCACCGAGGATCACAGCCAGAACCTCTCATAAATGTTCTCGAAAGATTGCTAAGATCTCGTGGAGGACTCGATAACGCACTAATCGATGTTCTTATTGTTGAACATCAAGTGATGAAATGTCAAGTGTACCTAAGAGATCTTTGATGAATCTCGTGGCTCTAGACTTAATAGTACATTTTGGTTTTCCCGACGGAGATTAGGGAGAGGTCTCCTTCTTCAATACCAGTATCTCTAAGAGAAAGCCAATAGATTATGTAGGGTTCTGTGAGAATGAAACAAGCTCAGAGAGAAACTTGAGTGGCTAAGAAGGTTTAGTGCATGCGCCACCGGGTCCATGACGACTTTTAATCTTCAATATCGCGCCACTAAGTGACAACCAAGAGTATATGAATTGAACCCTGTTCCGCCTAAGTTGAATAATTTGAGGGCTATTTCTTTTCACCCTTTTATTTGCAATTATTTTTAATTCTTCAACTCCTTCTTTCTCCGATTCTCATTTTCTCCTTTTATAATCATACATAAGGACTTCTAAGTACTAACTATTTGTGATGTCCTTGGTAGATCCCTCCGGCTCAAGGATCATAGGACTAGTTATTCCTAACCTTAGTCACCTTATAACTCCATTGCCATAAAACCATTTTTATGAAAATCTCTCAAAGTGTTTGTGAATGAAAACATGTTTGAACACTTCAAGAGTTTTAGATTTTCATAAATACTCCCCTCCACATGTGCTTAAGAGTTTTAACAAACCGCACAATGAGGAAAGAGTCGCACTTTATGAATTGATCAACTCAAGATAGACAATCCCCATGAGACACGGTTACGTTGCATAGTTAAAGAGTTACATTGTCGCTTTTAGGTGACAACTAGCTCTAATAACTACCTTGAAGGTGTAGACAAGCCTCGAAGGTTGTCATACCCGCCGAGTTCATGTTCACCGAGAGTTTATCGAATGGTACTTTCTACTCGGACAAGTCCTTCATGAGACACGCTACATTACTAGCGAACTAGCTTGAAATTATTACCCTTCCCGACAAGTCTTTTCGAGTTACTAATGTTTAGTACCGTCAATTCGTTGGTTAAGTCTCATACACAAAGATTCATTTGCATTTACACAACGTATTTTTTATCACATAATTTTCTCCTCAAAAATGGCATATAAAATGTTATTTTTGAAAAGTTGAGAATAAATATGACCATTTCGAGTGTTATGGAAGATGACCACTATGAATAATTTGTGAATAAAGTTTTAATTCAAATACTCCCTCAACAAGTGATATAAACGGTTGAGGTTTATTTTGTTGTTGATGATGGTTAGTGTTACGGTTTTGGTTGTTGTTATTATAACCCCTTGGTCATTTCCCATTTCCTTTTGTTATTGTTGATTTGGTTATCATCGTTGTTGTTGTTGTTTTGGTTATTGTTGTAGTTAGTGCGGTTGTTGGGGTTGTTGTTGTTTTGGTTGGTGTTGGTGTACTTACCTCTCTTCACTACGGGCCATGAGCTTTTGAGTCACCCTAATAGCTTCCTCGATTGTTTGTGGATCAAACAAAGTCACATCTCCTTGAATAACCTCGGAAGTCCCCGATAAAAGCCTCTAGTAACTACGTTATCAGAAACCATGAGCGGGCATAGCGGCCAATTCTTGGAATCTCCAGAATGTAAGTGTCAATATCATACCCAATTGTTGCTAGTTCATAGAATTACATCTCCAACTTTTTCACTTCCGTGCGAGGACAAAATTTCTTAGTTACCAAACCTTGAATTGCTCCCAAGTAAGCTTGAAAGCATTCTCCATTCCCATCGGTTGAGCATATGAGTTCCACCACGACAATGCTCCATGAGTAGTGTACTTATAGCAAACTTGACCTTACTATCATCCGGGCAATTACGGCCAAAAACACGGACTCGATTTCTCGAACCATCGCACCATGGCGGTGGCTCCTTGATCCCTTTAAACTTGGTGGGATCTCCACTTTTGAAATCCTTGTAAACGACTCTTAACTCGGATCCTCCTGCATTTCCGATGTGACAAGCCTTGCGGCTTGGCTGACCAGCGACCTCGGCGGCGACAACGACCACCGTTCCTTTCAATCCTTAATGCCTACGCTACACTATCCTCACCAACTTTTGAATAGCCGCTTGGGTCATTTCGGTGTGGCTTTCTTGATGCCATATCTTCTTCAAAACAAGAGGAAATGTGAGGCGTAGCAAAATCCGATGTCAATAATAAACGCTCCAAAGAAATGTGATAAGAAATGATAAGTTTGAGGTTATTTTTCAAAATGATCGACGGTTTCCGAAAAGATGGGTTATGAGGTGTTGTAAATGTTTCAAATGTATGGTGGTTTAGTGACTTAATGTGTGAATAAAGTGTAACTCGACATGTTAGTGGTGAAACAAAGGGTGAGTGACTTCGCCCTATTTAAAGGTTTATCTCGGCATTCGGCGTTATCGGTGATGAGTCGATTGATGTAAAAATTATGATAGGGAATGACAAGGAATTCTCCGCATTAGAGTATGAGGAAATGATAATGGGATGGGTATTTAAGAGCATCCATGTGACAATCGATTTGAAATGAAAGTAAATAACTTTCGAAAAATATGCGTATAAATCGCATGTAAAGTGAACATGCACTTATGATGAAATGATGAGATGCTATGATAATGTAGTTATAGTCTAGGGTCGATGATGCAACCTAGTTCTCTATAGCAAAGCTCACGATGCCAATCTGTCACACCCCAATTACACATTTTGCGTGGAATGGAATTCACGAGGATTGTTGTCATAGCATCATCATCAGATTATATTGAGCGACCTAAAGTGTCGTTTGGAAAATACATCGTTTGATTTAATAAAATAATCGAGTTACAACATAGGTCCCAAAGTTTACAAAGTTTGCGGAAATATAAATATAATACAAGTCCAAACGATGATTTTGAAGAAAGTGCCATAATGTACAATGATATAAGTCGACGCCTTGACTCAAAAGGTGGTTCCTTAACCATGCCATGATGATAGTGCCTTAGATACACGAGAATAAACATGCTAGAAAGGTCAACACAAAGGTTGAGTGAAATCCATAGGTTTAAGTAATTGGTTTGAACACAATCATCGTGGTGTGAGTTAAATTGTTTCACACTCATCGTTAAAAACAAAATCGTATTTATTTCACTAAGTTCATGACACCAAAGCGTAAACATCGCACCAATAAAATTGGTAATCATCGTTTCATCGCCGCCCTAATAGGTAAACTTGCAATTTACCTTCTTGGTTCAAATATAGTCTTTCGATTTCCCTAGCGGGTCGATAAGGCGGGAGTGTTAATTCAATAGGCCTATTCACAATATTCGCTCACTCATGAGTGACTAATGGTTCATGATGTAGGGACTTGAACATGGCAAATACTTAGTGACAATAAAACATTCGGTTATAACATACGATTCAAGCGGTTGTGTTCGATTAAAAATGTAGCATGTATCTCCCCGAAGAGTTTGTAAAAGCTAAAAAAGTAAAAGTGGGGCTATGAACTCACTTGATGAATTATTCGCGATGACAAAGTGGATACCTTTGAAATGTAGCGTGAATCTCGAAAATGACCTATTATGAATGATATGATACGTAATGAGTTATGATGTAATGTTATGCATGCATTTCGTATGTTATTTATACCATTTGTGAGTTTTGAAAAAATATTACTTAGCGTCGAAAAATACTCTTTTGACGTCTTGACCATTCTTAAATCACTTTACAAGTATTTACGTCAAAATGTCATCCTATAATAGTTTTGTAATGATTTATAGTGAAATTATCACTTTTAGTAAGTAAAACAATGTGGTGGAAATTTCTTGAAAATGACAAAAATGGCGAAAAGCTAGTACGTAAATGGTGTGCGTCGAATGTTAGGAAAGCGAACTCGGCGGTTTTGGAAAGTTTGTATCAAAATCTAAAAGTTTCGATTCGAGAAGTTTTCGACATAAAGGTCTCGAATATAAAGATAATAAAGGTTAAAGATGGTGGTTTTGTCTAATTGTTGTGTAAAAAAATGAGTTTCGGCAAAGTTTAAACAACCGTAATTAATTTATTACAACTCCGCTATACAAGCGGTTTGGTGGTTTTAGAAAATATGCTTGGTGATCTCGATTTTATTAGAAGACATTTCGTTCCAAAAGTTCTACATCATAGTTAAAAGCGCCTTCAACATGGTCGTTGTGATTCTAGTAACACTTATCTCGTAAAATTAGTATAGTTTTTCTAAAAATATAATTCTGACAATTTTATGAAAGCGATGTATATCTTTGTCGTTTCAAATCCGTTTTCTCGTATTATATGTCCTTAACCGTATCAAAGTATACTAATATATTTTGACAAGTCGAAATAATTTATGAAGCTTAAGGCTCGTTTTTGACTCGTACAAAACAAAACTCTTTCTGAAATTTCAGAAAAATATATATTCGTCGTCAAACTTTAAAATTCATAACTTCTTAGTTATAACTCCGTTTTTATCCGTTCAATGACCCGCAGTTCGTTTTAAAGTATATTTTCTAAATATCAAGGCCAAAATTTATGCCTACTTGTCGGATTTTCCAGAAAATCAAAATAAGGACAGATCACTTTTATACTTATCGAAAATAGTTTTCTCGTACTAAACCTATTCCAATCCCTTCAAATCAACTCCAAAGCTAATCTAATCCTACCATACACCTTCTTAGGGTGTCATGGGTTCCTAAACATCATCAAGACCAAAATATACCAAGGGAATAATTATAGGATGACCTTTATATATATATAACTCTAAAATCAATGGAAAAATGGTATAAACAACACAAGTCTTGCATGTTTGCTAGAAAAATGAAGAAATAATTATGAAATGAAGATGAAATATGTAAAATGATAGTAATATGCTTACAAGTTAATATGATGAGGTGCAAAGAACCAAGGTTTAACCTAAACACCCTAGGTTTTTATTTCAAAACCTTATAAAGAGTGTGATTCTAGATTGTTTATGCTTGCTTGAGAAATTTTTGGATGATCCCTTGTAAAAAAACCTTCTATGGCCGGTTTGAGGAGGAAACAAAGAGAGAAGAAGAAATTTTCTAACACTTGTGAATTATTGAGTGAAAGAAGTGAATGAATGAGTGATTTTGAGTACAAGACTATACTATCAAAGAAGAAAAATGTTACCGCATTTATTGCCACCCCTGGTCGAGCCGAGGAGTATTACAAAATATTTTTTTCTTTCTTATAACTTATGTATAATTGTTACAAAGTATAAGTAATGTACAAGTAAAGGTAACTTTATAGAATTGTAGATACATTAATGTGTTTAAGGTAATTTTAGGTAAAAGTAATTTTTAATAGATCAAAGTAGAGTATAATGATATCATAAAAATTGTAAAAATACATTCCTTGTAAAATTTGAGTGATAAAATAATTATCGTGTAGTTTTTTTAAGAAAAACGTCGTAATAATATAAATTTAACGATTTATATACAAAATAAATTCAAAACACTAGTTAAACTCAAAATATAGTTTTTATAACTAAATGTAAGTATAAAAATATATCGGGATCATTTTTGAAAGTAATGGATTAAATGTTCAAAATAATAACTCACGCGATAACGTTTATTTAATATAAAATTTACGCGGTAAAGGTGAAATACAATGTCATGAATGAACTAACGTGATGCAAATGATGTTAATGAAATGTAGACTACACTTAGTCCATATGAAATGTTAGTGATGATATGATCAGAATTCAGGCTAAACCATTAAGATTCTGTAATTTGGAACACATAAACCAGTTCTGATAAATGTTGAAATTGTAAGGCATGAATTGTTTGAAATGACGGAAGTATGGGTTGTCATGCAGTTTAGTTGGTCTCGGCCGATAGAGAACAAGATATATCTGAAAAACAATATCGAGCACTGTCTTGGTATTAGATACGAGAGACCCAATGATACTTGATTATTTGGTAGGGTCCACCAATTTCCATGTAAATCATCGTCTAGTTTCTTGGTATGAGCCATTGGTGTGGCATAGGTGTCACAGTTTGCATTCAAATTTGTTTAAAAGTTCGAGGGCATATTTGATGACTCGAGAAAATACCGGGGTGATTCATGAACTTGTAGTCCTAGAAAGAGCGTAAGTTCACCCATCATTGACATTTCAAAATGTTTTGTCATTAGTTTTGCAAAGCATTTGAGTATTTTAAATGTGTTGACCCAAAATGATGTCATCCATAGATTTGAGCGATTAAAATATGAGCCCCATGATATTGTATGAAAAGTGTAGGGTCTACCGAACCTTTGGTGAAATTATTGCAATAAGGAAGGATGATAATTATCGTACCACGCCCGGGAGCTTGTTTGAGTCCGTGAGAGCTTTGTTCGGTTTGTAGCGTGGTTGGGGATTACGGATCAGCGAATCCTACGGTTGGTGACATGAACCGTTTCTTTCGGTTTACCATTCGAAAAGCGGTTTGGCGTCCATCCGAAGACCGTTATATTCATATGAGCATGAGCGAGAAATATCCTAACGACCTCAAGGCGAACAGCAGGGCGAATGATTCTTCAAAGTCAATAACCTCTTCACATCATAACCGCTTAGCCGCTTGGGGCGTGACTTATTTACGATTCGTTCCTTGACATCAATTTGTTTTCCAAATCCATTTTAGACCAATGGCGAAGACCCTGTTGGTCTTTCAACCAATTCCATACTTCAGGCGTTTAAATTGATTGAGTTCTTCTTGCATGGATTCAATCCAGTTGTCTTTGGTCATTGCATCTTTAATGTTTTAGGTTGATTGGCGGACGGTGAGTGCATAAATGCAATGTTCACCGTACGTGTGAAGACATTGTCTTATTACGGTTGGTTGATTCGAGTTACCAATAATGTTCTCAAGAGGATAGTCTTTAGTCCAACGATGTGTGGAAGGTTGATGTTGATATACATTGTGCAGTTAGGAGGATTCAAATGGCTTGTAGTTGATTCCGTAACATCAGTGCGGCAGTTTCATTAGCAAGCGGGTTAAAAACGCATTTGGATCAAAATCTTGGTGGGGTACTTCATTGTTGAGAACATCATCGGTGGTTCGACCGTTGGAAGCAGTTTGTTCATTGTTGTAGAGTCAATGGTGGTGCTTCTTGATGGTTGTTGTAGCAGTGTATCGGTATTGGAATATGATCGAGGTTGAGCGTGAAACATTGGATACACATGGAGACACGTTCATCAATATCATCGCTAAGGAGAGCAAATAGCTTTTCTATTTGTTGTGAGTAAATTTGGGAGCTTGGTTCGATTGATGATGGGGTTTGAGGAAGTTTAAGCGGTTATGACCGGGTTCCAGTATTATGCTTTCGAAGCCATTTACGTAAGCTCATCGAAATTTGCATGAATCGTTTCCATAACACGCTTTGTCTGACGATTCGGATCCGAAACCCTTAGAATTTTCACAATATCCTATAAAGACTCCAATGTCGACTTTAGCTTTGAGCTTACCAAAGTCATCATGATCATTATTCGATAACAAAGAGATCCAAATACGTGAAAGTGTTTGAGATTCGGTTTATGGTTGTGGATAAGCTCATAAGGTGTTTTGTTGTGGCGCTTGGTAATCATTGGCGATTACAGTGTAGCATGCGGTTGACACGGCTTGACCATAAGTAATCCAGGAAGTTTAGCATTGATTGACATCGTTCTTGCGACTTCCACTAACGTGCGGTTTCGTCTTTCCATGACTGTGTTTTGTTACGGTATGCGTCAATAGATGTTTGATGCTCAATTCCACTTTCTCATAAAATGCCGCGAGTTTGATTCACAAATTCGGTTCCTTTATGCTGTTGAATTTGTCGTGTGTTCGAGTGAACTTGAATTTTCGTGAGAAGGTGATGATCATCGTAGACTTGATCTTTACTTGAAGAAAATAAACCCAAGTCCATCTTGAGTAGTCATCTACAATTACCAAGATGTAGTGTTTGCCATTAATCGTGCTTACGCGCATCGGGCCACACAATCCATGTGAAGAAGATGAAGCACATCTTTGTGGTGTGTTTCACCTTTGAAGAAAAATGAGCATGAGTGCTTTTCCCTTGTTCACGGTGAGCATAGGTGATCTTTAGAATCTGAAATCTTGGGAGACCTTCAACTAGTTTATATCGAGCAAGGTTGGTTATGGTTTGAAAGTTTAGATGTGAGAGCAGCGGTTGCCATAGCGAGTTTAGTAGATGTAGCCTTAGAGTAGAGCGGATGGGAGATGAAGCAATCATGTCTTGCATTGAGATTGTGTAAAGACTTGATGTGCGTTTACGGACATAAGATCATTTCCTTGTAGATCACGAATGAAACAAGTTTTCTCCCTAAAAGCAACTTCCAAATCTCCATCACAAAATTGACCGGTGAGAAGAGATTGTGATCGAGACCTTCCACATAATAAACTCGCTAATTTCGATGTTGCCATTGATGTAATCTCGTAGCCCATGATAGGCTAAGTGATCATTCGATTCGACAATGCCAATGAACTTTGCAATAAAGTTTGATAACGATTTGATATTGCTTGTCGTATGTCGGGAACATCCATATCAACAACCCAAAGGATGATCGTGTCACACTGCATTACACATGATGACACGGATGGAATAGAGTAGATGTGGAACCCGAAGAGTTAGAGGTTCAAGCGATTATAGGAAAATACACATCAATGATTTTAGGTATCCATTTAAATCCTAGTGTATTATGTATCCATTTATACCATCTCAAACTAGTCTTTGCTTTAGTCTTAGTGAATGCACTAGGTGGTACTATGTTCCTTGGAGGTGATAATGGAGCTACGGGGACATCAATGCGTTTCTTAGAATCTAAAGAGGGTGGTTTACCAAGCACATACTTAGAAGCTTTAGTGGGCCTAGAGGTATTCCGTCTTGGGATTCCGTAAATGAGACAAGATAGTTTAGCAACACATTTGTCATGACAATCGAGAAAGCATACTTTGATGACATATAACACAAGAAGCTTCAAACTTAACATCAAAAGTACTTAAAGGTTGACATTCGTTACAACACTTTTTCATTACATTTTGAACCTTGATATCTAAAGTGGGTGCAACTTGAATCTTATTCAAAGTCCTAGGTGTTCTTATACTTGACATTCTTTATTGTTCTTTTCTTAGGTGTAACTTCCTATTCTTCCTTGTATTGCTCCTAGGTTTGTGAAGTGCACTTCTGTTTCGATGAGGGAAGCACATTAGTATCTTGTGATTTGTCGGAGGGCATTCTAGTGTCACTTTTTCTAAGTGTTCTGAGGTTCAAGTTTCTTAATGTTGCTAAGTGAACTTGTTCATACTTTCTAACTTCTCTTTTAATTCAATGACGATTGTGCAACAAATCTTGATTTTCAAAGCGAAGATTTCGAGAAAAATTCATGACTTCTTTAGTGTGTGCAAGATAATGATCAAGTTAGTTTGATGCTTCATCATGAGTCCTGTTTGAGTAAATCAAATATGACACCATATTCCTTTTAACTTTTGCAAGTTCTTGTTCATATTTTGAGATTTGACATTTCAAACACGCGTTTTGATCATCCAGTTGCTCATTTTAGGATCAAAAGATTTTGAGCATGATTGGGTGATTTTGTTTTGCGAGCAAGTTCACGATTTTGACAATCTTTTTGACACCATTGAAGGCGACGTTTTGCATTTGAAAGTTCGTTTAACAATCGTTCATTTTCAACTTTTAAAGAGTCGATCGAAGCACATTATCGATATTCTCAACAATTACCATGAGAATCAAGCAGAGATATAATCAAATGCATATGAGATAGAATGAAATAACACAACATTATGGATATCGTGAGATAACATCTTCAAGAGTCGATCAACATCTTTTAAGTAACATTTTCTTTTTCGTTTTGTATTTGAAATTGATGTTTCGTTTGTTCGAAAACTCTTTCATAAGTCCAAGCTCCTTGTGAAAATCCCTTTCCCAATAAATAGCACAATTTTTCAAATTTCGGACATGAGGTAAAATTCTTTTACGAAGAATATCTCTTTGTGCACGCGTAAGAGGCGATTGAAAATGTTCAACTTTTATTTCAAAATGAAATTCAATTTCACGTTCAAAATTTTGATGACCGAAATGAATGTTTCAAAATATTTTATAACTTTACATTTTTACGCTAATGGTTTTATTTCACCGAGTGAAGGTAAAGGACCATTAATTTGTGCGATATTGGAAGGGGACCCTCAGTAGGTGTGATAACCCAAGGTGTGTTAGAAAAATCCTTTTGTGCAAGCGAAAGTGGCGGACTTTTGAATAGTTAAATGGTTTGTTATAAACAACATTTTCTAATTTTGATCGACTCGTCTTACGCATCTAATTCCTCTTGCCGATTATATTCAACAACACTCATAACGGAATCTTCAACTCTATGTTACCTTGTAAACATCGAGGATTTGGTTTGAATGCTCTGTTTGAAAACTAAGGTTTATGTCAATCGCAAGATTCGGTCTATATCCATTTGGAATTTGTTTAAAGTAAACTTTTGAATCGTTGTGATTGATTCACCATGTTTATAAACAAGATTTGAAACTCTTTGATTTTGTTTTGTAAGTCGACAATTTCCTCAAGATAGCCATCTATTCATTACGTGGAATGCTTTTTGTACTCGAGAGCTGTTTTTGACAAGTTAGCAACCCGGACTTGGCTTTTGAGTTTCCAAGGTAAGAGTGTTAAGTTTTGTTTATGATCATGTTTGAGGTTGTTCTATTTGAGACAAAAAGCATTCTTGGATGCGACTAGATCACGTATCACGTCGTTCTAATGATTTTTCGTTTTGATGAGATTTAGCAAAAGCAACTTCAAAACCTTGTTCACGTTTTCTTGAGTTTTGAAAGCGTTGAGTTGCTTATTAAGCATTCATTATCCCTAGTTAATAGTGCATTTTTTCTTTTAATTGCTTGCAAATAACCAATCGAGATTCTTGGTCTTTAATTAAGGTCATGAGCTTAACTTCTAGATGAGGCGAAGGTTCATCTTGTTCAACGTGAGTCTCAACATGATCATTAGTCGGATCCTCAGTATAACCACGGAGTCAACTTGATTATCAAAGGTAACCATAAGGTCATCTTGATCGTCAAATATAACTACGGGGTCTATTTGATTATCTTGAATGAGATGTAGGCGGCGCATGTTGAACACTCGATCCTTGTCGGATGTAGATGTTGGGTGAGATATCGGATCATTAATGGGTAAAGTTTGATCCGATTACACGAGACAAGCCGTCGGTGTCATACTGCGGGCTGTGTCGCTCATGTGGAGAGGTTGCATGTGTGCCATCAACATCAACGCTACATTAGCTACGCAAGTCCTCCATGTCATCATCGAATCGCATACGCCATGAAGCTATGTTCCTTGTTGATAAGAGTTCCATGACTTCATCCTTGAGAGCAAGAGTAAAGCCTCTTTGTGATAAGCGGCGCCTCTTGTCCTCGGCTTGGGGCATGCACTAGCTAGATGACCCTTCTCATTCTGATTATAACAACGAAGACCATTAACCCCATTCGAGCATTACCTGTTCAACCACTTGAGCCCTTTGTTGTTGTGGAGCACCCGTGTTATTCCTTCCCATTGTATTAAACCCTTGACCACTTGCCCATCGGCGAACATTACCATGATTACGAACTTCAACACGTCCATTGTTAACAATGACTGATTCCTTGTGTTAGATGAAGTGCGAATGTGATTGTTGGATTTGTTAGAGTATTGGCGAAGGCTCTAGAAATCATGACAAACCCTTGTTGCAATGCATCGAAAGCTCGCATCTTCATTGGATTCATTGTAAAGTGCTTGATCATTGTTGTTGTTGTATGGAACCAATTGATTTTCTTGAGATTGTTGCTTTGATTGATTATATGGTGTAATTATTCTGATTGGTTGAGCGGTGGGTTGTGGGGATTCGTGAGTACATTTTGTAAGGTCGAGAATTGAGGATAACCAGCTTGAGCCCACAATGCTAATTGTTGATTGTCCGGAAGTGAAGGTGAAGCGGGTTTCCACAGATAGCTCTTTCTCTGTCAACTTCTTTTTGGTGGGGCTTCAAATAGTCGTACAACAATCCGTATGAAGCATGATGAAGATTCTTAGCTTGCCGGATGAAAATGACATACTTTTCCCAATCAGGACCAAGACTACTCGAGAACTTAGTGTTGGCGCAATTCTTGGCATGATAATGTTGTGTTTATCCAAATCATTGATGATGTCGAAGTGATGATGATATGACTCTAATGTCTTTCGGGTTCAATCATGAAGTGTTCATAAGCCAAGTAGATTTTGGATTCCATGTCTTCTTGATTGAGTGTAGGGGTGGCAATTCGACCCGACACAAAACCGACACAAACAAACACAAAAATTAATTGAGTTCGAGTTGTGCTAAATAGATTTCGGGTTAGGTTTGGGTCGACCTATCTAACCCGTTTATTAAGCAGTCGGGGTTCGGGTTGAGAATAAAATAAGTGGGTTGACCCAACCCGTTTAAGATTTTTCATAAACTCAAAATTATTTATATTTTATTATGCGGGTTAAATTTGTTAAATAGGTCAACCCAACAACATGTTTAACTTGTTTAACTACGTGTAATGTGCTAACTTTTGTATATAAAAAGAGTTAAATGGGTCAACCCAAAACCATTGAACCAATTCAACCGTTTAACATATTCAACCGTGTAACCTATTTAACCCGCCACCCAGTATATATATGGGTTAAATGGGTTAGGTTCGGTTATGTCTAAACAGGTTAGGGTTGACATAGTGACCGATGATTTAAATGGGTCGGGTTTGGGTTGGGATTTTCGACCCGCCAACGACAGCGAACCCGACCAGTGCCACCCTAATTGAGTGTAGTGCCTTCCATGAGAAGATGAATATGTTCCCGCATTGCTTTAGCGATCTTTTGAGCATCAACACTTGAAGGATTGGATTGGGTAATCCCAAAGGATGTATTGCATTGCTAGCTCAATGACTTGAAATGTAGAAGTTCATCGGTGGTGAGGTCGAGGAAAGAGTTGCAATGTTGGTGACATCATCTCTTGGTGGAGTTGCATTTGGATCTCGGGTGTAATGATGAAGAGGCATACGAAATGGACCTTCCATGATTACCTTCTTTAAAACTTTCCATGTGGCTTCTTTAGATCACGGAACCTAAAGAACCTTATCACCCATTGATCATAGTTTCGGGAGTGAGCATTGGAGGTCTATCAAGTGATCTGCCTCATGAATGGATTGTTGGCTACTTAAAGCTTCACATCTTTGCACACCAAGGCGATTCCTTCATAGTATTCCTTGATGGATGTTGATTGTAAAGTTTGTGTAAGGTTGTACTTGAAGACTAGGTGGTGGTTGAACCATTTGAGGTGGAATTGCTCCTTGTTGTGGATAATGTTGTTGGTTAAATTGTTGTTGATAAATTTGTTGTTGTAGATTGAATTGTTGATGTTGTGGGTGAGTTGTTGTTGTTGTTGTTGATTATACGTGTAAGGAAAGTAGTTAGAGTATGGTGGTTGAGACATGTTGATAAACTTGTGTTGTAAAATGGATCTTTTAGTCGAATGAAATGTTGTTGATGAAGTATCCTTAGGCGTAGAAACCAAGTTTAGGCAAAGTAATATAGGCGTAAAAATACCAAACTTAGGCGTAAAAGCAATAGTTACTGTGGGATTAGCTTCGCGTAAGAATTGAGAAACACTAAGATTAGGCGTGGCGAAAGTTAGGCGTAGAAAACTTATGCGTGGGATTAGCTTATCGTAAGACAAGGCTTAGGCGTGAAAAATCTTAGGCGTAAAGAGTTCTACGCATAAGTTTGAGCTTATGCGTAAAATTAGGGTTTTGCCCAAAAATCTTTTACACTAATCTCGGTGTAAAAGATATCCAAAATCAAGTGTTTTCGGGCTTATCCAAGCAAGAAATGTTAGGTCACTAGTTTTACAACACAAGCTTAATAGAAAGAGATAAAAGCGATTGAACAATAAACCAAACACACACACAATATACTAAGGCGGTTCTGCGTAGAGCATGAGTGAAAGGAATAAATTGAACAACCAACCCTCAGTGAGGGTTATACAAGACTATTTATAGGCAAGGAGCTAGGGCACACTCCTCTCCTTCCCTTTTCCTTAGTGGACATGGGCCTAAGCTTATTGGCCTTCTACATAAGCTAGAACTTAAACAAACATAAAGGCCATAATAAGCTACCTATTACATATGAGTAACTAACACTTGAATTAAGGTTTAGGGTGATTCCAACAATCTCCCCTTAAGTGTTGGTGATGAAAAGCAGTGAAGGCGTTGATGTAATAGTAGCTTTGGCGTCTTCGACATTCTTCTTTCTTGTGAGAAAAATGCCTTGATTCGAACAATCTCCCGGTGTAGAGATAGTTTTCTTTGAGCAGTTATGCTTTGGCGTCATCTTTAACTTTGTTCTTTGATCATTGTTTTTGTGATGAAAGTGATAGTATGTTGTTATGCGCATCAAGTGCGCCTCAGTGCCTTGTTTGCTCTGGTGTCTCCACGTCATTATTCAACATGCTCACACGCTCTTTGGCGTTGGAATTCAGTACTTATGAAGTTCTTTAAGTCTTTAACTTTGTAGATTCTTTGATTTAACGAAGAATCATTACATTGTTGTGTTGCTTTTGGATAGAACTTCCATTAGTGATGATGTTGGCGTGAGCATGAGAAGAATCTGCACGATCATCCCGCTCAGAGCTTCCATAAGAAAACTTTTAAAGCGGTTAGTAATAAGCGGATTACGGCACTTCTGAGTTCGAACTTGAGTGTTAACAACATAGTGTGAAAACACAACTCTAATTCTCACAAAGGCCGTTCTGAACCTGGAGTCCCACAAGTGAGATAACGCGATGTCAGAAGTACACCTACTGATTCGAGATGAGTCGTTGAGGTACGAAGCATCACCTGTGACCGTAGACCGTTTGAGACACACTAAGCGTAATCCACGGGGAGTTACGAAGTGACTGCTGTCGGGGTGTTTGATGTTGACCACGGCGGGGTTTCCATTCAATCACCGAGGATCACGGTTGTGAACCTCTCATAAATGTTCTCGAAGATTGCTAAGATCATGGAGGACTCGATAACGTACCTGCGATGTTCTTATTGTTGAACATCAAGTGATGAAATGTCAAGTGTACCTAAGAGATCTTTTGATGAATCTCGTGGCTCTAGACTTAATAGTACATTTGGTTTTCTGGCGGAGATTAGGGAGAGGGTCTCCTTCTTCAATACCAGCTATCTCTAAGAGAAAGCCAATAGATTATGTAGGGTTCCCGTGAGAATGAAACAAGCACGTAGAGAGAAACTTGAGTGGCTAAGAAGGTTTAGTGCATGCGTCATTTGGGTCCATGACGACTTTTAATCTTCAATATCGGCGTCACTAAGTGACAACCCGGTAGCATATGAATTGAACGATTATACGCCTAAGTTGAATAATTTGGAGGGCTATTTCTTTTCACCCTTTTATTTGCAATTATTTTTAATTCTTCAACTCCTTCTTTCTCCGATTCTCATTTTCTCCTTTTATAATCATACATAAGGACTTCTAAGTACTAACTATTTGTGATGTCCTTGGGTAGATCCCCTCGACTCTGGCGGATCATAGAACAGTTATTCCTAACCTTAGTCACCTTATAACTCCATTGCCATAAAACCATTTTTATGAAAATCTCTCAAAGTGTTTGTGAATGAAAAACATGTTTGAACACTTCAAGAGTTTTAGATTTTCATAAATACTCCCCCCACATGTGCTTAAGGTTTTAAGCAATCGCACGGTGAGGAAAGAAGTCGCACTTTATGAATTGATCAACTCAAGATAGACAATCCCCATGAGACACGGTTCGTTGCATAGTTAAAGAGTTACATTGTCGACTTTTAGGTGACAACTAGCTCTAATAACTACCTTGAAGGTGTAGACAAGCCTCGAAGGTTGTCATACACGCCGAGTTCATGTCTACGAGAGTTTATCGAATGGTACTTTCTACTCGGACAAGTCCTGCGAGACACGTTTACATTACTAGCGAACTAGCTTGAAATTATTACCCTTCTAGGACAAGTCTTTTCGAGTTACTAACAGGTTTAGTACCGTCAATTAGTTGGTTAAGTCATTACACAAAGATTCATTTGCATTTACACAACGTATTTCTTATCACATAATTTTCTCCCCTCAAAAATGGCATATAAAATGTTATTTTGAAAAGTTGAGAATAAATATGACCATTTCGAGTGTTGCGGAAGATGACCACTATGAATAATTTGTGAATAAAGTTTTAATTCAAATACTCCCCTCAACAAGTGATATAAGCGGTTGAGGTTTTGAAAATCATACGGGGAAGTACTTGTTCTTTTGAGCAAAACCTTGAAAAATGAAAGGTTTGATAGGTTTTACTCAAAAGTAAAACTTTCGCTCCTTTTATAAGGATTGTGGCAAGCGTACCACTGGGTCCTTTCTTGACAATTCGGGTTGTACCTTTGTTATGTGTACACAAGCCATAGACATATATAATCACACATCCAAATTTATTATGAAAGAAGCGGTTCAAGGGGTACCGGAAGTCGATGATGTTTCGGAGTGCGGCGGGCGTTGATAGCGGTGATGTTCATCTGGGTCGACCACCAACAAAGCTTTCGGTGTTACAGGCGATCCGTCGATACAACCTTTCATCAATCATTATGATGATCCTCCTCACATCCCCCGATCACGAGAATTCTATCGCTTAGGAGACCCGATCTTTAGATGTATATCCTTCAACCGATAAGCCAATCCATCCCTAACCATCTTCAAAGTGTGATCCCCAAACTTGTGAAGATCGGCGCGCCATCAAGCAATTGCGTTGAAGTTCACTGCGATAAGCGACACGAGCGGTTTCTTGACAAGCATGTATTGTGGGCGGTTGATGTCGGGAAGATCAAGCGTGGTGGAGTGAAGTTGACACGGGTCTAATAAGATTCAAGCGCAAGGCGGAGATCTTCTACGTTCTTTGATGACTATCGTCGATGAAGATGAGCGGTGACTTGATGAATTCACGTTGTACTTGAGTTGAAAATTGCCTCATGCGACCACTGTGCTTTGGCAAGATACATGTCTTTAATGTGGTTGATAGACAAGTTCTCAAAGTCGACAAGAATGCATAATCCCGTTCATCTTGCCTTTTGACCACAATCTTCTTGAGAAAAGTGTAGTCCCATTTGGTCGAAAGATCAAGCGTGTTTGATGGCAACGATATCCTTAGTACTTAACACTACATGTTGAGACTTACGAACTGGCGACACGTAGTAGATTCTTGGCGTTCCGCCAATGATGAATCCGTACATTGCATCTCGGTCGTATGCTTCCACTTTGTTGGAGAACAAGTGATTAGCTATTTCCTCGATAGCTATGTAGTTTGAGTATATGGCTGCTGGGAATGGAAGTGTCAAAGATGTAGCGTATTTCCTTGAGCCATCGCCACCGTGTAGAAGAAATTCCAAGTCTTTGTTGAAGAAATATCTGAATGGAATCCTTGGTTCATCTGGTTGGCCAATTGTCGGTAGAGGTTTAGACCAGTCGGTGTAATATGGAGGGTTGTCCCATTTGGTGAAGTCGATGTTTGCTTCTGGGTTGAGCCAATCCATGTTGTTAGACATAGCTCGTGCTATGTTATCAAGGTGATATTCAACCTCAATAGCACTTTCCGAGCTGTCTTTTAGGAATTGAAATGCTTCATTCTTGATTCACTTCAACTCGGATTTTGTCATCTTCTTCACTTGGAACTTTTCTTGCAGAATCTTAGCATGCTCCAATGTATTACCGTCTACGGATCTTGACCTTGAGGGGTGGGAGTTGAGTTAACAAGTGTAGAGAACCATTCAAATTCCTCATTTTATCGTCATATAGCCATGATCTGACGTCAATCATGGGCGCCTTCTTCTTCTTTTGTTTAGACCTAGATGAGGATTACGGTTTCGAACTTGTTTGGGAGAGGTGGGTTGTTTTGGGGCTCATGGACTTCTCATCGTCACCACCCGTATACTCAAAGTGATCACGGTTTCCGAGTCTCGGTGGTAATCGTAAGAATCTGAGGTTTTCGTGAGAAGAGCGAGGAGGAGACCTTTGTTGTGTTGGAGTCGTTTGGGTGGAGGTTGCATAGAAGATGATTCACGAGACTTCTTGACGTTTATGCTCGTCATTCTTATCGATCCTTGTCTTCATCGTCTCTTGAGCGTTTAGGCCTTGACTTCTTCTCGTATGCTAACTGAGTTGGTATTCAGCAATGCTTTAAACAATTTAGCCGTGGGAGGCAAATGTTGCGGGCGTTTAGACATTTGAGCTACTAGCCGGTTCACCAATTCATCATCCGAAAAGGCGTGGGTTCAAGCTGGATTGATGTTCACATTCATTGGAGTTGATTTCATGGTTTGCTTGGCGGATGCAAGAGATTTGGATAAAGTTGTCTAGTATACATCTCCTTTGTCGGTTTAGGAGCGACATCAAGAAGGAAGCGGTGAGTGTATCCTTTGATCATTTCGTCCATTTTCCTTGAAGATCATCTTTCATGAGCTTACGGACATACTTCCTTTCAACTTGCATCTTGTCGATATCATCATGAATATCTCAGATGTCGATCGGTAGAAATTCATCTTCACGTAAAGCATGTCTTTCTTTCGACTTGTTTGATAGCATTCATAATTCTTTTATGAGTATGAGAAATCCAAGATCGAGTTGGCTTCTTCACCGATTTGGATGTAGATTTGGTTGATCTTTTAGATGGTGGTTGTGAAGAATGAGATGATGAATCGATGATGAGGAGACATGAGGAGGCTCGAGTCCTTTGGAGGTGCATAAGTATCCTCCTTGGAGCAATTGAATTGTTGAGAAGATAATCATCATAATTCCCTTCGCTATCTTGTCCGGTTAGCTTTTACTTCCGTCGAGCACGGGCTTCTTCATGATCTTTTCTTTCTCGGACTTATCCTTTTCTAGTTCCTCGATGTTATAATCAATAGTTTCCTCCACAAGCTTTTCTTTGTTGCACAAGAGTGGTGGCACCGGTTCCACTATCGGTCGATTAACGCATCGGGATGCGGTGAAGAGTGGACACCACCACTCGACCCTCAGGGGCCACGCATTTGATCTTATTCAAATTCTTTAGCCTTTGAAGGTGTCTAACGATTTTAAACTTCTTCTGTAGGTTTATCCGGTTGCTCTTCTTCACTTTCGGAGCTTTCTTCATATGGCACAAATCACAGAGTCTTCCACTTTCCTAGGTCATTTGGAGGACTAGGAGGTTTTGCTCTTGAGGGAGGTGGTTGGTTGCTGATTGAGTAGTGGACCTCCTCGTGCGATTGTGTATCTTGAGCTTTCGTCGGTAGCTTTCTTGGTGGTTCGGTGTAGGAATAGGAGCGACTTCACGAGAGGAACTTTCTTCTTTGGGTAGGTTTCCTCTTTGGGACTTTCCTTTGACTCTCTGTGCTTCTTGCACTTCGGCACTTCTCTTACGGTTCTCCGGTAGGTGTTCGGAAGGTTTTCATCGAGATAGCCAACTTTGCCTTCTCTTCGCTACGATACCTTTTATGCGTTTCAAGCTTCTTGATTTCGTTAGTCGATGGGTGATCGGGTAACACACAGCCTGTTTCTTTGTTGACGATTCCTTGATTACGGCCAGGCGAGGATAGGCTCGATCAACATGTCGTGATTATCGGGGTCATTGAGCCTCTTGGGGATATCGGGATGAAGTCCAAGTGCTCTGGATCAAGCAGTTTGTGTATCGACATAAGGAATCTTTGAGCCAAGCTTTTGAGAAATGTCATCATGTCATCCCATATCGAACTTCAATTTCGATGTCCTTCTTGTTAATTAATGACGAATATTTGCATTTCCATGAGCTTGGGATGCTCATAGCCGCTATCACGACCGAGACCGATTTGGTGATGATGATGTAGAGGGTTCTCCACGGTTGAGGAATGTTCTTAAGCTCCACATGAGAATGCTTATAGATAGTTCTGAAGCTTCATCATAGTAATATCAATCAAGAATTGAAGAAGCTGTCTCCTCGATGGGTGTGGCATAGAAGTCGGTTGTACGATTTACGGAATGAGAAGAACAGCCGTAAGTCTTCATGAGTGATGGTGACTTGTTTGTGATTGAGAGTCACAATCACTTTGCACTGACCCTTGATCCTGCGCATTGAATTCGGAAGCTGTTGCATGTAGATCAGCGATGCTGTAGCGAGAATGTGAGAGCATGTTACGGTAGGGATGATTCTTTAGAATATCCCACAATGAGACAAGAAGATTACGAGCATGTGAGGGTTTCAAAGTCAACCCTAAGGTTGTTCTTTCCAATCTTTCTCGGATAGCCATTAGGGAAGATGTCGACAATTGTGAGAACTTACGGTGCATCCGCATTCATTTGGCGACCATGTCATGATCTGAAATAACATTAGCCAAAAGAACCAACATATCGAAAGACATAATGTTAGTAAACAGAAGGTATTTTTATTGTCTAAGTATAGAATATACAGTGTCAAAGATTGTTATGAGTCCAAAGTCACTTGTTTGTTCAATAGTCCAATGTCATCGTGATAAGTTTCGTGAGTTAGTTAACTTTAAGTTTTAAAGTTTATGTTATCACTTATTTAACACAACATATTAAACGATTAAGTTTATTAGTGGACATTATTGGTTTTGACGTTATGATTCATTTATTTACAAGTTTGCACGCATAACAATTCATAACGAAGGTTTGATCAAGGCTTATCCGTAGGAATAGTAGCTTATCGTAAAGGAGAAGTATCGGCGTGAGCCGCAAGCTTATGGGCGAGGATCCTTACTTACGTGGGAAAGGGGACCTTATGCGTAGAGCTTCTGGCGTGGGCGTATAAAACCTTACGCGTAAGGCTTACTCGTGAGAGTAGACCTTATGCGTGGGGGTTTGTTCACGCATATCCTTCACGAGGATACGCGTGGTCCCATTGTAGAACCTTACAGCGTATGATTCTGCGTAAAATTTCTCTTCGCATAACTTTCTACGCGTAAGGTGATCCTTATCGTAGAGTAACAAAGACCTTGATTCGAGTTTTAAAGCGCAACAAGCACGAAATAAAATCATCATATCATCAATCTTAACACATATATTCATTTTAAAGCAGTTATGGCATGAAAACTTGTTAAGCAGGTTCTGGCGTGAAAGTCATGGCGTAAGTCAAAACTCCTAGAGTTTAAAATTACGCATATGATTTCTAGCCATAGGAATTGCACCAAATGTTTTTGGTAGGTCTTAGGTGTTGTGAGAGTCTAATAACCAAGTTTTAACATCCAAAGCGATGAATCTAAAATACCCAAACTTAAGAACATTAAACCCTAAATTCCAATTGTTTATTCAATTAGTGTTTACGGGTTGTTATAGGGCTGAAATCATTAATTCAACATGATATAAACATCACACAACAATCTTTTGACCAAAAACCTTCACATTTGAAACGCCCAAAATTACGCATAAACCCTAATTTTGAAATTCACTTTAATCGTGTATCGGGTTCGTTTAAGTGATGAAAATGAGTTTATTGATGTAAGAAACACATTTTAACACTATCTTTCTAACCACAAACACCCAAACACGATTATGTGTTCATACGCATACGCGTAGAACACAAAATCATCCATAGTTAAAGATCCAACCGTTAATTTTCAAAACGATTTAAAACCATTGTTTGTAATCTTGTTAGGAACACAAAGACACTTACAAATTGAAGATCTAAAACACGGATTTCTTGAACGAATTTTAAGCGTAGGATTTGTTAGTTGAGAGTAATAAATGTGAAGTGAAGAAATTAGGTGGGGTGTTTTTATTAAAAGTAACTTTAAGCTTTTGGCGGTTTGGTCCCTCCGCTTTTCCTTTTACATACAAAGCCATTTAACTTCCATTTTGGTTACCAAACAAAGATATTAAAAAGAAACTTGATGACACTCCCCCTCGACTTTAAAAAAATAATGAAAGGTTATAAATTTTAGTCCGAGGAGTGTCATTGAACCAGAAAAATTTCCACCATTGATAAAAGAAACAACCGGGATAGGATAACATGCAAGTACACATATATTTTGAAACAATTAAGTATTTATTTCTCCCCCTCAACACTTGATCGTAAAAATACTGAATTTTGAAAGATTTGAGTGTTGACAGAAGATATGTACTTGACATGTTTAAAGAGAAATAGATAGAAGAATATTTTTGTTGTTTTATCAGGTTTTATATTTTTGTATTTTGTTTTTGAAAATTATTTACAAAAGAGATTTTGGTGTTTGACAGGTTTTTAAGACTGTTTTAGGAGATCATCCAATTCCTCTTGAGTCAAACACCTCATACCAATCCGGTGGACCAACTCATTAAACCTAGTGGGAGGCAAGGCTTTGGTGAGAAGATCGCCAATTGGTATACAGCCCGCAGTATAATTCAAGCGTACTGCATCCACGTGGTCCTTGATGAAATGATAGCGAAGATCGATGTGTTTTGATTTGAATCTTTGGCCGAGGTTGCGAGATCGCAATGGCACTCCGATTATCGCGATACATCGGGATTACGTCAAATACGTTACCATAGTCTTTGAGTTGTGTTCTCATCCGGATGACTTGAGCACAACACGCGGACATGGCTACATATTCTGCCCGGTTGATGATGTGATGTACAATCACCTTCTTTGATTGCCAAGACACGGTTTATCACCAAGAAATTGTAGTGCTCACGAAGTGCTTTTCGTGAATCTAAGCATCTGCGTGGTCGTCTGAAAAAGCGATTAGTTCAAAACGAGAATCCTTCCGGATACGGATCCCCAGTTAATGGTTCCCTTGATGTATCGGAGGATTCTTTTAGCCTCGAGAGGTGGGTTTCGGTTAGTCATGACGATAGCGGGAGCATAGATAAGCGGCAAATACAATATCAGTCTGCTAGTTTGTTAGATACATGAGAGACCCAATAATACTTGGTATTTGGTAGGGTTGACTAATTTCCCATGTAAATCGTCTAGTTTCTTGGTATGAGTCATTGGTGTAGCATAAGTGTCACGGTTTTCATTCCAAATTTGTTTAACAATTCAAGGGCATATTTGGGTGACTTAAGAAAATACCACGGGGTGATTGATGAACTTGGGTCCTAGAAAGAGCGTAAGTTCACCCATCATGGACATTTCAAAATTTTCTTCATTAGTTTTGCAAAAGCGATTGAAAACTTTTATGTGTAGATGCAAAATGATGTCATCCACGTAAATTTGAACAATTAAGATATGTGCCCGTGATATTGTATAAAAAGTAGGGTCGACCGAACCTTTGGTGAAATTATTAGCAATGAGGAAAGATGATAGCTTATCGTACCATGCGGGAGCTTGTTTGAGACCATAAAGAGCTTTGTTCGGTTTGTAGACATGGTTGGGAACTCGGGATCAACGAATCCTTTTGGTTGGTCGACATAAACCGTTTGTTTGGTTGTCCATTGAGAAATGCGGTTTGACATCCATCGAAAGACCGTCATATTCATATGAGCATGACGAGAAATATCGAACGACCTCAAGGCGGCGGCCAGAGCAAAAGATTCTTCAAAGTCTATTCCTCTTCACGGCGATAACCCTTAGCAACTAGGCGTGACTTGTTTGGGATTACGTTCCTTGACATCTAATTTGTTTTCCCAATCCATTTGAGACCAATGGCGTAGACCCTGTTGGTCTTTCAACGATTCCATACTTCAAGCGTTTGAATTGGTTGAGTTCTTCTTGCATGGATTCAATCGGTTGTCTTTTGTCATTGCATCTTTAATGTTTTAGGCTCAGTTAGCGAGATGGTGAGTGCATAAATGCAATGTTCACCATCGTGTGAAGGCGTTGTCTAAATAACGACATGTTGATTAGGGTTGCCAATAATGTTTGCACGAGGATGGTCTTTTGTCCATCGATGTGTAGAGGTTGATGTTGGTATACATTATGCAGATTTCGAGGATTCAAATGGTTTGTTGATGATTCCAGCGACATCGGGTGCATGATGTCATTAACAAGCGGGTTAAAAACGCATTTGGATCAAAATCTGCGGTGGGGTACTTCATTAAGAACATCATCGATCGGTTCATCATTGTTGGAAGCGGTTTGTTCAAGCTGTTGTGGTGGAGTCAAGCTGGTGGTGCTTCAACAGTAGTTGTTGTAGCAGTGTATCGGTATCTGAGTATTATCGGTGAAGCGGTGAGCGGCGGATACACAGAACACGTTCATCAATATAAATCGCTGAGCAGTGACAAATAACCTTTCCATTTGTTGACAAGTGGTGGGGCTTTGTTCGGTGATGATGGGGGTTGAGGAAGTTTAAGCGGTTGTGACCGGGTTCTAAGTCATTATACTCGAAGCCATTTCCGTAAGTTCATCAAAATGAGCATGAATCGTTTCCATAACTTTGTTTTGTCTGACGATTCGGATCCGGTAACCTTTAGAATTCTCACAATATCAATGAAGACTCAATGTCGACTTTGGCTTTGAGCTTTCAAAATCATCACGATCATTATTCGGATAACAAAGGGATCCAAATACATGAAAGTGTTTGAGATTCGGTTTATGGTTGTGGAGAAGCTCAAATGGTGTTTTGTTGTGGCGTTTAGTAATCATAGAGCGGTTTTGAGTATAGCATGCGATAGATACAACACGCCCATAAGTAATCTGGAAGTTTAGCATTGATTAACATTGTTCTTGCGACTTCCACTAACGTTCGGTTTTGTCTTTCAACAACTCCGTTTTGTTACGGTTTCGTGCAATAGATGTCGATTCTAAATTCCACTTTCTCATAAAATGCACGAAGGGTTTGGTTAACAAATTCGGTTCCTTTATGCATTCTTATTTGGCGGACGGTGTTCGGTCTTGAACTTGAAATTTCGTGAGAAAGGTGATGATCATTTGTGGAGCTTGGTCTTTGCTTCGAAGAAAGTAGACCCAAGTCCATCGTGAATAGTCATCAACAATTACTAAGATGTAGCATTTGCCATTTATCGTTTGCACGCGCATCGGGGCACACAAATCCATGTGAAGAAGCTGAAGCACATGCTTAGAGCTGTGTTCCACCTTTGACGGAAAGTGAGCACGAGTGATTTTCCCTTGTTCACAAGATGAGAAAAGGTGATCTTTTGAATACTAGAATCGTGGGAGACCTTCAACTAGTTTGTGTCGAGCAAGGTTGGTGATGGTTTGAAAGTTTAGATGTGAGGCAGCGATTGCCATAGGATTTTGTTGATGTTGCTTTTGAAAGTAGCGGATGGAGATGAAGCAACCATGTCATGCATATAGATAGTGTAAAGACTAGAATTACGTGGGCGGACATAAGGTCATTTCCTTGTAGATCACGAATGAAACAAGTTTTCTCCGAGTAACCTCCAATCTCCATCACAAAAGCGACCCTCGAAAGCAGTTCGGCCGGGGCCTTCCACATAGTAAACCTACTAATTTCGATGTTCCCATTGATATAGTGTCAGTAGCCCATGATAGGCTGCAGTGATCATTCCGAATCGGCGGTGCCAATGAACTTTGCAAGAAAGTTTGATAACAGTTTAAGATTGCACTGTCATGTGTCGGAGACATCCGCTATCAACAATCAGAGAATGATCAGTATCACTGCATTACACACAAGCGACACGGATGGAATAGAAGTAGATGTGGAACTGAAATGTTAGAGGGTTCAAGCGATTATAGTAGACATACACACATCAATAACTTTAGGCATCCATTTAAATCCTAGTGTGTTATATATCCATTTCGCCATCTATAACTACTATTTGCTTTAGTCTTAGTGAATGCACTAGGTGGTACTACATTCTTAGGAGGTGGCGGAGCTACGGGGATAACAATGCTTGCCTTAGAATCTAAAGAAGGCGGTCTACCAAGCCAGAGACTTAGAATGATTTGTGGGCCTAGAGGTATTCCGATTCTTAGGATTCCGTAAGCGAGAGATTATAGCTTTAGCAACACATTTGTCATGACAATCGAATTCATACTCTTCGACAAATAACACAAGGTGCATCAGTTGAATATCAAAAGTACTTAAAGGTTTAGCATTAGTTACATCACTATTTCCATTACATTTGCGGGACGCAATATCTATAGTGGAAGCAACGTGAGTCTTATTCATAGTCCTAGGGTGTTCTTCTACTTTAGTATTCCTTATTGATATTTTCTTAGGTCGCAACTTCCTATTCTTGATGTAGTGCTCTAGGGCGTGAAGTGCGGACGTTTGGAAAGATGCAACTATTCTGTTTCGGTGGGGAAGCACGTTAGCAACTTGTGATTTGGCGGTAGGGATTCTAGGTTCACGATTACTAAGTGTTCTTGGTGCTATTCTCTTAATCACGGTGGCGGAAGTTGTTCATACTTTCCTAACATTTCTCTTAACTTAAAGATAGTGTGAATCAAATCTTGGTTTCGAGCGAATGTTTCCAACAAAATTCATGACTTCTCTAGTGTGTGCAAGATAGTGATCAAGTTCGTTTGATGCTTCATGACGAGTCTTATTGAGTAAATCAAATATGACACCATATTCTGTTTAACTTTTACAAGTTCTTGTTCATATTTTGAGATTTGACTTTTCAAAGACACTTTTTGATCATCCGGTTGCTCAATTTTAGGATCGGAAGATTTTGCCATAGCTGAGCGATTTTGTTTTGAAACACACGTTGTTGATTGTGAATATCTTTTGACACCAATTAAGGCGACGTTTTGCATTGGAAAGTTCGTTAAGAAATCGTTCATTTCGACTTTTAAAGACTCGATCGAAGCACATTATCGATATTCTCAACAATTACAACATTATCAACGATGACGGAGATATAATCGGATGCATATGATACGAATTCAATAACACAACATTATGGATATCGGGATGAGATAGCATCATTCAAGAGTCGATCAACATCTTTTCTCAACATTTTCTTTTACGTTTAGTATTAGAAATAGATGTTTCATTTTCTCAAAACGACCTTCATCAATCAAGTTCCTTATGAAAGTCCGTTCCCAAGATAATGCACAACTTTTCAAATTTTTAACATTTGGTAAAGATTTTCGAAAAATGTCTCTTTGTTCTCGCGGAGGCAATTGAAAATGTTGAACTTTGATTTGAATGATATTCTATCTCATGTTGTAAAGTTTGAGGTCGACCATGAAAAGGTCAAAATATCTAAAATTTTGCGGTTTCGGGTTTGAATTCTTCGATGGAAGGTAAAGGACCATAAGTTTGTGCATAATCTGGTTGAGGATTAACATTAGAAGACTCGAGCGTTTTATGATAATCCTTGGTGTGTTAGAAGAATCTATTTGTGTGTGAAAGTGACCGCTTTTTATAATTAAGCGGTTTGTTGTAAACAACAGTTTCTAATTTGATCGACTCTCGTCTTACGCATCTAATTCCTCTTGACGATGATATTCAACAACACTCATACAGATATCATCAATTTTATATTCTACTTTGGAAACTTGAGATTTGGTTTAAATGCTTTGGTTGAAAGCTTAGGTTTATGTCAGAAGATTCGGTCCATATCCATTTGGATTGGGTTTTAAAGTAAACTTTTCAATAGCGATTCTTGACTCACCATGTTTGTAAACAACAGTTTTAAACTCTTTAAGTTTGCGTTGCAAACCGATAAATTCTTCAAGATGACCATCTATTCGTTTTGTTGAATGCTTTTTGTATCAGAAGCTGTTTTGACAAGTTAACAACTCGACCTTAGCTTTTTGATTTTCCAAGGTGAGGCGTTAATTTGCTTTTTATGTTCATGTTTGGTTGTTCTATTTTAGACAACAAAGCATTCTTGAGCGGGCTAGATCACATCTGTCTCTCTAAATATTTTCGTTTGATGAGATTTAGTAAAAGGCGCTTCAAAACTTTTTCACGGTTTTCTTGAGTTTTGAAAAAGTTGAGTTGCATTTTAAGCATTCAAAATCCTTGGTTATGAGTGCATTTTACTTTTTAAGTCTGATTTAATGCACAACATTCTTCAATTTGGGATTCTTTGGTCTTTAAGTAATAGAGCAAGATCTAGATGAGGCAAAAGTTCGGCTTGTTCAGCGGGAGTCACAACATGATCATTATTTAGATCCTCAAGTATAACCACGAGTCAATTTGATTATCAATGGAAACCATAAGGTCATCTTGATCGTCAAATGTAACTATGGGGTCTAATTGAAAATCGTTGGAATGTGATGTAAATGATGCATTTGAACATTCTAAGCCTTGCGGATTCGGATGTTGGCGGAGATATTAGATCGAGAGATAAATATGGTTTGTTCGGTGCACGAGACAAGCCATCGATGTCATCTGCTTGGGCTGTGTCACTCATGTGTAACTCATGCATATTAGCCATCAACATAAGCTGCTTGCATTGGCTTGCAAGTCCTCCATATCATCATCGAGTGCGCATCGCCATAAAACTACTGTTCTTTATCGTGAGAGATCCACGACTTCATCCTTAAGAGCCAAAGAAGAGCCTCTTTGAAATAAGCACGCCTAGTCCTCGGCTTTGGGCATGCATTAGCAGTGTCCCTTCTCATTGCAATTGTAGCATCGAAGACCATTCAACCCATTACGAGCATTTCCTGTTCCACCACTTGAGCTCTGTTGTTATTCCTACCCACGACATTAAACCCTTGACCCTTTGCTCATCGGCGACCATAACCATGATTTTGAACTTCAACTCGTCCATTGTTCACGACTTGATTCCTTGTGTTTGATGAGGCGAATGCAATTGTTGGATTTGTTGGTATAACGGCCAAAAGCATTAGCAATCATAACAAATCCTTGTTGCAATGCTTGAGCGGATCGATGTCCTCATTAGCTTCTTGACACTTGCTTGAGCATTGTTGTTGTTGTATGGAACCAATTGATTATGTTGAGATTGTTCTTTGTGAAGGATCATGTGGTGAGATTAAGCGATTGGTTGAGTTCTTTGGTTGAGGAGGATAATTTTGTTGAGCATATAAGGCAAGTTGTTGATTTTCCGGATGTGTGGGTGGAGCAATTTGAGCACGGAGAATCCTTTCGATCAACTTCCTTTTCATGAGGTTTCAAGTAATCGTACAACAATCCATATGTAGAATGATGCATATTCTTCGCAGCGGAGAAAATGACATACTTCTCCCATTCGGGACCAAAACTACTCGGGAACTTAGTATTCACGCAATTCTTGGCATGATGATGTTGTGTTTATCCAAATCATTGATGATGTCGAAAATCGATGATGATAAGACTCGAGTGTCTCTCGAGTTCAATCATGAAGTGTTCATAAGCCAAGTAAATTTTGGATTCCAAATCCTCTTGATTGATCTGATCCTTCCATAAGAAGATGAATATGTTCCCACATTTCCTTTGGATCTTTTGAGCATCAACACTTTGAAGAATTGGGTTAGGTAATCCTAAAAGGATATATTGCATTGCAAGCTCATCGACTTCATAGTGTAGAAGTTCTGCTGGTTTAAATACTTGATAGCAATGTTCGTTTTTCATCTCTTGGTGGATTGGCATTTGGATCGCGGGTACAATGATGATGAGCATCGAAATGGACCTTCAAGATAACCTTCTTTAAGAACTTTCCATGTGGCTTCTTGGATCACAAAACCTAAAGAACCTTATCACCCATTGATCGTAGTTTCTGGAGTGAGCATTGGAGGTCTATCAGTGATCCGACCTCATGAATTGATTCTTGGTCGCTTAAAGCTTCACACATCTTTGCAAACCAAGTGGGTTCCTTCATAGTGTTCCTTGATGGATGTTGATTGAAGTCATTTGTGTAGGGTTGAACTTGAAGACTTGGTGGTGGTTGAACCATTTGAGGTGGTGGAATTGCACCAAGTTGTGGAGTATGTTGTTGATTAAATTGTTGTTGATAAATTGCTTGTTGTTGATTCCATTGTTGATGTTGTGGACTTAGTTGTTGTTGTCGTTGAGAATAAGTGTAAGGAAATAGTTAGAGTATGGTGGTTGTGACATGTTGATAAACTTGTGTTATAAAATGGATCTTTGTAGTCGAATGAACCTTAGTTGATGAAGTGTCCTTAGGCTTAGAAATCACAATAATCCAAGTAGCACTTATGCGTAAAAACACCAAAGTTCTGGCGTAACAATCAAGAGTTCTGGCGTAGATTTAGCTTCTGGCGTAAGTAGGGAAAAGACTCTAAAGTTAGGCGTAGACACAAAGTTAGGCGTGGGATTACCTTATCGTAAGACTAGGCTTAGGCGTAAGATGAATCTTATCGTAGGATTTCTAAGCGTAAGATTTATGCTTATCGTAAGTTTAGGGTTTTGCCAAATGATCTTTACACTATCACGGTGCAAAAGATATCCAAATTCGACGTATTTTCAGGCTTATCAAGCAAGAAAACATGGAGTAAACCACGAAATGAAGATCAAACCACGGATAAAGTTACGCGTAAGATTAAGGTTTGATCGCGTAATCTTACTCGTAAAAATGATTATGCCCAAAGATGTTTATAAACCAGATTTTTGTGATGAGATAGCTTCAATATCACCAAAATAACACAAAAGTGTGAAACTTGATGAACCAAAACTCCTAAAGCAGGTTATCGTGGGGCGAACCCTTGAACAAAACTAGCTTAAAAGCGTATATCCACGCATAAAGTTTGAAACTTTTGCCAAAACAAGTATTTTAACACCTTAAAGCGTTGAAAGTACAAGAATCTTGGATTAAAAGTGTAAAAAGCGAGTTTTGAAGCGAACCAACGTATCACGTTATTCTACGCGTGGGACCAAAACCCACTTCAAGAAATAACGATTCACCCGTTGGTTGGCGATTGATACCACTGTTAGGTCACTAGTTTTACAACACAAGCTTAATAGAAAGAGATAAAGGCGATTGAACAATAAACCAAACACACACACGATATACTAAGGCGGTTCGCATAGAGCATGAGTGAAAGGAATAAATTGAACAACCAACCCTCAGTGAGGTTATACAAGACTATTTATAGGCAAGGAGCTAGGCAACCTCCCCTCCTTCCATTTTCCTTAGTGGACATGGGCTAAGCTTATGGGCCTTCTACATAAGCTAGACCTTAAACAAACATAAAACCCATAATAAGCTACCTATTACATATGAGTAACTACCACTTGAATTAAGGTTTAGGGTGATTCCAACAATAAAACTTGAGTAAACCAAAAGCGAAGATCAAGCTGATAAGGTTTTAAAGGTACCATTTTGAGGGTCGTTTAAGTCCTTATTTGATCACTTTTGTATCCGTTATTGCTTAATATCGTTCCTTTTCACTTTTTAGGTCTCGTGAAGGCAAAATCTGGAATGGCACTTATTTGAACGAAAAGTAGCGAATATATGAAGAAAATGGCCAAAGTCGAAATCGAGACACTCACGATTCTTTGAAAGTAGAAGGCGGCGGCGTCGGTGCTATTGGCGGCCGCCGTCCCAAAATTATTGACGGGCGAACCCAAACTCGTATTTTCAAGAGGCGGCGTCTAGTTGTGAAAGAGTAGGCCGTCGCTACTCGGGCGGCCTAGATGCAATCGAGACGGCGTCGAAAGCTGAAGAGGGCGTCACGGACATAAGGTGGCGCCGTCGCAAGGTTAACGTGGCCAAGGCGAAACCCTAATGGCGGCGACACGGCGGCGTCACTAAACATAAGGTGGCGCCGTCGCAATTGTAATCTTATATATAGAATCGAATTTTTCGGTCTTTGTGTGGAGAGTCTTTGGAGTAAAACCTAAAACCGAACCTAAGGTGTCTTGTACAGTATTTTAGGGTTTTAAACCCTATCTTACATCAAGATAAGTCTTTACTTCATTAATTCAATTATGTCTTTGATTATTTGTGTGTATGCTTGCATGTTCTCCATGTCAAGCTAATTTATTTGTGTGTTTGCTTAGGAAGTATGAAACTTAATTATTGAATATTGATTGGTTGTTTCTTATCGTAGTTGATTAATGATCTAGTGTCGATAGGTCATTCGTTGTGTACTAATGCTTGATTAATCTTTGTGAACCTTAGAGTATAATTACGAGTAATTGTAGGCTAAACCATCCAAGCGCCTTAGAGTAGGAGTTTATAATCTCTAGTGGGTTTGTAGACAAGACCCTTTGGTAAGTTCAAAGAGTTAGGGAGAAAGCATACCTACAACTTTAGACACACAGCATGACTAGGAATAAGGCGTGACACTCAACCATCAATAGGAGATAATTAAGGAGTAATACAAACTAAGTAAACACATCTTTAAACTATCATACGAGCACACATTAATTAGACATAGACTCCACAACCTTAGTTTAGATAATTAGATAATAGTAGAGTAATCGGTGAAATACCAACCCCCAAATCAATACCGAGATTCGTACCTTTCCATTTTCATAAAATATAAAAGATAAAAATAATCTTCCTCAACCTTAACCTTAGCGTAGTAACTCCTACTAGCATTCCTATTCCCTAGAGAGCGATATCAATACCGTGGCTTACCTAATTACTACACTACAACGATTAGGTTCCTTTGCCTAGGGTGTTATAAAACTTGCTCGAAGAAAGGAAGTTCCTTTGACCCGAGCAGCGCGTGTGGCGTTATCAAGTTTTAGGCGCCATTGCCGGGAATAGAATAGCTAGTTAGTAGTCCACCTCGTTTAGGTTTCTTTGCTTGATTCCTATCAAGTAAATTTTCTTATTTTAGCTTTCTCTTAGTCTATCCCCTTCTTCATGACCCTCGTTCGTAAAACCATCATTAACCATGATCCGTATTTTCAATCGAAGATTCTTTACTCTACCGTTCCCAATCCGAGATTGAGAGCGCAATCCCTAAAACCCTTCACCCACTCAACATTTTGGTAATCACCTAGAGCATAATGAGATAAATTGGCAACAACAAAGTCCTTTCTATTACTCGATTCGATGAGGAATTTGATTATGATGAAGCACTTGATAGCGGGAGGTCATTAATGAAGTTAGTTACGAAATTGAGGATGACCCTCCCAATGTTTGACCCTAGGTGTAGGATTGAGAAAGATGGCCCTTTTAACATGCAATTCCTTTGCAAAATAGGACTAGAAGGGTTCGATGCTTATTTGAATTCATTCTTACCTTTAAACTTAATCTCAAGGGACTTATACAACAAAATCAAGGCGGTGAGTTAACTTATCAAGGAACAATGTTGTTGAGCGGTCATTTATTTGCGTGTTTGTCGGAAGCTTTGCTTATTTGGTAGAGTTCATGGTCTTAGAAGACTTAGGAGAATTTATAGATAAGGACCTCACTCAAGTAATTTTGGAAAACCTTTCAAAAATTGACTAGGTTGAATGAGCGAATGATTGATGGTCTAATTACATTCTCGATGAAGTTGAAGATTTCATCTACCAAATGCCGCGCTCATCCTAGGTTTAAACATAAGGACATCGAGGTTTGTAATAGAATGACCCTATTCCATTGCTTAGTGAAAGGGATAGATAGAGTGGGCTTAGGTAGCCATATGAGAAAACTAAGCGATATTACAAAAATGCCTTGAATTAGGAGATGATTACAAAAAGAATGAAAGAAGCGTTGGAATGGCTTAAGTATGAGCACGAGAGGATAGGTGAGGAAGCGTGAAACACGACTACGAGTCTAGCTACAAGACTCTTTAATAAAGAAAAGCGCTTGTGGGAGGCAACCCATGCTTAATTGTTTGCTTGTTAGTGTCATATATCTTTTATTAATTGTTTATCCTCGGGTTTAAATTTGTAAAAATGCTTTATTTTGTTTTAACCGTCTTAATTGCATATAAAGGTATTTTACATAAGGGATAAGTGTAGGGAGGATTACACACGTTTTCAAAAGCGTAAACATGAGAATAACAATTAATTAAAAGATATTTATGTTTGTTTGTTCGAGTCAAATGCTTGTATCGAGTCATAATGGATGTTTTGCGAAATTTTCCGATTCTAAAGATGTAAATTTTCGAATTTTTTCGGAAAATGTGAGACCGGTTTTGTCGGGATAACTTTGACGGCGTCGAGATTGCAACTGGCGGCGTCGGGAAGGAGTAAAACATCAGTTACTTTTCTCGTTTTACGAGCTACTTATAAATTTTGGAATTTTCGGTCTTAATTTTCTTAGAAATTCGTAAACATCCATTCCACAAGCATTATATCCTAGTTTAAATCGAGTCTTATATATATTATTACCGCCGATTTTACATAAAGGTTTCGTTTGTTTTCTTCAAGTGTGCGAGGTTTAGTTTGTCAAGAAGAAGTTACATAAGATTGGAAGGAGCTTTTCATAATAATTCTTCTTGGAAAGAGTTTAACCACCACTTTACGGATCCTACCGAGCTAATCGGGGAGTATTAGTTTCTTTCGTTTTTAATTACCTTCTTTTATCATAACTTTGATACTTTCGGGGAACATTGGGGACAATGTTCGGTTTAAGTGTAGGGAGGGAAAATAAAGCAGGAACTTTGAAACTATGCTTATCCTTGATTATTTGCTTAAATCAATTGTATTTGTGTAATAAACCATGAGAAAATGTCGGTTAGGGTAATTTTGGCACCAAATTTAAATTTTTTATGACATATAGGAGTGGGCCATTAGTCTTAACAAAAGCGTCTCACGGATAGGAAGTTGCATGACTAGCACAAAACCCCACCACCCAAATTCCACCCAAAATGTGAGGATCGCCCTTAGATTAGTAGGAATTAAAAGCATTCATCTTTAATGCTTAGAGTGTGAACCGGTAGTATATTAAATTCTAGAACTTGTTTTGTGATGCATTCGAGATCGCAAGTGAGGCTACACTTGTGTAGTTAGGAATAACTAAATGATAAGAGGCATTAGGATAACCCTTGTTTGATACACGTAATATAATTACTTCTTCCACTTGGTTGAGTAATTCCTCCATACCCTCTGCGTTGTACTCATTTTTAGTACACGATACCCTAGTTAACCCCTCGAGCCTATCCTTTTCGCGGTTCTCGTGATGTTTCGGTTTTTCGGAATACCAATGAAAACATTGTTTACACCCCACCCCTAAATATACACCAAATCGCCTTAGCCTACCCCTTATGCACTCACTTTTAGTGCAAATGTTTGTTATCACCTAAACCCTAAGTTCAATTATCTAGTTGCTTGCATAAGTTGCTAAGTCGAGTCATATCCTTTGTATACTGGTTTTGGGATGATTGGGATTCATGGGAAAAGTTAAAGTTTATGAAATGACGGAAGGAGCGTTAAATTCAAATTCCCTTTGTTTGCATAATAATGTACCCCAAGTGTTTTGATATTTTCAATTCGGGTCAAATTAGTGTTAGAGTAATAAAAACTCAAGTGTAGGGATATGCTGTAAATCCCTAGTATTTTGATGTTATCATAGAGGATGGTAGAGTAAAAGTGTATGAAAAAAAAAAAAAAAAAAAAAAAAAAAAAAAAACATACGGGCTACCATCCTACATCTATCCTTTAAATTTATGTTTGTTTATTTGGGTTATCTAGAGTTTAGAGTGTCGAGTCTTGGCTTAGCGCCATTCTTCATATGCATTTAACATAGAGATTTTGACTTACCACCACTAAATAGCCTATCCCACCAAACCCTTATTTCCCTACTATAAGCCTAACGTTACAACCCTTTAAAGACCTCTTTGATAGTCTTTCCTAGGTGCTTACGCCAAAGCGATGGAGGTTTGATCTATTCTCAAGCCTATGGTAATCTATGTACTAGAACCGGTTAATGAGTGTTTATCTTCCATTTCCTATATTGTTATATTTCATATATACACTCGAGAGAGATGTGAGTATCCAAACACACCATGTGAGGTGCTAGTATGTAATTTTCGTGCTTGTTATGACTTTTGCGGGGCTTATATGTGTTGTGGACCGTTTTGAATTAATGCTTCATGACCAATAACTTATAAATTAATTGGCTAAAAGCACATTTGCTTGAGGACAAGCAAATAACAAGTGTAGGGATATTTGATAAGGTTTTAAAAGGTACCATTTTGAGGGGTCGTTTAAGTCCTTATTTGATCACTTTTGTATCCGTTATTGCTTAATATCGTTCCTTTTCACTTTTAGGTCCGTGAAGGCAAAATCTTTGGAATGGCACTTATTTGGACGAAAAGCGCGAATATATGAAGAAAATGGCCAAAGTCAAAATCGAGACACTCACGATTCTTTGAAAGTAGAAGGCGGCGTCGGTGCTATTGCGGCGCCGTCCTAAAATTATTGTGACGGGCGAACCCAAACTCGTATTTTCAAGAGGCGGCGTCTAGTTGTGAAAGAGTAGGCCGTCGCTACTCGAACGACCTAGATGCAATCAGACGGACGTCGAGGCGAAAGGATGGCGTCACGGACATAAGGTGCGCCGTCGCAAGGTTAACGTGGCCAAGGCGAAACCCTAATGGCGGCGACACGGCGGCGTCACTAAACATAAGGTGGCCGTCGCAATTGTAATCTTATATATAGAATCTGAATTTTTCGGTCTTTGTGTGGAGAGTCTTTGGGTAAAACCTAAAACCGAACCTAAGGTGTCTTGTACGATATTTTAGGGTTTTAAACCCTATCTTACATCAAGATAAGTCTTTACTTCATTAATTCAATTATGTCTTTGATTATTTGTGTGTATGCTTGCATGTTCTCCATGTCCAAGCTAATTTATTTGTGTGTTTGCTTAGGAAGTATGAAACTTAATTATTGAATATTGATTGGTTGTTTCTTATCGTAGTTGATTAATGATCTAGTAATGCGATAGGTCATTCGTTGTGTACTTAATGCTTGATTAATCTTTGTGAACCTTAGAGTATAATTACGAGTAATTGTAGGCTAAACCATCAAAAGCGCCTTAGAGTAGGAGTTTATAATCTCTAGTGGGTTTGTAGACAAGACCCTTTGGTAAGTTCAAAGAGTTGGGAGAAAGCATACCCTACAACTTTAGACACACAAGTGACTAGGAATAAGGCGTGACACTCAACCATCAATAGGAGATAATTAAGGAGTAATACAAACTAAGTAAACACATCTTCAAACTATCATACGAGCACACATTAATTAGATATAGACTCCACAACCTTAGTTTAGATAATTAGATAATAGTAGAGTAATCGGTAGAAATACCAACCCCCAAATCAATACCCGAGATTCGTACCTTTCCATTTTTCATAAAATATAAAAGATAAAAATAATCTTCCTCAACCTTAACCTTAGCGTAGTAACTCCCTACTAGCATTCCTATTCCCCTAGAGAACGATATCAATACCGTGGCTTACCCTAATTACTACACTACAACGATTAGGTTCCATCGCCTAGGGTGTTATAACCGATGCTCGATACCAATCTGTCACACCCCAAATTACGTGTTTTGCGGTGGAATGGAATACCTTGGGAGGGCTGTCATAGCATCAAAGTTACGATTATATCGAGCGACCTAAGGTGTCGTTTGGAAAATACATCGTTTGATTAAGTAAAATAATCGAGTTTACAAATGTAGGTCCCAAATAAAAATCAATGTATGCGGAAATAGGTTTGATACAAGCCAAACGATGTTTTAAAGTGTATAAATCCCATGTGAGGCAGCGTCGTCACCACGACTCTATGATATGTCCATATGCATGCCATGAAGTGAATGCCTTAGATACCGAGATAAAACATGCTAAAAGTGTCAACACAAAGGTTGGTGAGTTCATAGAGTTTGGTTAACAAGTAAAGCCTTAAAAGAGCGTTCATGTAACAAAGGCAAAGTTTTGGTCATTTAAAATAGTCCACGAAGCAAAGGCATCATAAATCCACTCGGTTCCAAGTTCGCCCATACAAAACTTGCAACTTTGTGTGTTTACAACCTTGCTAAAAATAGAATGACAATTATGATTATGCGCATCAAGGTAGTTAAAAGTATAAATGTCACCACAAGGGTCTTCCAACAACTCGTGTTGGGATGTTCCTCAACGCTCGCGTTGAAATTTGTATCCATAAAATGGCCTTCCAACATATAAATCTTGGGATGTTCCTCCAACGACTCACGTTGAAATTGTATCCAAATAAATGGCCTTCCAACATATAAATATTGGGATGTTTGTTTAAGTCTAGTCACTTCTGCACCAAGTCTAAGGTATAAGTAATGATGGTTGGTAAAAGAATTTAAATGTTTTGATAAGTAAGCATGTATCTACCCCAAATAGTTTATAGGAATTTAAACAAGTAAAAGCGGGGTATGAACTCACGTGTCGATAAAAGTTTAGAGTAATTGTGAAATTAAATGAAAATAGTTAAGCATGTATCTCCCAAAAGTGATTCAAAGCGTATAAAAGTAGGGGCTATGAAACTCACTGGTATGATTGATATGCTAACAAAATGAAGTGCACTAAAATGAGGCTCGGAAACTATCCGCGACCTAAAATGAGTGTCATGACTTGAGTTATGATATGTTGTCGTGAATCGTGATACAATGTTGTGCATGCAACTCCATATGATATCCATACCACTTATGCGTTTGGAAATAATGTTTATCGTCAAAATATATGGTTATGACATCTCGTCGTATATAAAATACTCTACATGTAGTTATGTTGAAACAACCTCCTATGGTAGTCGCAAAATGGTGCAAACCGAGTGTTAGGAAATAAACTCAATAGTTTTGGAAAGCTTGTGTTATTATCTCAAAGTTTTAGTGTTTAAGTTTCCATCCTAGAGGTCTCGATCACCAAGAAAATATAGGTTAAGTATTGCACTTTAGGCCAAAATATAGTTTAAAGGATGGTTTTCGGCAAAGTTTGAGTGACTATATGTTATTCGTTACAATTCCGCTCAACAAGCGGTTGGACATTTTGGAAAATATGCTAGGCGAAATTACTTTTACTAGAAGACATCACGTTATAAAAGTTCTACATCATTGTTAAAACGTCCGCCAACATGGTCCTTTAGTTGCCGTAGTATGTTTTAATAGAGAATATATTAATTTTGCTAATAGAATAAAGTTACTGACAACTTGGTTTATCGCGTGTAATTTAATCGTTACAAGTCCGTTTTCTCGTTTTCTACCTCCTTAGATTCGTGTCAAAGTATACTAATATATTTTGATAAGTCGACACAATTTATAAAGCTTAAGACTCATTTTTGACTCGTAAGGAGTAACATTTTCAATCTTTGAAATTTACGAAATTAATAGTTTTCCTCGTCAAACTTGAAAAATTCATAACTTCTTCGTTATAGCTCCGTTTTAATCCGTTCAAGCGGCCACGTTTTCGTTTTAAAGTGTATTTTCTAAATATCTAGCCCAAAAATATTTATCTACTGTCGGATTTTCCCAGAATTTAAAATATGGACAGACCCTATTTTATACGTGTCGAAATGAGTTTTTCTTGCGCCAAACCTATTCTAACCCATTCAAAACAACTCCGGAGCTATTCTAATCATACCATACACCTTCTTAGGGTGTCATGGTTTCCTAGACATCACCAAAACTAATATATAACAAGGAATAATTATAGGATGGATTATATATATTCATAACTCTTGAAAATCATTGAAAAGTGGTACAACATCATATGGCTTGCATGTTTTTGGCTCAAATATGATGAAATGAATATGAAATGAATATGTAAGATGAAAAATAAACATGAGATGCTTACTAGTGATATGATGAGGTTTATGAGAACAAAGGTTTTCCTAATCACTTGAGGTTTTATTGCAAAACCTATGCAACAAATGATACTAGTGTATATAAAACTTGTCTTGAAAACTTGGAAATGATTCTCCTCTTGGTCCTTGGTACGAAATTTTGAGAGAGAAAGAAGATGGAATTTTGATCTAGTTTTGTAAATGAAAGGACGAAGTGAAAAGTCTTGGTATAATAATTGACTTGAGATATTATGTAGATATTTTGCAAAGCAAGTGGCACCTCCCTTCCCTTGTCGACATGAAAGAAAGAAAAAATGATCAAGTGGTATTTTGTTGAATTAAATGTATAAGTATTGTAAAATGTAAGTTACTTGAAGACTTATGGTAAATTGTGTACCCATTTGAATATTTAAGGTAGCGTTAGATAAAATAAATTTTCACGGGTCAAGATAAAATATATTGAGGTCATAAAAATTATAAAATACATTTCTTGAAAGATTTGAGTGAATAAATATTTATCGGGTTGAATTTAAGAAAACCGTCGTAATTTATATAAACATAACAATTTATATACGAAATAAATTTAAAACACTGGGTAAACTAATAATAATATTTTTATAGACTTAATATGAGTATAAAAAAATATTGTGATTAATTTTTGGAAGTATTGTATCAATTGTTCAAAATAATTTATTACGCGATAAGGTTTATTTAATATGAAATTATCGTTTGATGTGAAATGCAAAACCCATGCATGACTAGTATGATGAATGTAGAGTGAGAAATGACCAAAATTGAGAATTGTGACATTCTTCCCATGTCGGAGGAATCACGTCCTCGTGATTCAATCGATGATACTATGGTTCGAACCTCGACAAGGGTTCTAAAAGTTTATGCTTGTGTATGGTCTATATGATTATGTCAATGCTCATGCATATGAGTTACTAAATCCCACAAGGTGCGTTCCGTGCTATCGTGAGCAATTCCGTCCTAAATACATGCTTTCTTATGATTAGGCTCGATGAGACAAGCTTTCCCATTCTCAAGCAAAATTTTAAAAGACTTTTTGGTAACCGATTTTACTTAATCCACAACTCATCAAACAAGAAGCGTCATACGATTAGGCTAAATCATTTAGGTAACGACTTGTTTCTAGCTCGATCTTTGCAACTCATCAAACAAGAGCGTCGCTCGGATCAAACTTGAAACAAGTGGTTTGAAGAAAATCTTTTGAAAATTTGGCTTGATTACGGAGCGCTTACACATATGAGACTACTACTCCCTTCATTGCATGATTCTTCCGAATTAGACATAGGTGATCGGGCTATGTATAATTTAGAGTAACTATGCAATGCTTGGACTAATCGACTCATATGATGTTTGGTGTTGAGTCATAAGTCGCATGTATAAAGAATGTGCACTTATAATGATATGATGAGATGCTATGATGATGTAGTTATAGTCTAGGGTCAATGATGCAACCTAGTTCTCTATAACCGATGCTCGATACCAATCATCACACCCCAAATTACGTGTTTTGCGTATGAATGGAATACCTTGGGAGGACTGTCATAGCATCAAAGTTACAGTTATATCGAGCGACCTAAGGTGTCGTTTGGAAAATACATCGTTTGATTAAGTAAAATAACCGAGTTTACAAAATGTAGGTCCCAAATAAAAATCAATGTATGCGAAATAGGTTTGATACAAGCCAAGCGATGTTTTTAAAGTGTATAAATCCCATGTGAGACAGCGTCGTCACCACGACTCTATGATATGTCCATATGCATGCCATGAAGTGAATGCCTTAGATACGAGATAAAACATGCTAAAAGTGTCAACACAAAGGTTGGTGAGTTCATAGAGTTTGGTTAACAAGTAAAGCCTTAAAAGAGCGTTCATGTAACAAAGGCAAAGTTTTGGTCATTTAAAATAGTCCACGAAGCAAAGGCATCATAAATCCACTCGGTTCAAGTTCGCCCATACAAAACTTGCAACTGTGTGTTTACAACCTTGCTAAAAATAGAATGACAATTATGATTATGCGCATCAAGGTAGTTAAAAGTATAAATGTCACCACAAGGGTCTTCCAACAACTCGTGTTGGGATGTTCCTCAACGCTCGCGTTAAATTGTATCCATAAAATGGCCTTCAACATATAAATCTTGGGATGTTCCTCCAACGACTCACGTTGGGTGTATCCAAATAAATGGCCTTCCAACATATAAATATTGGGATGTTTGTTTAAGTCTAGTCACTACACGCACCAAGTCTAAGGTATAAGTAATGATGGTTGGTAAAAGAATTTAAATGTTTTGATAAGTAAGCATGTATCTCGCCCCAAATAGTTTATAGGAATTTAAACAAGTAAAAGCGGGGTATGAACTCACGGTAATCAGTAAAAGTTTAGAGTAATTGTGAAATTAAATGAAAATAGTTAAGCATGTATCTCCCCCAAAAGTGATTCAAAACGTATAAAAGTAGGGGCTATGAAACTCACCTGGTATGATTGATATGCTAACAAAATGAAGTGCACTAAAATGAGGCTCGGAAACTATCCGCGACCTAAAATGAGTGTCATGACTTGAGTTATGATATGTTGTCGTGAATCGTGATACAATGTTGTGCATGCAACTCCATATGATATCCATACCACTTATGCGTTTGGAAATAATGTTTATCGTCAAAATATATGGTTATGACATCTCGTCGTATATAAAAATACTCTACATGTAGTTATGTTGAAACAACCTCCTATGGTAGTCGCAAAATGGTGCAAACCGAGTGTTAGGAAATAAACTCAGCAGTTTTGGAAAGCTTGTGTTATTATCTCAAAGTTTTAGTGTTTAAGTTTCCATCCTAGAGGTCTCGATCACCAAGAAAATATAGGTTAAGTATTGCACTTTAGGCCAAAATATAGTTTAAAGGATGGTTTTCGGCAAAGTTTGAGTGACTATATGTTATTAGTTACAATTCCGCTCAACAAGCGGTTGGACATTTTGGAAAATATGCTAGGCGAACTTACTTTTACTAGAAGACATCACGTTATAAAGTTCTACATCATTGTTAAAAGCGTCCGCCAACATGGTCCTTTAGTTGCCGTAGTATGTTTTAATAGAGAATATATTAATTTTGCTAATAGAATAAAGTTACGGCAACTTGGTTTATCGCGTGTAATTTAATCGTTACAAGTCCGTTTTCTCGTTTTCTACCTCCTTAGATTCGTGTCAAAGTATACTAATATATTTTTGATAAGTCGACACAATTTATAAAGCTTAAGACTCATTTTTGACTCGTAAGGAGTAACATTTTCAATCTGAAATTTACGAAATTAATAGTTTTCCTCGTCAAACTTGAAAAATTCATAACTTCGTTATAGCTCCGTTTAATCCGTTCAAGCGGCCACGTTTTCGTTTAAAGTGTATTTTCTAAATATCTAGCCCAAAAATATTTATCTACTGTCGGATTTTCCCAGAATTTAAAATATGGACAGACCCTATTTTATACGTGTCGAAATGAGTTTTTCTTGCGCCAAACCTATTCTAACCCATTCAAAACAACTCCGGAGCTATTCTAATCATACCATACACCTTCTTAGGGTGTCATGGTTTCCTAGACATCACCAAAACTAATATATAACAAGGAATAATTATAGGATGGATTATATATATTCATAACTCTTGAAAATCATTGAAAAAGTGGTACAACATCATATGGCTTGCATGTTTTTGGCTCAAATATGATGAAATGAATATGAAATGAATATGTAAGATGAAAAATAAACATGAGATGCTTACTAGTGATATGATGAGGTTTATGAGAACAAAGGTTTTTCCTAATCACTTGAGGTTTTTATTGCAAAACCTATGCAACAAATGATACTAGTGTATATAAAAACTTGTCTTGAAAACTTGGAAATGATTCTCCTCTTGGTCCTTGGCTGCCGAAATTTTGAGAAAGAAAGAAGATGGAATTTTTGATCTAGTTTTGTAAATGAAAGGATGAAGTGAAAAGTCTTGGTATAATAATTGACTTGAGATATTATGTAGATATTTTTGCAAAGCAAGTGGCACCTCCCCTTCCCCTTGTCGACATGAAAGAAAGAAAAAAATGATCAAGTGGTATTTTGTTGAATTAAATGTATAAGTATTGTAAAATGTAAGTTACTTGAAGACTTATGGTAAATTGTGTACCCATTTGAATATTTAAGGTAGCGTTAGATAAAATAAATTTTCACGGGTCAAGATAAAATATATTGAGGTCATAAAATTATAAAAATACATTTCTTGAAAGATTTGAGTGAATAAATATTTATCGGGTTGAATTTAAGAAAACCGTCGTAATTTATATAAACATAACAATTTATATCTGAAATAAATTTAAAACTTTGGGTAAACTAATAATAATATTTTATAGACTTAATATGAGTATAAAAAATATTGTGATTAATTTTGTAAGTATTGTATCAATTGTTCAAAATAATTTATTACGCGATAAGGTTTATTTAATATGAAATTATGCGTTTGATGTGAAATGCAAAACCCATGCATGACTAGTATGATGAATGTAGAGTGTGAGAAATGACCAAAAATTGAGAATTGTGACAGTACTAGGTAGTGATCAACGCACTAATTCCTCCAACAAGGATCAAAGTGAAAAGGCATTTAATCTTGCTGGCATATCTTATGAACAAGAAATGAATCTAAAGCCTAGTGACTGGGCTGAAAGAGTCAACCCAGATGATGTAGGTTTTACTGACCAGGTCTTAATATTTATAGTGTCTTGCTATACCTATGGTCTACCCTAATGCACTAACGGGCAGTGTACTCGGTAGTGTGTAGTGTAGTAAATGGTAAAGACGAGGTCGTCCCAAGAGCTATGTGTGTTGGATTATTACTAAGTCTAGTGTCACATAATAATAATGGTTTCGATATGGATTTAATTAATTAAACTACTAATGCAAAATAAAATAAAAGCAGATAAATGGGTAAAGGGAAATCAATAGAGGAATAGTGGTGCTAACCTAGTCAATCCTCCTAGCTAGTTATGTCTACATCTACCTACTTCCAATTACTTGGTGGGGTCAAATTCGATAGGACAACATTTGGCCAATTCGCCTAACCTATCGACAAAGATGCCACCACAGAGAAATCGGTAGCACCGTCATAAGTCCTGTTGTTCACGGTCCCCTAAGCCAAGTCATTAAGTACCGCTACATGCTAGATTCTAAATAGTGAGTGCCCGGCCATTAGGAACTTAGACACTACACCCCAATTCTTAAGTTCATCAAGCGATAGGTGATCGGTTGGTCAAATCGCACAAGTAGAAAGGGTAAATGGGTTGGTCATATCTTACCCTTCTGTCTCGATCCGCTCACCTAGGGTGATTGGTCATATCTCCTAGAAATTGGCCTCTACCGCCATTCAAAACTACCGAATCAAGGGTGACTACCAAAGAACTATGCATGCATACACTTAGAAATAATTATGCGGAAGTAAAGGTAAACGCAAACAAAACAATTAAGGAATCATAACTAGGCTAGCACCAAAGGGTGTAGCAGCTCATATTAATCATGCAAATCAATTCAATATTTAAAGGTACGAAATACATGAATTGAAAGTAAAAGAAATATAAAATGCTAAAGCTTATCGTAATGGAGTGACTTCTCCCTTGGAAACGACTCAGTATGCTCCCTAGACCTGCCTTGAGCTTTTCCCACGTTCTCGAGAGAGTTGTGTGTGGAATGGGATGATTAGAAATTTGGAATTAGGTGGGGTATTTATAGTCCGGTGCAGGTTCTGACAGTAACCAATATAGGAGTTACGCCGTAACCTTCTATTCCGTCGTAAATGCACTAGATCTGCTAGATACGACGTAACCTGATAAGTGGTTACGCCGTACTCTTCAATAAACACGATTACGTCATAAAAGATGCAATAGTTACGGCGTAAGTATCAGCGGCGTGGATCCTCATTTGACCTAATGTAGTTACGTCGTAACCTTTGGGAAGAGTTACATCGTAACCTCTTGATAAGTTGGTATTCTGGGTCACACAATACTTACGGTGTAATGTGAGAGAGGAGTTTGCCGTAACTTCTTCAAAATAGGCATCTTGTGATAAATCTTTAGTAATGTTTCCATTTCCGCGTCTCTTTAGCTCAATGCTCGTAATTTACACGAAGTGGAAAACAATGGAAAACAAGCGTAAATCCATATAAATGATATAAATAACGAGCTTTATCGGGGGAAATTGACACTAAATATTCAGGACTATTTGATGTTATCATCAGACATTAAGTTACCTAACTCCAACATTGGTAAAATGCTAGAGCCTGAAAGTCAGGCAATCAAAGATATGCTTGGACTCACTAATGAACCCAGTCACACTGAGTCTGTCAATGAGTCTGAATTAGAATTTCAAACTCCACCACCTCCCTTGAAAACACTTCAGGGAGCTGCTCCAAGTTTAGACCTCACACTCTTAGCCTACTCCCAGCACTCTCTTAGAGAGAGGACAAGATTAGGAAAACAATTATGAAAAGAACTAACCCGGTTCCAAATAAAGAAAATTCGGTTCCTCTCGAAACTTCCACACTTCGGTTCCTATTGAATAAAAGACCGGTTATCTTGATTCAAAATATGATTAGTTGGTTGAACTTGTTAAGAAGCGGGTGAAAAGGTGAACTCATCGAGAGAACACTTGAATCTAAAGTTAAGGAACCTAACCAACTTCCTCAAGCACCTCCAAACGAAAAATAACTCCAAAACCAAAACTAAAATGTGAACTATGAAATTACACAAATCACTTTACTAATGATTGCTATAGGATTCTCTTTTGCATGATATGCAAAAAGGAAGATCACATAACTTCTGATCACAAACCACACTCAATCTCCCTGAATGCATCGACAGACTATAACGCTCATGCTTTTAAATATCCCTCACGTTCCTAACAGTCTCAAAGACTAAAGGTAAAGCCTTTTATACCATGTCACATTGTGGATTCAATGATCATCACCGGATGAGTATCTCATGTATCCACTGCTATGAGATTTGTGGAGATCCCTCTCATGACACATAAGGACATGATATGATCATTCATGCCGAAGAGGATTCACCACTGAACCTTTTGACTCTAATGAATCCTCATCTGATTCCAAATGCAAAACATGCAGAAGCACTGTCTATTCTATGACTGGCCATGAATCAATTGAATGATAAAAAAAGAATAACATTCCTCAGGCCAACAAATTCAAACACACTTCTAGAATGTTGGTTAACAATAGAAACTAACCCAGATTGTTATTTGTGCAGAGACACACTAGGGAGCCAATTTGGCATCAAGATAGTGGATGCTCAAGTTGTATGACTGGTGTGAAGGAATATCTGCACAAATATGTGGAAGAACCAGGACCTAAGGTAGTATTTACTGATAATTCATCATGTATCACTGAAGGGTATGGTTCAATAAAGTGTGGTTCAATAAAGCGTGTCGATCAACTATGTAATGCTAAATACATAGCTTAGTTTGATGATAAGCAAGGACAATCTTCAATGCTAACAAGGAAGTTGTCCTAATAGCTCCTAGAAGAGGATGTTTATGTTCTTGATATGTCAACATTCACTCAAAATGGGACTTGTCTATTTGCTAAAGCCATTTGAGACTATCAAGCGGCTTTGGCATTAAAAACTGTGTGACTTGAACTTCAAAAACATAAACAAGTAAACAACCTTGCAAAACAAAACAAAGTCCTTGGCTTACCATCTCTTGTGTTTTCGAAAGACAAACCATGTCCAGCCTGTGAAAAAGGAAAACATCACAGGGCTTCCTCAGAACAAAACAAAATTTCTCAATCAAAAGCTGCCTTCATCTTTTTCACATGGATCTCTTTGGACCCATCAGTCCAATGTCAATTCATCATGAGAAGTATACCACGGTCATAGTAGATGAATACTCAAGATACACTTGAGTCTACTTTCTTACCAAGAAGAGTCGAACAAGCGAGACAATCATGTCCTTTGTCGGAAGATTGAGAATCAAAATGACATAAAAGTCAAACAAATTAGAGCCGACAATGGGACTAAATTCAAAAATCAGGATCTTGTGTATTTTTGTGATGAGAAAGAAATCTCCATATACCCCTGAAAAAAATGGAGTATATGAAAGAAAGAACATAACACTCATTGAGGCTGCTAGAACAATGTTGAATGGTTCAGTACTCTCTAAGCACTTCTGGACTGAGGAAGTAAAAATTTCTTGTTATACACAAAACAGGTCCATCATTGTCAAAAGACACAACAGAACACCCTATGAAATATTCAAAGGAAGAATCCTAACATCGACTTTTTCGGTGTTTTGGTGTCATGTGTTCATTCACAATCACAAGGATCACTTGGGCAAATTTGATACCAAGGTCGATGATGGATACTTCCTAGAATATTCTATTGTCTCCAAAGCTTTGAGTCTTTAACACAAGGAGATATGATGAAGAAACCTTCCATGTCACCTTTAATGAAATCAATAGCGCCATCGGGTTCTCAAATCGTTTGTTCGGAAGTGGGATTGATGACTCATCAAGGTATCCACGATGAATATCATCGACTCTAACCCTCCAAACGATTATCAAAGTGATGCGAGACTTCTCCTACTACATCATTCCTCACAATCTCCTCAATCAACCATCGGTGAATACATTGATTCGGAACACACCGTAGAGGAACAAACAAAAGACATCAAGGGAGATTTTCTAGAAGAAGGGTTAAAGAAGTATGCACCTAGATTAAATTTACCCATTGCTTTGCTATTGTGTTACATCTTAATTGGTGATTTTTCCAATGATTTGTCAAGGATCTTGATTGACATTGTATGCAAAATAAAGATAAAACAAATAAGGCCTTTGTATCGACAAGGAACATCTAGGACGTATGAAGTGAAAGGGTTTAATTAATCATTAATAATCGTTAGTAGAGTTGTAATAAAATGGGTCATCATAGTTGATATGATCCTGAATTTGTGTATCTTTGAGTTGAACACATTTATTTAAAATTCATTGTATGCAGAATAGGATAAACTTTGCCATATTTTAAATTATTAATACTTTATTGATAAGGATTTAAACGACGCTTTTAGGGGTCATTTAAGCCCTATTTTGACACATTTTCTATCTCATTCTTGCTTAATTTTGTTCCTTTTTACTTTTTAGGTCTTTTGGAAGCAAAATCTTGGAATGAAGCACATTTGGATGAAAAGGAGCAAATACATGAAGAAAATGGGAGAGTCAAGATCGAAGCCACTCAAGGCGATCAGCGATTACGGCGTCCCATCCAAAGGCGGCGTCGTCCTCTATGAAGACTTGATCAAAACATGCACGCGACGACTCGGTGGAAATTCGGTCACATAACGACGACATCACACTTTAGTTATGGAGGTGTCACTCACGATTTTCCTCGAGACGGACGGATCTAGAATCAAGGCGACATCCCAATCGACCGACCGGCGTCACAAGTCTAAGGTGACACCGTCCATCGATGACTTGGCCGGGACGAAACCCTAATGATGGCGGTGACGGCGTCCCATGTAAATGGTGGCGCCGTCACGATTGTAAATTATATATAGAATTCGACTTTTTCGTATTTTAAGATGTAGACTTTTGGAGAAAAACTCTAATTCGTTTGTAGTCCGACTTGGACAGTATTTTAGGTCCTATACCTATTTTACACATCGAGATAAGTTTATTAATCCAAATTATCATTATGTATATCTCATATTCAATTGATTGTGTGTATGCTTGCTTGTCTATCATGTCTAGCTAAATTACTTGTGTGTTTGCTTAGATCTATGAAACCTAGTTATTGATTGTTGTTAGGTTGTTTCTTATCTTAATTGAAATTGGCTTAGGAGTGCAACTAGGCATCTTCATTGTATTTAATGCTTGAGTATGCTTTATGATGATATGGTTTATGGATGAAATAGCTTAGGCTTGCCGACTCCGTGAGATCATGTACGAAGATAACCTCAAAGAACTAGGGACCGCATACCTGTGACCTTTAGGAATACAACGCGTTAAGATAAAGGATGTGACAACTTAACCGACTAATAAAAGATAACTATGGAGTAATAGTATCTAGGTGAACACATCTTTAATGGTCATACGAGTACACCTCAATTAGACATAGCTACCGTAGTAATTAGATAATTAGATAAAGTAGAGTAATCGGTAAAAGTACCACCCCAAAACAAATTGCCACGAGATTTTACCTTAGCTTTCTAAAACCTAAAAAGATATAAAAAAAAAGAATCATCCTCAACCCCACCTTCCGTCATATATTTCTTACTAGCATTACTATTCCATAGAGAACGATATCAATCCATAGGCTTACCCAATACTACACTACAGCGATTAGGTTCATCGCCTGGGAGGTTGAAAAACTTCCTCGAAGAAAGGAAGTTTCCTTTGACCCGAGCAGCGCCTTCATGGCGCATCATTTATGCAAATAAATCTACAAAATTACCACAGATTTATTATTAGTGAAATATAAACCTAACAACTAGACACACATCATCCCAAATTCTTACATGTTTTGTTGTATATTGTATACCGCCTAAATTCTAAATTTTGGGAAATATCAAATCTGGCACAACAAGGAAACAAACAAACCCAAACATATCCATGTTACACTGTTCAGAAAATCAATGAAAAATAACTATTGAATACATGTTAATGTCTATTGGTTGCTTATCAATAAATGCTTCAGGTTTAAAAACAATTCTATTTCATAATATAGATATTAGATTGAGTGTTACATTCTAAACAATTCAACAATATGTCAAATACTATCGATACTCACTATCGCGGATCATATTCTAAAGGTGAAAACAAACATACAGTCGTACTCAAAGTAAATGTGAATCCAAATGGGGTCCTGTATCGGAAACCATCTTCGACAAAAAGGCTATGAGGGTTTGTTATTAAATCAAAATTCGTTGGTGGTCCAAATATGGGAGAGACGGTTTTAATATTAAGATGTACTTTCATGTTAAACATAAATATATGGCCATTCAAGATCCAATGTAGACAGTTTCTCATAAAAGTATGTGGTGCAAATGGTGACAGAAAAATACATGGAGGATGATTGAAGCATGCCACGAAACATGATGATTAAAAGACTCAGCAAATATGGAGTAACGGAAAAAATCATAGGATGAATGTCAGCCGTTGTTAGGCTCTACAATACTTAAGTGTTATTCATCTAATAACGAATGTTGGATTTTATCTTATTACCTAATGAATGGCTATGCTATATTTTATTAAAACATGTTTAAGTAATGCTCAACTCGGTATATATGATGATTGCTCATAAACAATAAATTATTAAGTATAACATTACGAGTAGACTATTCCAATTTTCAATTATCAATCAATCTTGCATTTAGACCCCAATATCCCAAAAGGCAAGACATCTTGGGTCTCTTCATTTGACCCATTTCCAAATATATATGTGAGTTACAACCTTATTTGACACGGTCAAGCGACCAACTCTATGATAAATAATGGATCGGGGTAAGTCAATATGTAATTTGTTTGAATATATAAAATTTGTTTGTGCGACTTGAAGTATGTGTATGTTTATCTAATGAGAATCGAATACCAACCCCAAGAAGATCCCTTCTCATCCTATCTATTCCATGACTCAATAATAATTCATTCACATACAAAAATAAGATCATATGGCAAAATTGAGAGTTGTTGTGGACTAAAATTTGAGGACATAAGTGGTTATGAGCGAGGTTAACACATGCACCCCTATATGTTCATACAATGAAATATCATATCGTTATATTAAGAAATTGTAAATGTTGTTTTAGAAACATCGATGACCAAGCAAACAAACAGTAAACAACTTAAGCAAAAAGGCCCAATTGGTGTATCCAACATACCTAAAGTTATCCACAAAAGAACACGGTCAACATATAAAGTAGTTTTTAGTCCGTGCACAGTTATATTATTGAAGATGTCTGATTAATATAAATGAATGGTTCAAAAGCACTCAATTACAGTTCTAGCATCAGATATTATATTGGAACAGGCGAAACGACGTAGGGGTAAAAAAAATAAAATAAAGCAGGGTACACCTCTAGAGGTAATTAATCCAACCATTCAAGTAAATATGTCAAAGAGTCTTAATATATATAATTGTAAAGTAGTTTCAGAGATAACTTATTGTTATTATTTCTTTGTGAACAAGGAGTACATGTCTCTTACCATAATATTGGCGCACCAACGTCGCAATGCCAGAACTGTGGCGATATGATGTGGTATGAAGAGATAACTAATAAGGCACACAATTATACAAGTCTAACATTTTCCCTTTGTTTCCAAGATGGTAAAGTCCTCCTTCCAAAATTCAATGAGGCACCCGTCCCATTAAAAAGCTTGCTTGATTATATGAATTCCCTTGGATCAAAATTTAGAGATCAAGTTAGAGTATATAACATTATGTTTTGCTTTCGTCTTTTGGAGCAAAATGGATCACTCGATTAACTCACGTAGGGGTCCATATACGTTCAGGATTAACGGCCAAAACTACCACCTAATAGGGTCTTCACTCCCGGCAGAAGGAGAGCAATCCAAGTTTGCTCAGCTTTATTTATTTGACACGCAAAATGAACTTAATAATTGCATGTCTGCTTTTATAGACAAAGACACGGGTGACGAGATTGACGAGTCAACAGTTGCTAGCCTGATGGCAATGTTAAATCAGATAAGCACTGTTGCCCAGGCATTTCGCATGGCACGAGATTGGTGTGATACAAATGCTATCCCTAACTTGCAGTTTCGGCTTCTCTGCAACCGAACAAGTGCACGCCAATATAATACGCCTACAATGTCGGAAATAGCTGCTCTAATAACAAATGATTATGGACAGGGCATCCCTTCAAGAGATATCATTGTTAGTTGTAAAAATACAGGGCCCCAAAGAATCTCAGAGTTGCATCCATCTTAAATGGCACTCTAATATCCTTTATTATTTTCGTATGGAGAAGATGGATTTCATGATAAGATACCATATCATAACAACACAAGTGTACGGAAAACTATATGTGGCTTCGTTACAATGAAAGAATATTACTCTTACATAATTCAGCAACACAATAACCATGGTTCTACTTTGCTGAGAGGAGGCCGATTGTATCAGCAATTTTTGGTCGATTGTTACACAACTATTGAGGAACAAAGGCTTAGATGGACAAGAAAAAATCAAGACACCCTACGTGTTGATATTTATCATAATGTACATGATGCTGTTACGAGAGGTGATACAAACGCGTCTGCGATTGGGAAAAGAATATTTTACCTTCAAGCTTTACAGAAGCCGAGATATATGTTGCAAAACTACCAAGATGCAATGGCTCTATGTAGGCGTTTGGGAATCAGATTTGTTCATAACATTCACTTCTAATCCTAAATGGCACGAAATCGGTGAGATGATTGCCTATATTCACAGACGAAGGCACATGATCGGTCGGAAGTTGGAACACGTGTGTTTAAAATCAAATTAAAAGAGCTATTGGATGATCTTACACAGAAACAGATTTTTGGAGAATGTTGTGCATGCAATATAACTAAAATTCACACTGATTATTACTACTACTTAAAATAATTATGATTTTGCATAATACATTTCCAATTTTAAATGTCGGTTATGCGTGTAATTGAATTCCAAAAGCATGGCTGCCCCATGCACATATTTTACTCTGGCTCGAAGAATATGCCAAATGCAGAACGGGCACTGAAATAGACGATATTGTCTCAGCAGAGATTCCATCCAAAACAGATGATCCAGATGGATACAAAGTTGTTAGTGAATATATGTTGCATGGACCTTGCGGAAAGGATGCAAGGAACGCCCCATGAAACATAGAGGGGAA